>JARGCV010000077.1:6720000-7112500 GCA_034064705.1 Bothrops alternatus
AATATATTGTGAGCTCAATTTAATAAAGTTTCTGTTATGATTGCTAGACTTTCTCCAGCCAAATAGTTATTAATATTGCAATAAAATATAATGGGAAATAATACTTGCTTCACTTGTGGTTATTTAAAAAGCATAAACCTTAAAATACTGAATGAATGTAGTTTTAATGGAATTTTACTTGCCAATACTTCAAAGTGAAGCTAAAACTATAAACTAAAAAAATATGGACATATTTTTAAAAAATGTGTGACTTGTCTTGGTTCCTGCATGTACATTTTTAATATATGAAAAGGCCTATAGATTATGTTCAGGCCAAAAGCCTGCTTGTAGACTTATGTATCCTAAAAACTATAACTTAAATTAAGCAACTGGATGCATGTAAGTTTCAAAACATACTGCCGTGATTTAATAGACAGAAAAATGCTTTTATTACTATGCGTAAATAAAATGCAGTCTTGGAAATGGTTCCATCATAGAAAATTGATATTCAGTAAAGGTGCTATTGGTTCTGCTAGAATGAGTTTGTGTCTACTATATGTGGTTAAATGATGTACCTCTATATTAGTAAAGGTATGAATACTTCAGTACTCTTATTAAATATGTCCTTGTTAGAATAGCTAGGTAAGACAAATGTCCATATGACAAGCTTATGCATTATACTAAATTATAATTTATTTAGCAATGGTTTATTGAATAAATCATAATTGATTGCATTCAGGCAGCACCCCGAGACACTGTGGGGTTTCCTTGGTTTTGTTTAAGCTTTATATAACCTTGGAATATAGATTTGCAGTACATGTATTATAGATGCACATATTATAGGTTTATACAGTTAATTAGGTTTTTTTTTATTTTTTCCTTCAATTTTGTGAAAACATTATACCAAGACATGCTCATTCAACATTCTGAAAAAAGATGTAAAGGCAGGTACCTGATTCCATATATTTCAGTCCAACTTTCTTGATTGTTTTGAACATGCTTTGATTGTTTCAGCTTGAATTTTACTAGCAATGAGGAAACAGTAATTAGCAGAGAAGGAATGGCAATATCAACAGTCCATCTTTAGAGGGATATAGCATTTTGGGCTACATCAAATATATTTTCATTCCTTGAAAGGAATGTTATGAAATTCTTTGCAAATAGTTTCCCATTTAGTCACTAACAAGAGAGTTGATTAACTAAGGAAAATGAATGTTCAGCTGTTTTATGTTAATCTTCACTTAGGTCATAATCAAGTTGTATTCAAAAATAATCACTCTTTTATCAGTTCAATATTTTTCTAATAAGATAATACGGTTTATGATGGCTGGTCTTTATGAGATATGCATAGTTTCATCTCTTTTAATTTTACTAGGTTTCTATTTTTTCCACCACAAGTTTTTTTTTGCTCATTTTTGCATCAATGAGCTTAAAATAAAATAAAACAAAAAAAAGTATACATTTAAAAGTTCTGAAGACTATTAGCTTGGAAAATGTCATTATATAATTATCAACATCTTTTACTGATGTTTATATGGTATTTCAATTGTTCTCAACTCTGAACAACATATCTGTAAATCAAGTTAAAATAATAAGAGTGATTATGATAATAATTTTTTTAGAAACCCAATGATATAGAATAGAATAATGCCAACTTATACCCAAACTCTGATTCATGAGGTATAAGAGTGATTTTGAAATTGTGTCAGAAGCACTGAGGCACTTCCAAGTTGAAAGGATTAGATGGTAACAACACTGTTGCCTGGGGGATGCCCAGTGGGGGGCCACCTTTCATGTCCTGGGGGGGAAACTGGAGTGAAAGTCGAGAGCTCATCCCATCCCACAGCAACACTCGGGTTTCAAACGCGGCTGGCTAACCTTCAGCCCAGTGTCCTAAACACAAGAGCCACCATGCTCTTTTTTAAGAATGCATCTTAAAATGCATTTAGAAGTCAACCGGTAGAAAGTATAATTCTTAAAGTAATTGTGTAATATATGCAAATTGATAATGTGTCCATAATTATTCACACTGCTGCATTCTAGACCTTTTGTAGCTTCTTACTGGACTTCAGAGGCAGCCCCTTGTAGAACAAGTTATAATACTCCAAGATTGAATGACAATGGGAATCTCCTACTCCAGTAGGGACTGTAATTGGCACATAAGTTGAAGTCATGGGAAAGCCCTCCTAGCTATAGCTACAACCTGCCATGGATTAAGCTTGAAGCTGTGAATTAAGCAGGAGACCCAGATTGCAAGGTAGTCCTCAATTTACAACCACAATTGGGACCTGAACTTCCATCGCTAAGTGATGTGGTTGTTAAGTGTGTCACGCCTGATTTTACAACCTTTTTTGCAGCAGTCATTAAGTGAATCATCAGGGTTGTTAAGCAAACCATATGGTCATTAAGTGCATCCAGCTTGCGACATTGACTTTGCTGGACGCACCTGGGGAAGTTTGTAAATGGCAGTCATGTAGTCATAAAATGTTGCGAATACGTGCTGATTACCAAACAGACAGATATTGATCATGCAGTTGTGGTATGCTGCAGCAGTGTAAGTGACAGGACTGGTTGTCACCTTTTCTAGCACTGTCATAACTTTGAATGGCTGTTGAATGAATGAATGAATGAATGAATGAATGAATGAATGAATGAATGAATGAATGAGTCAGATAAATATGAAGATAGCCCATTCTGAGCTAATAAATTCACATCTCTCTGGAACGGGATGGCTTCTGAATCCAAGATCATTCTGTCTTGTTGGGACTGTGCCTATGCTGGTTCCACCCATCCAAATCCTAATAGCCTGCAGACACTAGGATGCACCTCAATAACATCACCCCTCCAGCCACTATTATAAACATCATATTGGCTTGAATATATATTCTTACCTGTGTTATTGCTGATTTGCTCTAGACATCTCTTTATTTGTTTCATTTCTTGCTTCTCAGTAAAGAAGAGGCTCTGCTGGAGGGGAAAGCTACTCAGGTGCACTTCTGTCCAAGACCATCATTGCTTCCCTGTTCCAGCAGACACCAAAAGCCTCTGTGGAGATTGGATTGAATGAGCAGAGTGATTCAGCTATGATAAGAAACTAATATAATGACCCCACCTTCTAATCACATTCCATTAGCTTTGAATGTTTGCTTAGATTTCTACACTATACATGGCACATTATTTAGAAGTCCTGATGTGGGATGCATTTGTTATGGAAGAGCAGTGCTAAAAGCATTGGTGAATAAAAATTTAATGTTATCTACTGAAATCCACACATTATATATTCCTTTTATTGCATCACAGAAAACGAGAGTTTGGTTGCAAGGAGTCTGAGTACATTGATGATATAGATAGGTAATTTTAAGCCCAAATATTAAATGCAATGTAGGTGCACTTCAATAAAATTGTAGGGATGTTAGCAATGTAAATATTTTTTTTTTAAAAAAATTGATACGGAAAGAAGGGAAGTCAAGATGCTCATCATTTTTTAATCCAGAAGTGAGTGACCACTGATCCTGCAAACATTGCTGAACTACATCTTCCAACATTCTTTTATTTATTTATTTCTTCTTTTTTTTCTTCTTTTTGGACCTTTCAAGTCAGTGTTGACTTCTGGTGACTGCCTGGAAAAATCCCTGACATTTTCTTGGTCAGATTTCAGAAGTGGTTTGCCATTACATCCTTCCTCGGGCTAAGAAAAGTGACAAGGTCACCCAGCTGACTTTATGCCCAAGGCAGAACTAGAACTCACAGTCTCCTAGTTTCTAGTCTGATGCCTTAACCACTACACCAAATGACTGTCAGACATTTCAATTTAGGTACTGTAGTTTAACAACAACTGGAAGCCCTTTCCTTCTTTAAATAACCCTAACTGATTTGAGCTGATAACTTTTAGAAATAGTTTATTAATGCAAAAATGGCAGCATGTTAAAGTAAGAAATCTTATAATTTGGATATAATAAAATGTATAGCATCTCTCTCTTAGTCTTTCCTGTTATTGGTTGCATTCTATAGACTTTTTATCCAATATTTTCTGTTCATCATCGCTAGTGTGCTAATATGATTGGCAGGACAATAATAAAGAGTTCCATTCATAATATTGCATGTCTGTCTTCAGCTAGCAATAACCGCAATTCTGCAACCTTTTTGATCTCTCCCTGTTGATGAGAGTGGACTTTGCTCCTTACTAAACATTTTAAAAATTGATGCCTCTTCAGCAGAGGAAGCCATTAGCAGCTCTGTCAACAGGTCTTCGCAGGAGGAAGCTAAACTCAGGAAAAGGGCAGCTAGGAAGACCACAGGCATAGTCTAAGAAATTATTTTGGTCCGCATGGGTGCATCTGTACAGGCCAGAAAAGCACAGTAGCTTATTTTAACTAATAGAATAATAAGCCATTCCGATTTCATCAAAAAACATTTGTGTAATAGGTCATTGACCCATAAGAACTCAAGGAAAAACAAATATGGGTCATGTTTAAACAGTCCAGAGGGTTTAAAACCACAATTCCTCTGCTTCCAAAAGAACCAAGAATTATAGTAGTGAGAGAAGATGTTCATAAGCAGTACAGAAATAATACAACCAAAGTAGTAGTTTCAGTATATTCCTATTTATTCTTTCCTGAAATATGCTTAGAACTATGACATGTACATTTAGAATATGGATTTCTTCATGCATTTGTGAAATGCTAAGTGGTACCAGCATAATAATGAAGTATTAGTGCAAACAAAATACTATCTGTTTGAGGCCTCTTCTGTTTTAAGGGTCATACTTATGTCTAATGGATTGTAATATACACATGGCATGCTAGATTATTGAGATTTGGGACAATGTTAACTCCTTTTAGAGTATTTCTTAGAGTTCTGAAATTTTTACAGCTTTCCTGCGAGAGAGAATGGTGTCTCTCACTGTCTTCTCACTGAAGACAGGAACAGACAGTACCCAAAGTAAAGTATAGGTGGAGAAAAGATAATTTTAAAAAAATCAGGAAGGAAGATATAGAAAACTAAGGTGACCAACTTTTTTACAATGAAAAGGAGGACACAAATAAATTGAAGAAAAAATATCGTAAATAAAAGAAACATTTTATTCATTGCAACAATAATACAGAATACACTATAATATGATAAATACATAATAAAAACATTTGTAACAATAACATTTTATATTGTAATTATGCTTACATGCCGCACTCCCGCCCGCAGCTGCCCTGCCAGCACTGCTGCCCCACCGTGTAGAGCGGGCCCTGCAGCTCCCAAAGCACCAGCTGTGCGAGCTCCGGCCCCAGGGGGCAGCCCGACATCGACACACCCCGCCAGCAGCCGCCCTGCCAGCACCACTGCCCACCCTGCACAACCCCGTGTAGAGCAGGCCCCGCAGCTCCCACAGTACGGGGGGCAGCCGGCCACTGCCGCTTCTCACACCCCTGCCCACAGCAGCTCCGCCGCCCCTGCCTCTGGCGCCTGCAGCCATTATTGCCCTAGCAGGGCCGAAGATCAAGAGAAAGTTACCATGACATCGCCACTCCAGTCTCTTCCAGGTATCTTCGGGACTAACTAGTAGATGGTGTAGTTGGGTAGCAGCGAGGGGTGCAAAGTTCCTGCCAATTCTCCTTCGCTGCAGACAACTTACATGTGCAAAGTTTGCCGGCCGGGTGTTTTGGCACACTCAGCAGCAATTCCTATTGGCTTTTGAAAGCCAATAGGGGAAGTAGCACAGCTCATGCAAAAGTTGAAAAAAAATAATCAAAAAAAGGTCCCTAAAGGAAGACAGTTGGTCACCTTAAGAAAACATATCAAGCAGCAAAGTGAAAGAAGAATACATGGAATGTAATAGATGCTGAAACTTTTCAGAATTTAAAAAGGAGGCCAATACTATCACCAGAGCTTTCAGAATGCATGGAGACAACAAAAGTCTCAACAACAAAAGAGACTGATAATAATGGCTCTCTCAGAGGGATAAAGCCAGATTTCAATGACAACAGTAGCTTGAGGAATTTAGAGTGGAAAAAATTGTGTGGCTGCTTTCTGGATGCTAGATGTAACCGTAGGACAACATTGGTGGAGTTGGCATAAAGAAACTATGGGGAAGAAAAAGATTTGGATAAAGAGATTTGGTAGCATATCTGCTACAGAAGCTTGAAAACTGTTCCATATTTTGATCAACAATCATAGCAGGAGAAATGTATCTTGTGACTATGCATAAACAAAACAAGCAGTTTATTTGGATGCAAAGAAAAGTGGCCAAGAATCAAAGGACTGAAATGACTGCTTTGGGGGCAATTGAGAAACAGATTTTAGCAAAGGACTAATTTAGTTCACATAGGAAAGGCACATGATTAAATGCAACAATATAAATCATAGCTAAGAAATAGTCAGCCAATCACCTATTGAAACAGAGCAGAGGAGGGTCTGAGAAGTCAGGCAATGATTACACAAGACTGGCTGGATTGTCAACAGTTGGAGAAAGAAATGTTAAATAGGCTGGTCTCAAGTCAAACTGGGGTTGCTAGGGCACTGATGTGTTTATGGAAAGTGGAAAAAAGAATCCTAAATAATGGGTATTTGGAAATGGAGAGATTGGAGATGCCAAGTAAAGTTTCTTGCTAGGTCAACTATAATTGGCCTTGAGACAAAGCAAAATCACTGCTAGAAAGAAGATTACACCTAATCTCTTTTGCTGGAGGCTTCCAGAGCCCATAAACAGGAAATGTGCAGCCACAGAAGGAGTGGGCAAATAAAAGAGGAAGAAAGATGATAGATACAGATTTTGTGAGAGCATTCTGTTTTAAGCCTGCTCACGAGCAGTTTCTAAAAGATTGTGAGTGTGGCTTTACATAAGGCTGATCTGATAGCAGATGACAGACTAAACCTAGGATTGTCTCTATCAGACAAAGAGCAGCCATCAGGACTGAAAGGCCAGTCTGTTGTGGGATAAGAAAAGGTACAAGCTGTACATGTGGGCTACCGTAGTTGTCATACCCAAAGAGACCTGATCCACTTGGAATGAAAATGTGGAATGCCATGACAATGAAGCCATTTCTATTTTGATGCAAATTAATGGTCCTGTATATGGAGACATACATGAATGATTATGTAAACAATTTAATAATGTTTCTCCATAGTAAAATAAACATTTTACCTATTATAAGAAAATAAAAAGAATATATATATATTAAAAAAACAAACTAATTAAATGAATATCTACATAAATTTTATTCTACCCAAAATATATTATTTTTTATTTATTTTATTTATTTTAATTCTGCTTATTCCATTCCATTTTATATGTATACAGTAAAGCTTCTGAACAGCAATAATCTCATCAGAAAGTAAAAAAATATCAATAAAAAGAAGAGAAAGATGAAAAATACATAAAAGGAGTAATCAGAATCATAAAATGAAACTAGTAAAATACATTTGTGCATTGGCAAAACTATTACCAGTCAAAGCGTCTCCTCCCTTGCTAGTGGGTTTTAATGCCTTTCCTAAAGCCAAATAGAAGTAGAGCTGCCTGAATATCATGTGTAAGGGAGAAGCAGAGGTTGGACTACACAATTGGTACACAAGATATAACTGTCCAAAAGCTTTTCTAGTCACAGAGCCAGAGGCTGTGAATCTAGGAAGATCTCCAAGTCGTAAACTACCCTTTGAATGAGGAAACACAAGTCTGTCCAAAATCAAAGATGATATTTCTCTGGAATTGTTAGACCTGCAAATCCAAAGCTGATACATTTTGAAGGAATTCAGTTTGACTCTCATCTAGACCTGACAGCAAAACAATGCCATGTATTCTAGTCTCTCAGAAATGGATCAATAGCTGCTGGTCAAAAGCAAAAGGTTAAAGAGGATCAGAAGGGTTGCACCTCCCCCACTCTGGACTCCCTGTTGGTCATCCACAAACATGACCCACACAGTTTCCATGCTATATCCTGACCTACAACCTGACTGACAAAGGTCCAAGTAATCTGTTTCCTCAAGCTGAAATAGTCCAGATAAAGGATCAGACACTGGGGATTCCAAGAATGATATTTTATTGCCTAGGATATATCAACATAGTCTTAATACATTTGCAATTGTAAGATAGATAGCCATTAAAATAATTAAATAAATAGACAGACAGAGTCCTGTTCAAATCTTTCAATCCATTTTTTTAAGGCCTAGAAAGTTGAAGTGGGGCTATTCTGCATCTAACTCAGGCTTTCTACTTTTCTGGAACTGAATTACTGATTTTCATCTCCCACACCCCTTTCTCAGGGCCCGAGCTAAATGTGTTTACACCTTCTCCAGCATGGGTGGATTCCGAATCCACCAATGGGTTGTGTCAGCCTGCCACCCAATCACAGACTAGGTCCGAAATTTAGCTCCGCCTCCTGGCTTCCTTCCCCAGTTTTTTCCTAGTCTGAAGCCCAAGAACAGCTCTTCTCGATAGCTCCGTAGGAAGAAAGTTTTTTTGGTTTAAGCAAGGACTGGTAAAGTAGAATTTAAGGTTTTTTGTTAGAAGTGAATTGGACAAACGAAATTTAGAAAGTTTGGAATTTTTAGTTACCGGTTTTTTGGTGACTCGGGCGCTTTTTTGGCCCAATCCTCCTCCCTCTCCGGCGGGAGTGCGGGGGCGACCGCCCAAGGCCCAGGGCCTTGGGAGAAGGCCAGAGAGTCACAGAGGAACATCCCTGGAAAACCCAAAGGCTCCCAGGAGGCAGACAGGCACCCCACCGGACTGCAGGCGTCGAGGAAGAGGACGTCGCCAGAGGCCGTCGACGGATCGTCGCAGATTAGCGGAGGACCGCTACGACGAACCGCAAGTGGGGTTGCTTGAAGGCAGGGAGGAGGCCGCCGATTCACCGGGGTCGGTGAAAGAAGGCGGGAGTCGTTTCTAGCTAAGCGGGTAGACCGGGGCCGGTAGAAGGCATTCACCACGTGGTCGGGAGCGCAGAGCTCTGACCAAAAAATTGGTGCGGTGGCCATCTTGAAAAAGGGGAGGTCCCGGCCACTGGCGCGAATCGCCATTTTGCAAAGGGGGCGTCGCCGGATGGTCCCTGCTGCCTGATTGGTTTTCGTCGCTAGGGCGCGAAAACTCCTTGCTAAAAAGAGGGCGGGGAAGCCTCTTTGTTGTACTCTTTGTTTACTCCCGTCGGGCCTGGGCCTAGGGAGACAGGAAAGGACCGGCCGGCAGAGGTGAACGGATTCACCCGGGTTTAAGGAAATAAGCGACCGATTGAGGCCGGCGGTCGTCGTGAGTGGGTGATTGAGGCGTGTGTGGGCACTAGAGCCTCCCAGCACTCCACCCCGGTCGTGCAAGAGTAGGGTCACAGTCCCTCTAGAGCTGCCGACCCCTGCCGGGCCGACCTACTTCGAGTCGTAGCATGGCCATGGCAGATGGCACCTCGGCCCAAGGCTCAGCGCCTCCCCCGTCGCCGCCCCGCAGACCGGAGGAAACGGGGGGGGGCAAGAAGAAGGCCAAGACGAAGCATCTAGCTGAGCCTTCAAAGGCTGCTGAACGGCAGGCCATGAGGAGGCACCAGGCCTTGGAGAAGGAGTTCGCCAAGGCCCAGAGGAGCAGAGCCAGCGGAACAGAGAGACCAGATCTGTCTCTCATGGAAGCCCCAAGTAGCTTTGCTTCCTCGGAATCCACCCCCAGATAATGGCCTATAAGGGGGGAGACGGAGGGGGAGTTGTCCCCCATTTCGATGCCGTCATCTCCAGCACACTCGGAACCCACCACCAGCCAGGAGACTGGAAGCAGAGGTAGGAAACGAACGAGGTCCGGTAAGTGGTCATCCCAGCTTCACTCCATTTTACAGGAGGCACTGGAACATCTACAGCCCTCGAGGAGGGAGTCATCTCCTCGGAGGGTCCCCTCATCACGGAGGCAGGCACACAGGGGGGGGACAAGACATTGTTCCATGACTCTGACGATTCTGAAGCCTCTTCACAGGTAGCAGATGAGGAGCTGGAGGAATGGGAGGAAGGAGCGCTTCTGTCAGAGAATGAGGAGACAGAGCAGCAAGCTACACAGGTTTCGGGTCTATTTGACCACACCTTTTTCACTTCCCTCTTAATAAAGATATGCTCCGCACTCGATCTGCCAGCAAAGACGAAGGAGACCAGACCACCGTCCTCAGAGGAGGAGGACGCTAAGGACCCCCTGATGTCCTCCCCTGTATCGGAGGTCATACAGGTCCCTTGCACTAAGGTGTTCAGGTCATCGGTAAGGTCCCAGTGGTCAAACCTGGGTTCTATTCCGGCACCAGGCGGTATAGAGAAAAAGTTGTTTAATGTATGCAGTCCCCTGGCTTCTCTTATAGAGGTACCACAGGTGGACGCGCCACTAATCTCTCTGTTTTCCTCCTCAGCCATCCCAGGGGACATGTCAGAGGCAATGAGAGCGGAGGAGAAGAAGGTAGAACTCTCCCTCCGCAGGGCACATCACTCAGCGGCCTGGGCCATTAGGGCCTCATCCTCGGCATCGGTGTTCTCCAGGGCAGCAATTAGGTGGCTGCGGGAGCTCCAGGCAAGCGTTCCAGCAGATCAGGTGCGCATACAGCAGACGCTGACCAAGCTGCGTATTACAGCGGAGTTCACGGCGGACGCCACAATGTTCACCTCACGATACGCAGCCAGAGCCATCGCAGGTACAGTAGCGGTTAGGAGACTCAACTGGCTAAAAAATTGGAAGACAGACCTAAAGTCAAAATGGCGTCTGGCCACATCTAAGTATTCGGGATCGAAGCTATTCGGAGCGATCCTGGATCCTTACGTGATCGAGGACAAGACCAAGAGGAAGGTGTTAGCACACCCCTCCAAAAAGACAGACAGGGCAGGCCAGGATATCCGCAGACTGGGCTCCCGCCAGAACGGGAGCGGGGAATGGAGACAGCCCTTTCAAGGAATACGGTCCTCGGAGGGGCCCAGAACTCAGCGCACCTTCTCATACAGGCAGGAGCGCGGCCAGGACCGTCCAGCATCTGGCAGGGGCCAACCTTCCAAACGTCCCTTTAAAGGGGGGGAGGACGGCCCTACAGACGCTTCAAGTGACGCCTGGGGCAGCCCAATCGGGGGCCGTCTGGCGTTGTTCAGCGAAGCATGGCAGACGACCACGACGGACGCCTGGGTCAGGGAGACGGTAGCCCAGGGTCTAGCGATAGAATTTTACTCCATCCCACCGGACCACTTCATAAGATGCCCGTTGTCTCGCAAGGCGGGCCTCCTAGATCAGGCCATAAAGCACCTGGAGGAAATAAGGGCGATAGAGCCGGTCCCTCCAGGGCAGGAGGGAAGGGGATTTTACTCCATCCTCTTCCTGGTCCCAAAGTCATCCGGGGATTGGAGGGCCATCCTGGATCTCAAACGTCTAAATCACCATGTAGTGTACAGGAAGTTCAAAATGCAGTCCCTCAGGTCCATTCTGGCCAGCATACGAAGAGGGGACCTGCTAGCATCCATAGACCTCACAGAGGCCTACCTTCACATCCCAATAAGGTTGGAACACAGAAGGTTCCTCAGATTCTGTTACAGGGACCGACACTACCAGTACAGGGCCCTACCATTCGGCCTGTCCTCGGCACCCAGAGTGTTCACGAAGATTCTGGCAGCGCTGGGAGCGCATCTACGCATGATACCGGTAAGAGTCCAATGCTATTTGGACGACATCCTGATCCTGTCGGGCTCCCACCAGGCAGCTCTGACAGACATTCGGATCACCATAAACACCCTCCAGACTCATGGCTTCTCAGTAAACCACAAGAAAAGCCAGCTCACACCATCAAGGAGGCTCCTACACCTGGGAGCCATCATAGACTCAGAGCAGGGCATGGTGTACCTTTCACAGGAGCGGCGGGAGAGCCTGAGGAAGCTAGCGCTTCTGGTAACACAGAGAAGGACGGCCTCCATAGTACAGCTCTCTCAGCTCCTGGGAAAGATGATTTCATGCCTGGGAATTGTCCCGTGGGCAAGGCTCCACTCCAGAAGTCTCCAATGGCTTCTACTCCCTTACCAAAGGCAAAACCAGAGCGCTTCGCTCAAGAGGGTCAGGGTTCCACCCCAGGTCATAGCATCCCTCAGATGGTGGAGGTCAGGCGCCCTAAGAAGGGGCACCCCGCTCAGGGAACCAGACAGAATCACGGTCACGACCGACGCAAGCCTCTTTGGGTGGGGGGCTCACTCCACGGACAAAATAGCTCAAGGGAGGTGGAGCAAGGAGGACCTACGTCACAGGATCAATTGGCTCGAACTGAGGGCCATACACCTGGCCCTGCGGAAATTCTCAGCCCACTTGTCAGGGAATCATGTGCTAGTCCTGACGGACAATGTAACAGCAAAAGCACACGTAAACAAGCAGGGCGGGACCAGGTCAGTGGCACTCATGAAAGAAGCCAGGGACCTGGGCCTTTGGGCAGAACAGTATCTGGCCTCGCTCAGGGCAGAACACATATCGGGGGAGGCAAACCAGCAGGCGGACTCCCTCAGCAGAACAACGGTAGACCACGCAGAGTGGAGGCTGGCCCCGGAACTGTTCGAGGCAATCTCGGACAGGTTCGGCTGGCCCTGCCTGGACCTCTTCGCGTCTCCAGCAAACACTCAAACTCAACGTTTCCTTTCCAGGTTCCAGACCCGGGGAGCGGAGGGGACGGACGCGCTCAGATGCAGGTGGCCCCAGGGGCTGCTGTACACCTTCCCTCCTCCGCCCCTAATACAAGCAACAATTCGCAAATTGATTCTGGAAGAGGCGGAGGTGATACTAATCGCTCCATACTGGCCGAGACGTCCATGGTTCGCAGACCTGGTAGATCTATCACTCTCGCCAGTGTGGAGACTTCCTCTGAGCCAGGTATCTCTGAGCCAAGGGAAACTCCTACATCCAGATCCACAATGGCTCCAACTAGCCGCCTGGCACTTGAGCGGGAGGGTCTGAGCAGGCAGGCCTTCTCAGAGGAGGTCATCTCGGTCATCCAGGATGCCCGTTGGCCCTCTACCAATAGGATATATGACGCCACCTGGAGGAATTTTTCCTCCTGGTGCAGCAGGCGGGGGTTACCATTCCGGATATCCTCCAGTATCTGTGGGAGTGCATGGACAGGGGTCTAGCGACCAACACCATCCGTAGACAGGTAGCAGCCCTACAGACGGTCCTGGTCTGTGAAGATCGGGGAACCCTGTCTCAGCACCCAGCGGTGAGTGCATTCCTAAAAGGGGCCGCCACAAGACGGCCGCCAGCAGTTCACCGTTTCCCATCCTGGGACTTACACAAGGTACTACAGGCCCTAACTGAGGCTCCGTTCGAACCACTGGGAACCAGCTCACTCCGTTTTTTGACGCTGAAGGTGGCCTTCCTTGTGGCAATCACCTCGGCGAGACGGATTTCCGAGTTGGGGGCCCTGTCGGTCCGTCCGGACCTGCTCACGTTCGCAGAGGGCAGGGTGACTCTGCGGCTTGACCCAACCTTCATTCCCAAGGTCAACACATGGTTCCACAGGGCTCAGGAACTGATCCTCCCGGACTTTTGCCCAAATCCCACACACCGTCTGGAGAGACAGTGGCACAAATTGGACGTGCACAGGGCTCTGCATCACTACGTTAACAGAACAGCAACTTTCAGGAGATCAGAGGCGCTATTCGTCTCCTATCATCCCTCTTCCAAGGGTCTGAAGGTATCCTCTTCGACCATTGGGAGATGGATCAGGGCATGTATAGCCAAGGCCTATGAGTCATTGGACCTGCAGGTACCAAGCAACATCACAGCTCACTCCACAAGGAGCGCGGCCACATCGGCAGCTTGGCGCACGCAGGCACCACTGGAGGAAATTTGCAGAGCGGCCACGTGGGCCTCTCTGTCCTCCTTCGTTAGGAACTACAAGATAGACCAATTTGCTGCAGCTGAGGGTTCGTTTGGCAGGAGGGCCCTGCAGCAGATAGTTGAGTCCTAGTAAGAGATAGCCTAGACCCCACCCAAAGGGACTCATGAGGGCTTGGGTACGTCCCATTGGTGGATTCGGAATCCACCCATGCTGAAGAAGAAGCGTTGGACTTACCTGAACGCATTTTCTCAGCATGGGGGGGATGGAGAATCCACGCCCTCCTCTAATTTGTCTAGACAGGAATCCTCTTACAGGACACTGAGAGGGAGCTACACGGTCCGACCTGAAGAGGAGCTTCGCCTGTCAAAAACTGGGGAAGGAAGCCAGGAGGCGGAGCTAAATTTCGGACCTAGTCTGTGATTGGGTGGCAGGCTGACACAACCCATTGGTGGATTCTCCATCCCCCCATGCTGAGAAAATGCGTTCAGGTAAGTCCAACGCTTCCTCTCTACAGCTTTAAGGCCACCTCTCTCCCCACAACCATTTCCTAAAATGGGTAAGTTATAGATAGATCTAAAATTATCCATAATAGTGAGACAGAGGGAGGACTCTTAAACAGAGGAGGCACCAATACCTCATTCAAAGAAGCCCTGATTACTGTAGGAATCCAATTTTATATAACAGAGGCCCCAAGCAACCAGGAGAAATGGGGTTCCAAATGGTCAGAATTGAAGCTGACCCTACAGAAAACACCATCTACTTCCTCACAACTCACAGCCTCAGAGATGCAATCAGAACGGCAAAAGGTCTCCTTTTTGTTGCTCATCTCCCTGAGCAACTCAATAATCCAACTATAAAGGGCAGACCCTTCTTGGTTCTGACCCACTGGGAATTGAACAGCATATTAATTTAAGTAATAATAATTGTATCCCTCTCAGTATGATAATCATAGTTACATATAGTCTATCAAAGTTGACAGTTATTTTCTTTCCATGGAATGGAAATGATATAACGATACAGAGGATCTTCAGTTTCTTAAGATAGCATCATATTTTTTAAAAATTGTGCAACTACAGTTATAACTAATGTTGGCATAGATATTCCCTTTCTCTGGAGTGTACTATATCCTCAGATAATATCCGTGTCCATAAATTAAATCATAGTTGCTCTTTCTTGCTCTTGTTAAGAAAATTAGTTAGTTTTCAGAATATAGCCCCTGACTTTCTAACATATTTTCATATGAGCTTTAAATAGTTCAGGCTATGAGGGAGACCAGATCAAGAACTAAACTCAATAGACTACTTTAAATATTGGCTGTAATAACAATATTTCAAGATTGATTGTGCTCCCTCTCCTCTTTCTTTTATAATGTGGTCATGTGTGAGACGTTTGCATGCACTTTCTACATGTCCACAACTTAATCTAGGCTCTACACTAACAAAGCCTTCACATTGTAAAAGGGAGTTTCTTAAGCTGCTTACTAGGTCAAAATGTGCATTCATTCATTCATCCTCTCAATACTTCGTATCCAAAATATATGTGTCCAAAATATACAAACTCCATCACTCACAATGAGCTTGTTCTGCTTTCACTATCTGCTGTTTTTTGTTAATGCTGAACAGTGGATTCTTTCACAGTCATCCATTCCTCCAATACTGCCCAGTCTCTGAAGCTATTACTGTAGCTAAGCAGGCAAGGCTAGAATGGTATGCAGATATACCTGTTCATCCCAATGCAGCTATGAGCTGCACTGTCAGGATCTGCAGTGTGTCTAGATCATGTTGTTCTGGATATTACACCCTTGCATCAAGTTAGGTTGAGCATACAGAAGAAGTGGATTTGGATACCACCTTCTCTGGCCTTTCTTGTCTCAAATGCCATCATTTTCTTGTTATCTGGTTTATAAAAAGCCACCATTTACATGTGGTCTGTAAACCTGTTTTATGTACAAGTGGAGGCCATAATTTAAATTGTTCAGACAATATTGATGCCTATACAGAAAAAAGAGATAAAGTTGTCAAATACATACAAGAATTAATAGCAATTAAAAGAAAGGTTATGCCACATTTCAGACCTGGGAAAAGAAGGACCATAAGAAAGAGACTCAAAACAACCCTGCCTTGATTCTTTTTGAGAGGGTGGAAAGAAACTGACAGGCTTTCTGTTTTAATGTTTTTATACCCCCAAACCATAAAGTGGCGTTCCAGTAATCCTTCTTTCCTTGATTAGTTTCCACCCATTGTTTCTTGTCCTGCCTTCAGGGTCTTTGGAGAATATGTTGACTTCCTCTTCTTTGTGACATCCTCTTAGATATTGGAAACACTGCTATCATGTCACCTCTAGTCCTTCTTTTCATTAGAGATACCCCATTCCTGTAACTGTTCTTCAAATGTTTTAGCTTCCAGTCATCTAATCATCTTTGTTGCTCTTCTCTGTACTTTTTCTAGAATCTCAACATCCTTTTATATCGTGGTGACTAAAACTGGATGCAGTATTCCAAATGTGGTCTTACCAAGTCCTTATAAAGTCGTACTAACACTTCATGTAATCTTGATTCTATCCCTCTGTTAATGCAACCTACGACTGTGTTAGCCTTTTTTGGCAGCTGCAGCACACTGCTGGCTCATATTTAAATGATAAAAGCCCAGACCAGCACAATGCCACTGAAAAAGAAAAACAAGAAATTCAAGAAGAAACCAGCATGGCTGCATAAAGATCTCCCTGACAAAGACAAAAAGGACAACTACAAAAAATGGAAAGAGGGGCATTTAATTAAGGCTGATTATGCAAAGCCAGAACATGCAAAGATGAAGTCAGAAAAGCAAAGGCTCAGAATGAACAAAGACTTGCAACAGAAATCATGGATAATAAAAAAAGTTTCTTCGAACATATTAACAAGAAAAAAATCAAGGAAACTGTAGGTCCACTAAAAAGAGAAGATGGCAAGGAAATAACAGACAACAGGGAGGAAGCAGAGCTGCTTAACTCATACTTTGCATTAGTCTTCACACAAAAAGAAACTATAGCCCAACATGCCAAAACCACTGCAAAAGACAAATTAGAAACAAAAATTAAAATAAGCAAGAAAATGGTAAGAGAACACCTATCCAACCTTGATGAATATAAATCACCAGAGCCTAAAAAAAGATTACATCCCTGAGTTCTGAAGAAGCTGGCAGATGTTATCTCAGAACCATTGTACCACAGCTTTCAAAACTCCTGGAGCATCAGGGAAGTACCTGAGGACTGGAAAAGAGCTGATGTGGTTCCCATCTTCAAGAAAGGGGAAAAAAAACGGATCCAGGAAACTACAGACCAATCAGTTTAACATACCTGGGAAGATCCTAGAAAAGATAATAAAAAAACAGATCTGCAAACAACTAGAAGCAAACAAAGTCATAACCATGGGTTTGTTAAAAACAGATCATGCCAAACCAATCTTATTTCATTCTTCGACAAAATGACTAAACTAATAGACTAGTGAAATACTGTGGACATAGTATACTTAGACTTCAGTAAGGCATTTGATAAAGTAGACCACAATCTACTCCTTGGTAAGCTAGAAAAAGGTGGAATAAACAACATCACCACCAGATGGATCTGTAGCTGGCTGGCAAACCATACTCAATAAGTAGTCCTCAATGGCACTACATCCATATAGAAGTAAGTAGCGGGGTACCACAAAGTTCCGTCTTAGGCCCAGTACTCTTCAATATCTTCGTAAATGACTTAGACGAGGGAAAGGAAGGGGAACTCATCAAATTTGCAGATGACACTAAACTGGCAGGAATATCCAACAGCCCAGAAGACAAACTCAGGATCAAAAAAGATCTTGAAAAACTTGAACAATGGGCTCTATCCAACAAAATGAGTTTCAGTGTGGAGAAATTTTAAATTTTAAACTATATATATATATATATATATATATATATATATATATATATATATATATATATATATATATATATATATATATATATATATATATATATATATGTTTAAAATTGTTGACAAAGAAATAAGGGATTTCTGATATAGCTATTTCGAGTTTCTTAACTCTCTTCAGTCAGAACTCACCCTTCCGGGATTCGAACCTGGGCATCCCGGAAGGGTGAGTTCTGACTGAAGAGAGTTAAGAAACTTGAAATAGCTATATCAGAAATCCCTTATTTCTTTGTCAACAATTTTAAACAACATATATATTTGTGCTTGCAAGATGGCTCTGGGTTGAGCTGAAATATATATATATATATATATATATATGTAGGTCTTTGGTTCTTCGGGTTTTCTCCCACGTAGAATTTGAAGTGTCTTGGCAACGTTTCGATGAAGTCTCATTCATCATCTTCAGGCTGGTGCTTTTGGCTTCTGCTTCTAGGAGCAATGTGTGGTCTAAGCTGTTTTTTCCTTTTAACTGCCAGTGGGGGTTTGAAGACACTCATCTCCAGAACCAAATGCCTAGCTGACGAACAACACCTAAAAACCGAACTACACACTCTCACTAATGTACTAACATCCAACGGATTCCCAAGAAATAAGATTTCCAACTTAATCCAAAAAGAAACTCCCACTAAAATCCATGACAGAGAACAAGAAAACGGCAAAGCCCTCCTCCCATACATAAAAGGCACCACAGACAAGATCAGCAAAATCCTGCACAAACATAACATCAAGACAGCATTCTGCACAAACAGAAAAATATCCACCATCCTAAGAAACCCTAAAGACAAAATTGAGTTAGAAAATCAAGGAGTATATGAAATCCCATGTACTGCTTGCCCCACTACATACATTGGACAAACCAACAGAAGAATAAGTGCACGCATTGAAGAACACGAAAACTCAGTCAAAAAAGAGGAACCAACTTCTTCCCTGGTCCAACACCTTAAAGCCACAGGACATGAAATTGATTTCAAAAAGACCAGAACTATTGCCAAAACTGAACACTTTAATAACAGAATAATCAGAGAAGCCATCGAGATAGAAAAACGCCCTCACAGCATGAACAAACAAGATGATACCTCCCGCCTACCAGCCATTTGGAAACCCGCCCTTATTGACAGGCGAATCCCTAACACAAAGAATGACACCAGAACCACACAGGATGCCACCACCACACATCCATGCAAAAAGCAAACCCAAACCCACACCAATGATGAGGCACGACCACAGACCAGGAGCCAGACCACAGCTGCATCATTGGCCACTTTAAACCCCTCCAGCACAACAAAGCCCCCACCCAAACAGAACACTCCCCCAGCCAATCAGAACACAGCCAATCCCCCAGCCAATCAGAGCACAGCCAAGCCCCTAACCAATCAGAACACACCTCCACCCAATCAGAACACAGCCAAGCTCCCAGCGCCGCTAGGGTCTCCTCTGTGAGACTCCGTCATCTGGATTTGTAAAGCCGTGAAAAACAGCGCACACCAGCTGTTTTTTCGCGGTGAAAAATCCCCTCTCCGGGCAAAGGAGAGGTGTAGAGCATCGGGAGCAAGGTTGAGCCTTCTTAAACCCCTGGAAAATAAGTTTCCAGGGATTAAGAGTGAGCTCCCTAAGCTCCGGAGGACGCTCCTATCCAGAGACGCTTCTGTCTTCGGGCAGAGAAAGACGCCGCGACCACTTCTGCCTTTTTTAAAGCCAACACTGGAGAGACTGTAAGCAGGCTGAATGACTACAGGAGTCTTAAAGGGACTGCAAGTATCTTTATTGTTTCTTTTTGGTTATACATTTCTAACGTCTACAATCAACATAATGTTTCAAAATGGCGTTTAGCTTTCACTACTTTCATTGTTAAGGAAAGTGCTGGAAGTGAAAGTGGAACTGTTACTTTTTTCTCTCTTCCTGTTTCTTCAAGCGCAGCTAGAGAGACGGCTGTGATTATTTGAAACTTAAAATGGAGTGGAATTTACAGCCAAATGCTAAACCTATGTTGGATTGTATTGATGAATTTTATGAAAAAAGGTCTGATACACAGAAGATTTTTACCCAAGACTTTAAAGAGATTAAAGCGTCTTTGAAAGAGATTAAAGCATCTTTGAAAGAGGCTTCTACAGAAATATTAATCATATTAGTTAAATTCTTTCTTCCAAATGAAGTTGATGTACAACCGACTGCTGAACAATTTATTTTACAATTTGAACATGGAGAGGAGTTAGATCAACTAACTGGAACTTTTTCTTCAAATGAAACTGATTTACAATTGTCTGCTGACTATTATATAACACAAGAGAAATCAGAAGATCAACAGGGAAGAGAAGAGGATTGTTTTGAGCATAAAGACTACAACTGGATTTTGCTAGATGGAAAGTTGGTTTATGGAGAGCAAGAGGTTTTGTTTCAAGAAGGGGAATTCTGTCCAGCCGGGCAGCAAGAAGAGGATTTAATTGATAAAAGAGAGACTTTGTTTCATTTTATGAAGCAATTAGACTATAAATGGATTCGGTTTGATGAACAGTTTATTTATGGAAAGCAAGAGGAATTGATTCAAGAAAGCATGACTCAATTCAAGAAGCAATTTATCTATGGGGTTGAAGAAATAAAGAAGAGATATTTATTATTTGGATGGGTGGCCTTGTTATGGCGGTGTATTTGGTTAAAAAGAAAACCTAGAATTCGTTTGAAGTAGTGAAATTTAAAACTGTATGTAAGGATGTTTGGGTAATTTAAAATTATGGAATGAATTAAGGACTAAGAATACGAGTAAGATGATTAATGGTTGACATAATTAAATTGATGAAGGATGTATTTGTTTTGATGATCTAGATTTGATATTAGATTGGAATGTAAGTTAGAAATGGTACAAATAGTTTGTTTTTATGAGAGAGCCCAGAAGTTGATTGATTAAACGTAATCTATAACTAAATGAGAGAATTAAGGTTAATCTAAGATTTTGGGTTGATTTAAAGATTGAGATTATAAGTAAATTCTAAGATAGGATGTTTAAATGATATATTAAGATATATTATTACAAATTAAATTTATTAGATATGACTTAGATTGACGGTTTAGATGTAAATGATAATTATTATTCTTAACAAGATGTTATTTCCTTTTTTTTCTTTCTCTTTTTTTTTTTTTTAGAATTGAGGGACTTATTGATATTGTTATTTTTTAATATTATCTGTTTAATTTTAATAAGATGAGTTTTTTTCGTTTGTGTTTTGTTTAAGGGATTGATTTGATTCAGAGAATGTATATATTATATAGTTTAAAATTCTTGTTAAGACTGTATAATAATTTTGTTGGACGTAGTGGGGTTCTCTTTTGTTATACCTTGTAATCATTCTGGGAAGTCGCGGGTTAGGGAGGGATTATAATTTTAGAGATGATGTTTTTGGGGAGGGAGATAATAAGTATTAGAATATGTTTCTCAACTGTAGTTGGGGGTATTTAGGGACTATATAATTTTTTCAGGGTGCTCGGGAGAACTCTAGTCACCGCATTAGAGGGTGAGGTAGGTGGAAGGAGAGGTATTGGTATGTATAGAGGGTTAGAGGGTTGAGAAGGAGTAGAGGAGGATTGAGGGAAGAGGTATAGAAAGGCGAAAGTATGTAGGTAGAAGGATAGAAGAGGGGGTTAGGATGTAGGAGGATGTGGGGGGGGGTTCCGAGCAGCTATTTGTATTGTTTGTTAATTATGCTATTTGTTTGTTATCAGTTGAGTTATTATATTTTTGTGTTAAAATTTGTTTAAAATTTATAAAACCTAATAAAAAAATAATTAAAAAAAAAAAAGAAAACGGCAAAGCCCTCCTCCCATACATAAAAGGCACCACAGACAAGATCAGCAAAGTCCTGCACAAATATAATGTCAAAACAGCATTCTGCACAAACAGAAAAATATCCACCATCCTAAGAAACCCTAAAGACAAAATTGAGTTAGAAAATCAAGGAGTATATGAAATCCCATGTACTGCTTGCCCCACTACATACATTGGACAAACCAATAGAAGGATAAATGCACGCGTTGAAGAACACAAAAACTCAGTCAAAAGAGAGGAACCAACTTCTTCCCTGGTCCAACACCTTAAAGCCACAGGACATGAAATTGATTTCAAAAAGACCAGAACAATTGCCAAAACTGAACATTTTAACAACAGAATAATCAGAGAAGCCATCGAGATAGAAAAACGCCCCCACAGCATGAACAAACGAGATGATACCTCCCGCCTACCAGCCATTTGGAAACCCGCCCTTATTGACAAACGTATTCCTAACACAAAGATTGACACCAGAAACACACAGGATGCCACCTCCACACATCCACGCAAAAAGCAAACCCAAACCCACACCAATGATGAGGCAAGACCACAGACCAGGAGCCAGACCAGAGCTGCAACATTGGCCACTTTGAACCTCTCCAGCACAACAAAGCCCCCACCCAAACAGAACACTCCCCCAGCCAATCAGAACACAGCCAACCCCCCAGCCAATCAGAGCACAGCCAAGCCCCTAACCAATCAGAACATAGCCAAGCTCCCAGCCAATCAGTTCAAACCCCCACTGGCAGTTAAAAGGAAAAAACAGCTTAGACCGCACATTGCTCCTAGAAGCAGAAGCCAAAAGCACCAGCCTGAAGATGATGAATGAGACTTCATCGAAACGTTGCCACATCAAACATAAGATCGTATCAAAAAGCAATCATCATATAACCTGCAATACAATTGTAAACGTCTGGTTTAGTAAACATTCCTCACTCCTCACGTCAAACCTCAACTATACGCCTGATACATTTTATTTGATTGGTGTTTCTCTTATATATGTTCTATCTACTGTTTCTAGTCTATCACATATTGTTCATTCGAGCTTCAGAAGTAAATTCGTCTCAGTAGTAGTGCAATCTTTTATGATCCCTAGTAAAAGATCCTGAGGTAGAAATTCAATAACCTGAGGTAGAAATTCAGTACGCTTTTCCAATATTAAAGCAATCAACATTAAATTTAGAATTATATTAAGAAGCAATCCTCATAAAACATAAAAATGCAGCATGAGGTATTAGTCTCTGTAAACGTCTGGTTTGGTAAACATTCTTCACTCCTCACGTCAAGCTTCAACACTTTTTATATTTTGTTAGGAAAAATCAAAGGTACAAGTACAGATTAGGTGAGACCTAGGTTAAAAACAGTAACTGTGAGAAGGACCTTGGAATCCTAGTGGACGATCACTTGACTATGAGCCAGCAGTGTGCAGCAGCCACCAAAAAGGCTAATACAATCCTGAGTTGTATAAACAGAAGCATAGAATCAAGTTCATGTGAAGTATTAGTACTACTTCATAAAACCCTAGTAAGACCACACCTGGAATACTGCAGCTAATTTTGGTCAACATACTACAAAAAAGATGTTGAGACTTTGGAAAAAATTCAGAGAAGAGCAACTAAGATAATCAAAGGCCTGGAGACTAAAACATACGAAGAACAGCTGCAGGACTTGGGTTTGGCTAGTCTAAAGAAAAGAACAAATAGGGAAGACATGATAGCAGTATTCCTGTATTTGAGTGGCTGTTACAAAGAAGAGGGGGTCACGTTATTCACCAAAGCACCAGAGCAGGACAAGAAATAATGGTTGGAAATTGATCAAAGAGAGAAGCAACCTGGAATTAAGGAGAAACCTCCTGACAGTGAGGACAATTAACCAGTGGAATAGCTTATTCCCAGAAATCGTGGGCACTCCATCACTGGAAATTTTTAAGAAGCAGCTAGACCAGGGGTGTCAAACTCGCAATGTCGCGAGACGTGTCGTGACATATCACAACTTTTTTGCCATTGCTAGCAATGGGGTGGGCGCAGTTTTGCTATGATGCATCCGGCCTGTGGGCTGGCAGTTTGACACCCCTGAGCTAGACAGTCACTTGTCTGAGATAGTATAGGTTTTCCTGCTTGAGCAGGGGGCTGGACTAGAAGACCTCCAAGGTTCCTTCCAGCTTCTATTCTATTCTATTCTATTCTATTCTATTCTATTCTATTCTATTCTATTCTATTCTATTCTATTCTATTCTATTCTATTCTATTCTATTCTATTCTATTCTGTATGTTATTGTCAATGGAACAGATGCTTGGCACCATAAAGATTTAACAGAACCATTGAGCCATAGACTGTCAAAAGTTTTACCTGATCTTTGAAATGTATAGCAATATACATTTTTTTTAAAAAGTGCCAAAAGTTTTTAAAAAGAAGGAAATATACTTATCCTATGAATTTACAAGTGCTTACACTGTAACTGGACTATGTCTCAGTTCTGTGATTTACTTATTGGTCAGTAGTTAGAATGTTGGCTATACACAATTTATGAAACATGTCTTCCTTTGTATTTATATCTGTGTGAGTATATATATTCTATTCTACTCTATGACTCCAAGATCCTTCTCACAGTTACTACTATTGAGCCACGTACCACTTATTCTGTACCTGTGCATTTGGTTTTTATTGCCTCATTATAATACCTTACTTTTTTCACTATTGAGTTGCATTTTGTTAGATAGGGCCCAGTGTTCTAGTAAGTTTGTCAAGAACCTTCTATATCTTGAGTCTATCTTCTGGAGTCTTGGCTATTACTGCCAGTTTGGTATTGTCTGCAAATCTGATGTGTTCCCCTTCTATCCCCTTGTCTAAATCATTGATGGATATTGAAAAGCACTGGGATAAAATAGAGCCTTAGGATATCCCATTGTATTCTTCCCTCCAGGGATATGCAGTTTTATTAAAGACTAATGTTGAGTGCAGTTGATCAACAAGTTATGAATCCATCTAGTGGCGATGTTGTCTGACCCACACTTTTCTATCTTGTCAAGTCAACTTCCAAGTTACATTACAGTTCATATAAACTATTCTGAATTTTCTCATCATTCTTGAAGAGTGCAATGGTTGAATTAAAAAAGATATGGAAGTTTTTGTAGAATTGTTAACAAAGCAGTTTGCAAAAGTAATTCTGTATAATTGATAGATTGGTCAATTTATTATTGTTCTAAGCGAACATTTGTAATGCAGTTGAAAGTGAAAAGTGACTTGTCTCAGTCTATTTTACTTTAACCTGTTTAAACATTATTTTAAAATGAAAGGAAATGATCGAAAATAAACAAGCTTCAGATTTTATACTAAAAGTGGATAATACTTTAGAAATAAACAAGGACTGGGACTTGGAAAGAGGGATTAATAGCAAAAAGTAGCAAAAAGGTGAAAGCAATCATGTTTTGTACAAAATTCTCATTTTGCACTTATAACTGGTAATAAGCTAGTTTTGCACATGAAGTGAATATGTTTCCACTAAACAACTTATACATTTTGTGGCTTTATGTGCTCATATAATTTCTGATGTATAGAATGGAGAAATGAGTAATTTGGTAAACTGAACCCAGGATAATACAAGGGTCCATTAAATGTTTTTGGTATTTGGCTACTTAATAATATTCAAATGAAAGATAATCTTCAAATAATAGTTGCTTTGTAGATTTAGACCACTTATGACATTTTTGGCACTGAGCTGCGTAAGACAAGCCATTCTCCCTTAGTGTTTACATAAAAGACAGCCAGCAATCAAATAAACTAAAACAGTAAAACAAAATATATGTAGCTCAGATACAGTATAAGATTATGATGAAAGTAGTAGGGTAAATTTGGAAGTTAATTTTCAAGATAAAGATATCAAAAATATTTGAACTTTTCTCCTGGTATAGCTACATTAATCTTCAAAATAGATGGTATTTTAACCTGGTCTACATATTACTGCTAATCCAGTATGTTTATTTTTGGTATAGGATATTATGTAAACCCACCACAAGAAAAACAATCATAGTCAGGAAGCCTGACTAAAATAGGTGGGGTGTGTAATTTTTTCTCTTCTTGCCATGACTCCCCACCCCCACACTTTTTTTTTTTTTTGAAACTACTAGTCCTACTACAGGGCAATATCGCTTTGTACTAGCTGGAATGTTTTTTTGAGATGGAAAGAAAAATGCCAGAGACATCCCCCCCATCCCTCTATGCCCCCTCAAATCTTTAGACTTATCAGACAACTGCTAGTTGCACATGTACTCTCAAATAATAGTAGTAATTCTAGTGTGGATTTAAATATATGGCACAGGAAAATGAAAGTTGTAGATAATACTCAATTCGTTTTTGATTTAATTGGCCTTGGTTTGTGTTAGTTTGATGAACTTTGGTGCTGAGTTTGATAAGTAGCATTAAAAAAGATTTGATGTCCTAGCAATACTGTTGTCTATGAAAGAAATGTAGCTTGGACGTGAGAAACCATGAATATTTAGGCATAAGATCAATATGAATAATGGACAGTTTATTTATTTGTCATTTATCTGTCAAATTTATCAGGCTCTCCAATTCCATAAACAGATCTAAAAGACTATAAACAGAAGAACAATAAAACAAAGAAAAAGAACAATGTATGTCCAGATGAGAAAACGTTCAGAATTCAGAATTCTGCATAAAGCTCACCACCCATTCTAATTCAATACCTGTGGAAAAAGCCAAGTTTTCTGATCTTTTAAAAATACAGTCAATAGGGGATCTCAGATTCAATTCCCTTCCCTCCAAATAAAACCCCCCAATTGATCCACCTTTAGAGACAAGAGACTTGAAAGCTAAGAAATCAAGGAGAATTAGTGCAGAGTCATCATCTCAGTTCTATGCCCTAGTCTGAAACCTGGTTGAAATGAGTCCATTTTCTCTAGGGCCTTTTGGAGTTGCACCTTGATAACTTTCTCTAGAAACTTCCTAAAAAGGGAAGGTTGGATACAGGATGAACATTGCCAAGGAATGTTGGGTCCAGCAATTGTTTACAGGGGAGTGGTTATACCACTTCCTCCTTAAGATCAGCAGAACATGCCCTGTCTCTCAAGGAAAATGATATCAACACACAGACCCAGCTGCGTTATCACAGAAGTAGCTTTTACAGCAAGGAAGGCCATGGAGCTATTAAGCAGCTGGCTGGATGACCATTTCCTTGGGAGTTAGAGCCTCGAACCCATCCCAGCTAAACTTTCAAGCTTGTGTCTAGACACATTGACAGGACTTCTCTAGTCGAAGTCCATCATCCAGTGAGTTTATCCATCAAACAACTTAAATATTCCTCACAGTGGAATAGTGGCAGATGATCCTGCAGCTCATGCCTTAAAAAAAAGAATGAGTCATCTAAATAGGATGGTTGGGCAACTATCTGCAGACCCGATAAGAGTAGAAATATAAGTGGAAATAAATTTGAATTGAGACAGAAAATATTTTTTTTAAATGGTGCATTTTATCCTTTTGTTATTTCCATAAACATGTGAATTAACTCTCAGTTTGGCTCTAAATTTACATATTAAAAAGAATCTAGTGCCACATCTACTTTTTGCTAGAATTGTAGAGATCAAGACACGCCCCCATAGCCACCAAGGGGAAGAAAAGAAAAAATAAATCTACAACGTGTAGTTTCATCTGAATCCCTAATTGTTTCCCTGTGGTCATTGAGGAAGAGGAATAGAATGATTACTCCCAATATTTTTATTTCAATCTTGGGATATACCTTTCCCTATAGACTGTGATCCTGCTTCACAGTTCCACATGTGTTTATTTCCAGCATCTGTTCTCTCTCCATGTTCATTTTTCATTGCTGCAAATTGTCTCAATAAATATTCTTTTAAAAGTCTTTGTACTATTTTAAACAATTGCAATTTTAACAAATTCACTTTGTCAGGGCTGGCATATTGGTTTTCTGTATAAACATTAATTGGACTCCAACAGTTTCTCTGGGAAACGAATAGAGATTATATAAAATAGCTTGTTAAAATATAAACCACTTGGAATTTGATGTTTGGTTTAACATATTAATATATCTTGACAGTTATTAGTTTGCTTTTCAAAAAAGCCCTGTAGATATTGAGATAATGAATTTCATAATTAACTAAATGAATTTTATAATTAACCATTAGGTTATGTATAAATAACATGCAGATATAGGCTATTTCTTGTCACTTATCAAACCCTCTAAAGTTCTAAACAATAATAAAGTTACACCTAGATGTTCCCAATAGTTAATTTATTTTATTTCTAAAGAAAGCATTGCTCTCTCAAATACTACATTCCACACCTCTGTTGAAAAGCAGATGGATTGGAAGCTAAAGAACAAGTTATTCTGTTATTGTTTTGGTACTTTTAAACAAGTTAATGTATACATTAGCCCACCCTCTGTTAATCACACTCCAATGCCAAAGTTTGTCCTAAGATGTTAATTTAGCTTGCTTTCTTGGATCATATGATAGAAAGGCTGCAGTTGCAATATGTCATCTTAGATTAATTGTCCAATGCAAAATGTATATTTTGAAATCTTTAGGCAGGGAGAAAATTGGGATGATGTAAGAAAGGTGTAAGTTTGCTGTTTCATCAGTCAACTAATACCATCATATTTTTCATAAAACTCAGATCAGTAATATGAAATTTTAGGAATTTGTACTGATTAGCTTTATATCTTACAATTAATGAAAAGGTTTTAAAAAATGAAACTTCTTAAACTAATAAATTAATATTCATTATTAATAATTAATAAATTAATCTTAAATAATAAATTAGTCTTAAATTAAATTAAATTAGTAGATTGCTATTTTTTAAAAAAATTAAATAACGATTAGATAGCACATCAAAAGGAGACTCTGGTAATTTAGTAACATACCAAAGAAGTCAGAATGTTGATCATTGTCATATATCAGAATTGAGATTATTATGGTTGTTGATACAGTCTATATCAGGGGTGTCAAACCTGCAATGTCACGTGACGTGTCACAATGTGTCACGATTTTTTTTCCATTACCAGCAATGGGTGCGGTTTCGACATGATGCATCTGGCCCGTGGGCTGGCAGTTTGACACCCCTGGTCTATATTATCTTGTCTGTAAAGTCTGTCTAATTCCAAACTTGCCCAATAGTGTAGTTCTGCTACAGTTCTAAAGAGGTGGGATAAAAATATTTGGACTAACAGAGCATTATCATGCGACAGTAAGAAAAATCCACGTATATTTCAGGAGTAGATACAATTATCTATAAATAGTGCAAAGTATTTGAAATTTGGAAACATTTATCTACAATACTTGGTATGGGATAATCAATTGTATTTGTTTGTTTGTGTGTGTGTGTGTGTGTGTTTTAAGTGTTGCCATACAGGAAAGGAAAGATAGCCTAGTTAGAGATGGGTGACCTCATCTGCTTCAAAAAACATTTTGTCCCCTATCCACTTGCTCCTGTTACCATTTCATTTTTTTCCTATCCTGAATGGAACATTTACCTTAAACTTTAAAAGTTTTAATGGGCAGGGGCAAAAAAGGCTCTTTGTATATGAAAGTATGGATGCAGAGATCTACAATCTTCCTGTAGTTTCTGGAGTTGCAGCCAGTGAGGTTTAGCAGGCAAGGGCTGGGCTAACTATGAGATGATCCAGGTTCAAATCCCCTCTAGCCATGGAAACTCACTGGGTGATTTGGGCCTAGTCATTCTTTCTCAACTCAATTTACCTTACAGAATTGTTCTTGCTTGATAAGGTGAGAGAAAATCCCTATATAAGCTCTATCAAGCTCTTGGATGAAAGGCGGGGTATAATCAAGCAATTAAATATATCTTGTAGCACCATCAGCATAGGCTATAACAAGGGATGCTAGAGGTGATAATTGGGCACCATGTTTGAAGACTGCTATTTATTTATTTTTTGCTGTCCTTAATAGAGGGTGGTTTGGTAATTTTCTCTGCCTATTGAATTGATTTCTATGGCAGAAAAAAAATAATCCCCCATGCATGCAAAACATGAGTTTGTATCTTCTCTAAAAATTAAAAAAGAGAGTTATGTGCTAATGTATCTAAATACAGTACATTTTGATGAACTTGAAGAAACATATATTTTAAATCTGACAAAAGTTTTCTGCTCCAGCATCTCATGCAAAATGATGAAATAGGATTAGAAAGCAGAAACAACTGTCCCATGCTACTAACAGGTAATTATGGTTAAAAAGATGAGACTGGTACTTTTTTCTATTTCTTCCTTTTGTAGAGGAAACTTACAAACCACAAAGTTCATGAGCTCTGGCAGGACATGACACTCTTGGGGATGCTCAAGAGGCTCATTTCCAGCTAAGAACAGACCACCAAAAGCCACTCCTGGATCTAATAACTCTTTTTAGCCACTGGGTAATTCTATTCCTTTAGCAAAGTTGCAACTTTTTGTTTCTGAGGTGGCAAGGGCTTGATGGGCTGGCAGCGCTGGCTAGCCAAAGTGGTGAAGTGATTCATTTGGAACCGAATCCAAAACTGAAAGGGTTTTCTATTTTTCTAAAGCAAGAATTGCTTTATTCATTTTAGATTTGTCTTATTCCCATTATTTAGTTTCAGAGAAGAATGTTGCTTAAAGCGATGCACAATAAAAGAATATTTGCCTTTCATGCCTTTCTAAGAAGAACAATGCAAAAGCAGTAGCAGCAAGTTACCAACCCCAAATCAGCAGTCAATAAATCAGAATATCCAATAGCAGTTAAATGCTTGTTGGAAAATGAATCTTTTAAACTGACAGCAGAAAGAAAGTTAGAGTTTTGCGGCTGAGTACACTATGCATGCAAGAGCAAAAATCCTTTTTTGGGGGGGATGTTGCTACAGGTCATGTTGTGAAACCAATGGTGCACATACGTAAGGGGAGCCACATGACCTTTTTAGAAGATGAGAATTGCAGTCAGAATCCATTCTATTTTGAACTTAAAAGGGGATAATCAACAGAGCAAAAAAGGTGTTTCATCAGATGTGGGCCGTGAATGTAGTGATTCCTTATCCACATTTTTCTTGGGATTGTACAGCTGTTGCTAAGGGAAGTTGCATGATCCCTGGAAAAGACTGCTTTAAATAATTGCAGACAGATGCTACATTCAACCCCACACCTCTTTGCACTCTGAAAACAGTTATCAGCTAGCACAGCTGACAGACTGCTGATCTGAGTCTTTTCTCTTAGTTTAAAATTTGTCAGCAATCTTCAGTACTACTGTAGTTGAAGTTTCTGGGGGTTTTCAGATGTAGCCCCACTTATATGACAATGCATATAAGACTGCAATGAGATTTGAATATCCAAGAATAACAATGAGCAGAATTACTTCAGATTTATTTCATCCTTAGAACAATTATCGATAGACAGACAGATAACCTTTATTGTCATTTTTTACTGTCGGCACAATGGCACACATTAAAAATGAAATTTAGTTGCTTTCTCTCAAAGTGTACACATATATAACACACATTTAAACATACTGAGAATGTTACAATGTAATTTAGTTTTCCCTGATGGATGCACGTGACATTGTAAATCATCATTATTTATTTTTATTTATCTAATTTATATGTCTGTCCATCATACCAAAACTAATTCTGAAAAGCATAAAACAAAGCTAAAAACAATAAATAAATAAAATCATTATTGTTTCTAATTATAAAAAAACATTAAAACTATAACAAGGAAATAACATAGGATGTTAATAATAATGGAGCTACCTCACAAGCTCATCTATCCCTTGAAGTCTCCAGGCTTGCCAACACAATCAGGTCTTAAGCTAGGTTATGAGGTCAATTTCACCTCTGGGGAAGAACATTCCATAATGTGGATGCCACCACAGAAAAGGCCACTGCCTAAGACCTACCAAATGGGACTTATAACATGAGAAATACATACATACATACATACATAGTTCAACTCATTAAATATAAAGCATGTAAAAACTGTGTGTATGTGTATGTGTGTGTGAGGGAGGGAGATAAGAGTGGAAAAGTATCAAATTAACTGTGATGAGTGTTTTGGTATTTGATTTTTTTTAAATTTCAACTATTTAACAATTTTTTGAAAAAAGTATTCTGTGTTAAAAGAAAGAAAATCCATTTGAAAAACTGTCTACAATATCCATTGTAACAATAGTGTTAATGCACACGGCTTTCTGGGAATGTTCACAGATCCTCTATTAACACTGAGTTTCTTTCTTTAGACGACTGAACAGAAATAAACTGCAAGTTCTTCCAGAACTGCTTTTTCAGAACACACTAAAGCTAACCAGACTGTAAGTATAGTTTTTATTTTTGGCATCCTATATGTGCTTTGATTCTTAAGTCAGCAATTTTGGCTGTGAGGTTTTGGTATGATGCCTTCTTGAAGTGGATTTTGAAATGTGTCTTGGTTTATTATATAAAATCTTTTGCTGGGAAACATTTACTTGTCTTTTTACTACTCTGTAGATAATTGTGAAGTCAAAGCTGCCTTGGGTGTGTTTCTGTTTCTCTTTTCTTCTCTAATGTGGCTACACATTAGATAGATAGATCACAAATTTGTACTTCCAGCTTATATTAACAAACTGTGAAATTGAGGGTTAATCTCAAAATGTTTGGTAGGTTCATAAGTCTCACAAATGTTGGTTTTCCTCAAACAAAGCATTCTTAAAATTAATTACTGTATGTCAAACTGTGATTAATAAAATTGGATATGAGGTTTCTTAATTTCCTCACATGCTGGCACATTGTAGGAGGACAGCCATATTAGTCTATAGTGGCAAAAAAATCTAATGAAGTGAACTACAGTCCGTGAAATCTTATGTCTTTTAATGAAATTAATTAGTTTGAAAAGTGCTACCACATTCCATCTGATTTTTCACATGCTAGGGAAGCAGAAGAATTGTTGTTTTTTAAAAAAAGAAATTGAGTACCTGGAGATTGTAAGCTCACTTCTGTTGTGAAAATCTAAAATTTGCGAAGAAAGAAGAAGTCTGAAGGAGCAAATTAGTTTTGGATGTAGGAGTTTAGGAAATAGGTGTCTATAAAGACACTGATTTTTATTCCAATAATGATTTTGCATAGCAACAGGACAGCTGTGATTATTATCACTTCTCATGAGCCCTGCTGTATTTTTTTTCAGTATGTCCTTGAAGTAAACAAGGTCATGCCTTTGTATTCTCATCTAGATAAGATAAAAGATCTAATCATAATTTGCATTATAATATCAAATCATATAAAATAAATATATTTGTGAATCATGATGATATGAGCTCAGCAACCATGAGACTTGTTTTTGAAAGCCACTTATTGCATTTCAGTATTTTATTCTGATTCATAAAAAAGGTTCATCTACATAATTTGTGCTGATATACAACCTGGCTTTATCCTGAATACTGTGTGCATGTGCACATGCGCACACTTTCTCACACACACACACAGTATTGACAACCTGATAGTCTCAGTATATGAATGACTTTTAATGCATTAATAGGATGAAGCTAGCACCATCTTATTTCCCATCTTTGTTTACAGTTGATAATATCGCCTAATTTTTTTTTCAGACAAAATAACTGCAACAAATGTGATTATTAGAATATTTTATCTGAAAGAGTTAGTGATGTTCTTTCAGTAAATAAATTCTTTTTCACCAACAGTATATAGTTAAAATTTCCATCTGTATTTGTGATATAAGAATGAAGGTTTGAAAATTAGAAAGTGCCATTTTATTTGGATAGTCCTTCCTGGATTTCCAATCATAATTTATATTGTCAATAATAGTTTAAGTTCCTGTACTTTGTGGGGAAATGGAATGAAAACAAGCCCTTGACAAGCTATTTAAATACTTGTAAAGCTATGAAGAACAGTTTTATCCTTCAACTGGCCAATTAAAACAAAAGGCCAGTTAAAAGAAATGGGGCAATACAGTTGCAGTGTGTTTCAATTATAGAAAGGGTCCGAAGCTTCTATAATTATTTACATGTCCTTTTGTGACATCTGTTTGACATTATGGGTGTGAATATACAGGAAAATCAACTTTAAAAAGCAATGCAAAGAATCCTGTTAAATTAGTTTGATTCATACATTGCTAGGAGAAGACCACCAGAAATTATGCATTGTGTGTTTGCATTTTATTCCAAGGTCGTTTTGTTGAAGCTTTGCTGTACATTATTTATAGAACAGTATCTTCTCTGTCTGTGATGTTAAAAGAGAAAAAAAGTTTCTGACATATTTGAATAATGTTTATATTCAGTTCCCATCCCAAGTATTTGACTTAAATCATAGAGTTTCAAGAAACAAGGCCAAATTTTTTGGAAGTCAGTCTCTGGAGAATTTAGATGTCTTAAAATAGACATTCCCATTGTTAGATTCATATTTCTGTTATAAGTGTATTTAAGTAGTAAAGGGTGAAGTAATAAGAAATGACTAGTTAGCATTCAACTAAAATTGGCATTTCATGTTTCACAAGTGAAGAATTTCAGAACTTCGCTCAGAATATAGCCATCAATCTTTCTGTGGAAACTCAACCAGCATTATGGAACTTAGTGAGGAAAGGGCACATTACATGAATAATATGTATTCCAGAGAAAAACTTTGGAATTGTTGATATATCTCGCAACAATTCCAGAGTTTTCCTCTTACACTTACATAGTAGCGAATGTCCTGCTCCTGGCTTGGTTATGGCTATACTAGTGGTAGGCAACCTTGGCTATGCTGGCTCAGGAATTCTGGAAGTTGAAGTCCACGAGTCATAAAAGAGCCAAGGTTGCCTACCCCTGGGCTATACCAATGCTCCATTTTCATAGTTAACCTCTTTGCTCTAGGGCCCTTCACTTTCAGGCTTGACAAATCAAGGTCTCAGAGAAAACGGTGCTTCACTTATTATTATTATTATTATTATTATTATTATTATTATTATTATTATTATTATTATTATTATTTAAAAAAATACTTGTACCATGAGCATATAGCCCTTGCGAAAACAGTCAGTTTGGTATTTTTCTCCCTAGACATATTTCCTCTTTCAGCAACTCTCAATGCTCTCATGACTTTTTGTTTTCTTCATATTAATGGTGGGGTCTCCTGCTTTCAGGTTCTAAAATTGAGCAGGCTACTTCCATAAAGAAATTTCTTCTAAGAATTGAAAGATCCTATATTGAACATTAAAGTTTTTAACTTTGGCTGTAACCATTTTACTGGTCTGTTATAGTCCTTGATTTGTGACTGCAGTTGGGATTGGAACATCTGTTGCTAAGTGATGGAATCGTTAAGTGAGTAATATCTGGTTTTATGAACTGTTTTGCTGTAGTCATTATGTGATTCTTGTATTTGTCAAGCAAATCTGGCTTTCCCCCATTGACTTTACTTGTTGGATGTCCCTTGGGAACATTCCAATCATTGGACTGCGTGGCAATCATGTGACCCTAGGATGCTACAACCATCATAAATATAAGTTAGTTGCTAGGTGCCAGAATGCTGGACTCGATGGGCTTTGGCCTGATTCAGCATGGCTCTTCTTATGTTCTTATGTTAAGGACACTGTTACAGGACATAGGTTACTTTTTTCAGTGCTGTCGTAACTTCGAACAACCATTAGACAAATTGTTGTAAGTTGAGGACTATCTGCATTTGCTTATTTAAAAAAGACAAAATGCTATACAAATGCTCATACTTTGTTTTTTTTTTTAAATCCTTTTAAGCTGTTATCTGCAAGTCTTGTTCCGACCCAAATTTGGGGCACACGTAATATAGTTAAAGACATTCTTGCTTCACCCAAAGAACTATGAACAATGGTAGAACATTTAGAAGTTTTCTTTACAAGCCCAGAGACACTGAAGTTGGCTCCATTCTTCTCTTCAGTAATGTTCTTAGCTTGTGGGTTATACAAAATTCTTTACTACTCAGAGCCTACATGCTACGATTTGGATGTCTTTAGTGGATGTGTGGGGTAGGACTGTTTCTAATCCCGGGCCTTTCTGCCTTAAACAATTTGGAAAGCATCTTCCAACTACTTGGGATGTCTTTTGCAGTTAGTCAAAGGATGATAGCTAATCTTGAGAGGCAAGTGCCTTGTCAGAATGTGCCCTTAAATTAAAAGGCTCATCTCACATGAGAGCAGGTGCTACGTAGTAACTCACCTTTTACATGAGCTCAAGATATTAGGCCCTGTGAGGGCAAACGAAACATGTCCGAAGGAAATAGAAGGTTACTATGGTTTTAGCTCATTCAGGAATTGAGCTTTACTGTGTACAGATCCCAGCAGGTCTGTTCAGAAGATGGTAAATAATTACAAGGAACGTCAGGTCTCCGGAGGCCACTTCAGGTTTGAAAGGATGTTCTCTAGGTCAGAGGTGACAACTAGAGACTGCCGAGAGATTCTTGTACCATTTATCAAGCTGAAGCTATTTTTATTGCTTTCACTGTGCTCTGTCTCTAAATGGTATAATTTGAGCAAAATCATGTCTGGAAAAGTGACTCTGGTTGCAAGCCCTTGTGGCATCTTTCTGTTTCCAGTGTAAGGCTAAGGGCTCTGCTTATTTTCTTCAAGTATGAAAAGAACGTTAACAAATTATCTGAGCAGAAAACAAATGAGGGGATGTCAGAAAGTGAATAATTGAGGTTTCATCCTGAATTTCTAGTCTCCCCTGTGTGAAGTTAGCAATTCAAAGCTAATGTGTACATATGTTTTCCCCACTTTTAAAAAATAAAGCTGAAGAGAAAGAGAAGTGGCAGTAAGTATAAAGGCATGAGTAAAAGTAGGTTTGTTATCATTTTATGCTGATTCCTGCAAAGATTTTGCTGCTTAGGAAGTGGCTCTATACAGTAATGAACAAGATTGTAATTTTCTCAACAGATTTTTAACACGGCTTTTTTCTACTGTTTTTGTTCACTTTCTTCACTGGAAGCTTTTAGGATAGATTGGAAGGTGGTGGTGGTGGGGTTTTTAATATTTGGTTTATTCCTGTATTAGAATACACTTTACAAAAAATACAAAAGCAAGCCTTAGTTTTCCAGAGAGTAAACACCTGCCTGAATATATTTTCCAACTTTGTTTAGTTAGAATTTTATTTTCTGAGTTAATTTGCTAATTTTACTTGTGAAATTCTATTGGGAATCCAGTAAATTCATAATATTAAATATATTGCAATTTGATATAAGATTTCTGATTCAATGAAGAAGAAATGCCCTATGCAAGTAAATCTTCTGAAATGTAAAGATCCTCAGCAGTTTAGAATACAAGTTGTCAAATGCACTGAAAAATTTGTGGTATACTAATAATAAAAAAATGAAAACAGTGCAGTACTTTGAAGCATCTAGAGCAATGCTCTGAAAGATAAAACTAAAATTAATCCCAAAAACCTCCATAAAAATAACATAAAATAAAAGGTTGCAGAGAGCTCTGCAGTGGTCTTGAAGCAGGAACAGGAGTTGCAGATAGAGTTAGAAAGTTAGAAAGGGTCAGCCGCAAGAAATGCTAGCTGCTTTTTGCTCAATTTCAGGAAGCAAATATGTTTTTTAGTGACTCAGCTTTCCATGGGAATAGTTTTAATACTAAAAGTTCAAGAAGCTTAAATTCCCCCTCTGATGAGTCCTTCCCTATTTTGGACCTGAACCAGATTGGGACCTTCTCATTTCCTTGGAGAGCCAGTACTTTCTCTGAAAGTGTGTTAATTCGGGGTGTGTGTATTAAACACTGTTAATAGATTTAGATGATAGAAACACATCTCCACTCCAATTACGCATTTATAAAGTTCCTACAACTATCACAAAATCAGTGGGATACATACATTCTCCAGCATGTGGATTACGAATCCACAGAGGATGGGTGGTTATCTCAGCTTCGCTGCCCTTAGACTAGGACCAAATTTCTTAGCTCCGCCTCCAACCGGGGCTTCCTGTCCTCCAACCGGACTTCCTGTCTCCCAGTTTTTTCCTAGTCTTCAGCCCGTCAACAGCTCCTTGAGCTAGGCTCCAGAGTAGGATTCAATTTGATCGATTTTAGGAGTATTTTTCAGCTAGCTAGGTTACAATTTATTTAGATTTGGAAAGGTAACAGCTAGTTCGGAACAAAGAAGAATTCAAGAAGCCGGCCCAGGGGATTTTCCCCGGTCTTACCGGACCACGCGGTGGGAGCGGGAGAGAAGATCGCTCCTGCACAGACCCAGGGCCGGATTTCTCCCTTCAAGAGAAGATTCCCCCCTCGAGAGGCACCCCAGCCCCAAAGGAGACGAGGACTCCAGCGGAGGATGAGCGCAGCGACGGACGAGGCCTTCACATCTGAAGCGCAAGTGGGGTTTGCGGTGGGGGGGGAGGAAAGCGCCGCTGAGCCATTAGGCCGGCACTTGGCGCAGAGCCCCAGAGCGGCCGCAGGGCAGCGAATCGGGGGTCTTCGGCGGCCATCAGGGACCGCGTGGAAGGAGGCGGTCGCCATCTTGGGCCGTCGGCCTCCGGATTTTTTGGCGCGAGGGGCCATCTTGGAAAGGGGGCGGTTCCCTCCAAGGGCGGCAGAGTCGGCCATTTTTACGCAGGCCCGAGTCACCGGGACAGGCCGGAGAGCCGAGCAAGGTGGGGGGGCTTTAAAGGCCGCAATTAATTGCGGAACGGAAAGCCGGTGGGGACAGCAATCGCAGCCTTAGGCAACCGCAAGCCCAGCCACCTTAGAGCCTGCTGAGTCAGGCCGAGAGAGAGGGAGTTGGGAAGTGTGTGTGTGATCTTGGGGGTTTGCCTTTAAACTCCAGGGATAATCAGCCCGCAGACCTACCCAGAGAGAGTCTGCCTGCCTGTCTCCGCCAGTGCATCTGTGCAGAAGAGGGCCTAGCCCCACCTGCCTGCGGAGCTAAGCCTCCTACTTACTCCCGCTTGTCTGGAGATTCCTGTAGTCTCCCAGACGCACGATGGCAGACAGCGCGTCGCCTCAGGTGTACCAAGGCTCAAGCCCCCCCCCTCCCTCCCCGAAACGCAAGGCCATGGATCCGGAACTGGGGGGGGGCAAGAAGAAGGCAAAAACAAAGCACCTAAACAAAGAGCCATCGAAGGCAGCCGAGCGACAGGCCTTAAGACGGCACCAGGTGCTAGAGAGAGAATGTGCCAAGGCCCAGAGACTTCAGGCCAGAGAGACCGTTCAGGCTGATTTTTCCCAATCCACACCTTCCACACCAGAGCACACTGAGCCCACAGACACGCAGACGGAACTGGAAATCACAGACCTACCAAGAGGGTGGTCTGAACAATTACAAACAATTATGCAGAAAGCATTTGATAAGTTTATGGCCACTAAACTTTCTTCTTCTCCTCAGGAGCACAGCAAACAGCCAGCGCCCCCGCTCCGCAGGGGAGGCGCGTCCACCCAAACCAAAACTTGCCTCCCCTGAGGAGGAGGAGGAAGGTAAGGTTCATCCGGTGCTACACCCACCTGCACCGGAGGAAATAAAGGTACCGTGTCCGTTAGTATTCCGCACTGCGCTGGAATCACAATGGGCCTCATTGGCAACCACTCCGTCTCCAAGCAGCACGGATAAAAAGATCTTAAATGTATGCAATGCCTTAGCTTCCCTCATAGAGGTGCCAAAGGTGGACGAACCACTAATATCTCTCTTTTCCTCATCCGCCATTCCAGGAGATATGGCGGAATCTATGAAGGCCGAGGACAAGAAATTCGAGTTTGCGCTTCGCAAGACGCACAGCTCTTCAGCCTGGGCAATTAGATCCGCGCTCTCAGCCTCGCTGTCGGCCAGGGCTTCAATCCTGTGGCTTCAGGATCTGCAGGCAAGTCTAACACCAGACCAGGTACGTGAACACCAAACATTAAACAAGCTGCTGATGGCGGCTGAGTATATGGCAGACACCACTCTGTCCGCTTCCAAGTACTCGGCCAGGGCCATAGGGTCAACAGTAGCCTCTAGAAGGCTCCTCTGGCTCAAAACGTGGAAGACGGACCTTAAGTCTAAGTGGCGCCTGGCCACCGATAAATACTCAGGGTCTAAGCTGTTTGGGGCCATCCTAGACCCGTATGTCATTGAGGATAAGAACAAGAGGAAGATACTCGCCCACCCATCCAAGGGAACAGATAGGCGACAGGAGTTCCGCAGGCAGGGGTCCCGTCAGAGCGGGCCCGGGGAATGGAGGCAACCCTTTCGCGGGGGGCAGTCCTGGGAGTGGCCCAGAAACCAGCGCCCCTCCTCATCGAGTCAGGAGCATTTCCAGGACCGCCCGGCCGCAGGTAAGGGCCAGTTCCCAAAACGCAATGCCAGAGGTGGAGCGGGACGACCGTACAGGCGCTCCAAGTGACGCCTGGGACAGCCCCATAGGGGGTCGCCTGGCGCTGTTCAAGGAAGTGTGGCAGTCCACCACAACAGACGCCTGGGTAAGGGACACCGTGACTCACGGCCTAGCCTTAGAGTTCTACGCTCCCCCCCCCGAGCCAATTCAGACGTTGCCCAGAGTCGCGAAACCCCTCAAAAGCAAAACTTCTGAGAATGGCCATAGAGCATCTGATAGAGATAAGAGCCATAGAAACGGTCCCGGCAGAACAGGAAGGACAGGGGTTCTACTCCATCCTGTTCGTCGTACCCAAGACATCGGGGGGTTGGAGGGCAATTCTAGATCTCAAGAGGCTAAACCACTTCATAAAATACAGAAAGTTCAAAATGCAGTCCCTCAAATCCATCTTGGCCAGCATTCGGAAAGGGGATCAGTTATCATCCATAGACCTCACAGAGGCCTACTTACACATACCAATAAGGCAGGAAGATCGACGCTTCCTACGTTTCTGTCACAAAGACAGACACTACCAATACAGGGCCTTGCCCTTCGGCCTCTCGTCGGCACCCAGGGTATTCACAAAGGTGCTGGCAGTGTTAGCAGCACACCTGCGCACTCTACCGGTGCGCGTCTTATGTTACCTGGACGACATACTGATCCTGTCAAGGTCCCTGCAAGCAGCCCACTCAGACTTGAGGGCCACACTAAACACACTGCAGGAACACGGCTTTTCCGTAAACTACAAGAAAAGTCACCTCACACCATCCACACGCCTACTACATCTAGGGGCGGTCATAGACTCAGAGACAGGGTTAGTACACCTCTCACAGGACAGACAGGACAGCGTTCGAAAGCTCGCACGCCTCGTCCAGGGGAAGGGGTCAGCCACAATAGTACAACTATCTCAACTCCTGGGGAAGATGATATCCTGCCTGGGTATCGTTCCATGGGCCAGACTCCACTCCAGAAGGCTCCAATGGTTCCTTCTCCCCTACCAAAGGAAAAATCAGGGCGCATCCCTCCGAAGGGTCATACTTCCCCCGCAGGTCTTGTCATCCCTCCGATGGTGGACCTCAACCGCCATGGCCAGGGGAACGCTATACAGGGAACCAGACAGGCTAACGGTCACCACCGACGCCAGCCAGTTCGGATGGGGAGCTCATTTCCAGGATCAGATAGCTCAGGGCAGATGGACACCCAGGGACCGGGGTCACAGCATCAACTGGCTCGAACTAAGAGCGATCCACTTAGCCCTCCTACAATTCTACCCCCACCTGGCGGGAAGGCACGTGCTAGTCCTAACGGACAACGTGACTGCCAAAGCACATGTGAACAAGCAGGGAGGAACAAAATCCGCAGTTCTCATGCAGGAAGCGCGAGACCTGGGACTTTGGGCAGAGTCTCACCTAGGGTCAATAAAAGCAGAGCACATATCGGGGGAGGCAAACAGCCAAGCGGATTCACTGAGCAGAGCCACGGTGAATCACGCAGAGTGGAAACTGGACCCGACCCTGTTCGAGGCCATCTCGAACAGGTTCGGGCGACCACTAGTAGACCTGTTCGCGTCCCCCAAGAACAAGCAGCTCCCTCGCTTCATGTCCAGGTTCCCGGCCTGGGGAGCAGAGGGGACGGATGCCCTCAGGTGCAGGTGGCCCCCGGGGCTGATGTACGCATTCCCTCCGCCCCCGTTGATACAAGCAGTCATCCGCAAGGTCATCCTGGAAAGAGCGGAGGTGATCCTGATCGCCCCACATTGGCCACGTCGGCCTTGGTTCGCAGACCTCGTGGACCTGTCAATCTCACCAGCCTGGATAATACCTCCCCACCAGGTGTCGCTCAGCCAAGGGAACCTGCAACACCCAGACCCACAGTGGCTACAACTAGCCGCTTGGCACTTGAGAGGGAGGGACTAGCCAGACAGTCCTTTTCGAAGGACGCCATAGAGATCATCCAAGCTGCCTGCCGGCCTTCCACTAACAGAGTGTATGAGGCTACGTGGAAGAGTTTTGTCAACTGGTGCGGCAAGCAGAGTATAGACCCCTTAACGGCGACCATCCCCATCGTCATAGATTACCTCGTAGAAGGGGTTAAGAAGGGCCTAGCCCTTAACACTATTCGCAGGCAGGTGGCAGCCATACAGACTGTGGTCGCCTGCGACAGCAGGGAGCCACTATCACAGCACCCGGCCGTAAAGGCCTTCATGAAAGGGTTAGCCGCAGTACGGCCTCCGGTGGTTCATCGCTACCCGTCTTGGGATCTTCCCAAGGTGCTCCAGGCCTTAACTTCTACTCCGTTCGAACCCCTGAGACTCTGCTCACTCCGTCATCTGACATGGAAGGTAGCCTTCCTGGTGGCCATCACATCGGCTAGGCGGATTTCGGAGTTGGGGGCTCTCTCGGTCCAAGCGGACCTGATGATCTTCTCAGAGGACACAGTCACATTACGTCTAGATCCATCCTTCATTCCGAAGGTCAATTCCTGGTTTCACAGAGCTCAGGAAATAGTATTACCAAGCTTCTGTCCAAATCCTTCTGATCCACGGGAACGGCGATGGCACACCTTAGATGTGCGCAGGGCCTTACTTAGTTACATCAAAAGGACATCTGCCTTCCGGAAATCGGAAACGTTATTTGTCTCGTTCCAACCTGCGACCATGGGTCACAAGGTAACATATAGCTCTGAATAATACTTGGAATTTTTTGAAACCTTAAGTCTCAGTCTCTCTCTCTCTCTCTCTCTCTCTCTCTCTCTCTCTCTCTCTCTCTCTCTCTCTCTCTCTCTCTCTCTCTCTCTCTCTCTCTCTCTCTCTCTATCTATCTATCTATCTATCTATCTATCTCCATTATTCCCAAGAGCACCCACAAAACTGTTGTAAAAAAAATGAAAATTGCTGTGTGCTGTCTAGGATCCTGTGGCTACATTTGCATTTGCATTTTTCACTGGTAACATCTGTGCAATCTGTGTGAAAAAATAAATAAACTGTGCCAGGGAACTATTCTTATTCAGACCAATCATTTTCTCTGGCATCACATGACTCTAGTTCAAAGATGAGAATAAAAGGAGGTGGGAGATGGAAGCAAGATTTTTTTGGCATCTGAAAGGTGTCACTTAACAATTTTTAGATTCCATTCTTGTTCTGAAATCCTAAATTCCCATCGCTTGCTTTCTTCCAAACTTTTGAATATATAGTGTGTGTTGTGTATGACAGGGGAGGGAAAAAGAAATAAATTGACTAGATTGCTAGTTCTGATAGAATCTACAAATAGGAGGTCCAAAATATATGGTAGAGAAGCAGAATTTGAAAGCATACTGTAGGTACATGGAAGAAAACAATATAACTGTGAAGTCCTTAGTGCTCACTAATCTTAACTATTTGCTTGCAAATGTTTGATTAACCAATAAGGTAATATCATCAGGGCACCATATTCTCCTCTATTGAAATTTGATATCATATCCATGAAGCCATATTATCACAGTTATTTGTGATAATAAACAATTAGGATTTTGATAAAAGAGAACACCTGTAGTTCAGGTTGAACCATGGGGTCCTTGGTACTTTCTGAACTTGGTAGTTTTCTTGCAGGCATTATATAATAGGGTTTTTATTTTGAATGTTCTGCTTCTTTATGCCACGTGTGTGTGTAAAAAGTGACTTATGATCTGTGCAACATCCCTATGATCATGTGATCAAAATCCCAATGCTTGGCATTTAGTATACCCGTATTTTTCGCTCTATAAGACGTACCTGCTGATAAGACGCACCTAGATTTTAGAGGAGGAAAATAGAAAAAAAATATTTTGAGCCAAAAAGTGGACTAAAATATTTATTACAATAACAGGATAACTTAACATGAACAATAGCCAACAGCAGCATTAAGAACCATCATTACTGTAAAAGATAAGGTCTCTAGTCATTGGGAAATCCCAAAAATTCCTCACAACTGTCCGAACTTGTCACGCTCAGTGGCTCACTATCACTGGTGTCAGGGTCTTCATAAAGGACACCATCCTCTGAACCATCCAAGGCATTACTGATGCCACATTTCTTGAAGGAACTTACAACCGTTTCATCCTTCACAGCTTGCCATGACGTTTTCACCCACTCACAAACTTGAGTGATGGTGGGCCTTTTCATTCTTCCAGTGGGTGTCAGGTCATGATTCCCAGCAGCCATCCACTTGTTCCACTCCTCTCGCATGAACACTTTAAATGGCTTGTTAAGTGAAACATCCAGAGGTTGCAACTGGCTAGTAAGCCCCCCAGGAATGACAGCTAGATGGGTCTTTGCTAATTTAAAGATTTTTTTTGTGTTGTCACTGATATGTGCCCTAAACTGGTCAAGTACTAGTAGGGCAGGTTTCTTCAGAAGCCCTCCAGGGCGTTTGGACCACACTTTTTCTATCCATATTTTCATTCCACCTTCATCCATCCATCCTTTCTCATGAACATGGACAATAACTCCACGTGGGATCACCTCTTTCGGCATGGTTTTTCTTTTCAAAATTATCATTGGAGGCAACTTGGTGCCATCCGCGCAGCAGGACAACACAACAGTATAATGGGTTTTCTCATGTCCTGAGGTCTTCACAGTTACGGTTTTTGCACCTTTCACATCAACAGTCCTGTTTGATGGAACATCAAAGGTTAATGGGACTTCATCCATATTTCCAATCTGCCCTATTTCAAAGCCATTTTTCTTTCTTGCATCAATAACAAATTTATGGAAAGACAGAATCTTGGATTCATATTCTTTAGGCATTTTTTGCGCAATTCTAGTTTTGGTGCGCATAGCAAGGCCAGATCTTCTCATGAACCTGTAGCACCATGATGCTGATCCAGTAAAGTCGTCAATGCCTTTCTCTGCAGCAAAACGCTTGGCTTCATATCTTATCATTTTCGTGGAGACTGAAAATCCATTGTTCCTGTGATGTATGATCCACTCTTTCATTTCCACATCTATCTGTGGCCATTTTGCAGTATGCCCACGAAAAGTGTGTTTGCTTTTATCTGCTTTTTGCAGTGCTTCCTCCTGTTTCCTCCATTCCCGTATCATTTTTTTAGTTGGAGGTGGCCCAAACTGTCTTTCAGCTGCCCTGTTTCCATGTTCTTTGGCGTATTTTACTACCTCCAGTTTAAATGGGATTTTATAGCTTAGCCTTTTCTACTTTGACATACATGTACATGAATGTGTTAAACTGTCACTGAGTGATTCTGTGTAGTGACAGTTCAGACAATTCATGTTGTGTTTTGCCTTTTTTTTCTTTTTTTTACACTTTACTGTTCACTCTCTTCTCTCTTCATCCACATGTACTGGTATACAAGGTGCAAAACTACAATTCCCGTCATGCCTGCACAGAAAAAAGCTGGTCAGGCATGATGGGAAGTGTAGTTGGACTACAAGCGCCGTACTGCGCATGCGCCGGCGCCATACGTGACACGGTGCTTGCGTCACATCCCCCCTCCTCTCCATCCAGTCCGCCCTCCGCTGCCGCAACGGACCAGAGAAGAGGAGAGGTCTTCATCTTCGCACAGGGATCACAAGATGGTTAATGCCAACAACAATAACAATAAGCCTCATTCTGTCCCATCCCTCAATCCTAGACAAAGTTCTGGGTTCAAAACAAGCCAGGAAGCTGAGTTCTTGGCACGCTTTTCCGAGGAATCAGTTGGCATTTTGAGACTTTGGGTCCGCTTAGCTCCCCTCCCCTCCCCAGCCCGGCCCTTCACTCACCTTAGCAACACCTTCGTCCTTGCCCGCTTCAGCCCGTCCCTGCCTCCGATCCGCCAATAGCAGCTCTCCTCGGGTCCGTACGGCCCGCCTCCTGCTCCCGCTAGCCAATAGGCTCCCCGCTGGCCGGCTTTTGCAGCTGCCGGCCAATGAGGGCTCAGAAAGTGCTGGGTTCAAAACAAGTCAGGAAGCTGAGTTCTTGGCACACTTTTCCGAGGAATCAGTTGGCATTTTGAGACTTTGGGTCCGCTTAGCTCCCCTCCCCTCCCCAGCCTGGCCCTTCACTCACCTTAGCAACACCTTCGTCCTTGCCCGCTTCAGCCCGCCCCTGCCTCCGATCCGCCAATAGCAGCTCTCCTCGGGTCCATACGGCCCGCCTCCTCCTCCCGCTAGCCATTAGGCTCCCCGCTGGCCGGCTTTTGCAGCCGCCGGCCAATGAGGGCTCAGAAAGTGCTGGGTTCAAAACAAGCCAGGAAGCTGAGTTCTTGGCACGCTTTCCCAAGGAATCAGTTGGCATTTTGAGACTTTGGGTCCGCTTAGCTCCCCTCCCCTCCCCAGCCCGGCCCTTCACTCACCTTAGCAACACCTTCGTCCTTGCCCGCTTCAGCCCGCCCCTGCCTTCGATCCACCAATAGCAGCTCTCCTCGGGTCCGTACGGCCCGCCTCCTGCTCCCGCTAGCCAATAGGCTCCCCGCTGGCCGGCTTTTGCAGCCGCCGGCCAATGAGGGCTCAGAAAGTGCTGGGCAGCTCGCGCTTCCGGGAACGTGGGTCTGCGGTTCTCATGCATACCGGTAACTTTTTTAGCCATCATAAGGACAAATTAGACTCGGAAGAGAAGGATCCGCGCGGCCATCTACCCTTTTCCTTGATCTAATACCAAGGAGGCGGTGCTGCGCACGCGCGCCACTCCACGGGGGTTGCGGGCGATGGGCTTAGGAGTCAGGCGAGTAGCGGGAAGGGGGATGGCTGCTTGCAGGCGGTAGCAGCGATGGCTCGCCACCTTTCCAGGTTGGACTACAGTTCCCAGCCTCCCCAGGCCGCCTGGGGAGGTGTGTTAAACAATGGGGGCCCACCCCTTTAGGACTTGTGTCTGCAACGCACTGGGGGCGATGGGAACTGTAGTCCAGACCTGGCCCAGGGGTCCTGGCCTCTGCAGCAACTTATTCCAAAGAATAAAGCATTGGGCTAAGCCAGGTGTAGGCAACCTTGGCTCTTTGAGGACGGGTGGACTTCAACTCCCAGAATTCCTGAGCCAGCCATGGACGGCGAAGCGAGACAGAGGCTGTCCGGGACACTTTTGGTGAGTACTATATCGCCGCCCCCCCTCTGCTCCAGCGCCTCCCCCCCTCCCTGCCTGCATCTTCGCTCCATAAGACGCGGCTGATTTTTCATCCTACTTTGGGAGGGAAAAAACTGCGTCTTATGGAGCGAAAAATACGGTATATTTATGATGGTTGCAATGTTCCTGGGCCATGTGATCACATTTTGAAATCTTCTGACAAGTAAAGTCAATGGGGAAGCCAGATTCACTTAACAACTGTGGCACTAACTTATCAACTGCAGTGATTCACTTAACAGCTGTGGCAAGAAAGGTCATAAAATGGGGCAAAACTCACTTAACAAATGTCTCACTTAACAACAGAAATGTTCGGCTCAATTGTGGTCATAAGTTGAGGACTACTTGTATACACACACACATGTATATAGGGAGAGCAACTGCAGGACAGTGCCCGACGGTCTGACATCATGGGATGAGTGCGTGCACTTTGGGAGGCAGGTGGCAGGGTGATGAGAGCTATGCATATATCAACTAATACAGCTGAGCCGGATGTGACGAGTCCAATTATATGTGGGCGGCGAACCGACGGACCTATTACACGCTCGATGGCTAAATTATTAGTAGTTACAGGGCTATAAAAACAATGTCTCTCAAATGTTGGCTTATTCTTTGATAATGTTAGTAGTGGCTAGCGAAAGTTCAGTGCAAAATAAATACGGAGATCGGTATGTCTTCCTTTTTACAAATATATACATGTATATGTATAGCACTTAGACTTATATATCACTTCATAGTGCTTTACAGCCCTCTCTAGGCGGTATACAGCATTTATATACCATGTGTGTGTGTGTGTTTGTGTGTGTGTATATATGCTGTAAATAGTTAAGTGGTTATGCAAATGTATGATATATTTAATGTAATATGGCTGTATTTACAGGATATTGGCAATATATTGCCTCTGGCATGTGAATGAACTTTGTGGTCCAATCCAACATATGCCAGGATAGACACATCCATCACTATGACTTGAACCAGCTGAAAACACAGTCTCACACTCTTGTTTGATGATGGATTTTTTTCATAGCAAACAAAGATGAGAGCAGAAGCATTTAGGATATAATTTCTGAATATATAGAAAAGATTCATTAGCAAGAGATGAGCGATTAATTTTAACTCCATTATGACATGTACAAGAATCTGGGAAATCCTAATTTAATAAAAGTAATGTCTTACAGACAGTTCTTTGGTTAACAAAACAAATTATTATTACTACAGTGTTAGAAAGTGAAATAAACTTAAACTGACATGCTTACTAATCTTCTTAACTGAAACAAAAAATAAACAAATAAGTAAGTAAGTTCAGATTTTACAATATTTTTAATTAAGCCAGAATACAATGCTTGATGATGTTCCTGTTTCCTCAGTTCTTGTCTATAAATTACAAACTGAAATTATGGAATTATATCTTAATTGTTTTAGGATATAGTTCTTAACTACACTTAAGTAAATTAACCATAATTCAAAATTATATCTGCATAGGGCATTTCTTCTTCATTGAATCAGAAATCTTATATCAAATTGCAATATATTTAATATTATGAATTTACTGGATTCCCAATAGAATTTCACATTTTTTAATTAAACCCAGGTCATAATGTACTTGACTAAGCAGAAATAGACTACACAGTTGATTTGCCACTAACACAGATTAGCCAGTAATGGTATGTAATTGAGAAGGAAATGTGTTTATTGTTGTAGATACAGTACACTGTATTTAAGCAGTTGCATTCTGGTTTTTATGTCATTAATAATTTGATTTGAAAAGTAGCAAATATAGTTCCAACAAGTAAGTAGCAGAATATAGTGTGAAAGTACCAATTATTGCTTCCTTTCTATGGCTGCATTTACATAACTATTTTCAACTCTTCTTCTCCAATTCCTTGGCACATCCCTGGAAATTTCTAATGATAAAATTAGTACATCATGTGGTTGTGTGATTGGTCTTTGGGTAATTAGAAATGGTTGTGTGAAACAATGCAAAAATACTGGCTGATAGTAATTTATACAATTAGAGGATTTTTCATATTAAGTATTTTCAATGCAGAGGTTTGCAAATCCCATGTATACTTCCTCTCGGTTAGCTATTGATAGAATTAGATATGTAAATAGATCCTGTTTCAATATACAATAACCTAACTAGCTAAATATCATTGCCTCTTGATGTGCTTGTACCCAGTGATGGTTGTATTTATGGGGGACACCATGTTCTCCAGCATGATGCTTGTAGAATCCACCGGTGGGGTAATTATAGCCTTCCTGCTCAGCTAGACTAAGTCAGAACTTTAGCCACGTCTCCTTCAGGGAGTGTTCTCCAGTTTTGACTTAGTCTACAGCTCAGCAGCAGCAAAATTTGGAGGCTCCTTAGCTAGTTAGGCCTACTCAGAGTAGTTTGTACATTGTGAAATTTATTTGATTTCTTACAGCTCTAAATTTACAAAAATTATTACAGTTCGGATTTAATAGGTTACAAATTGGTCAAATTCGGTCAGAATGAGATTGGCTGCCATTGGTAGAGGCCTTTGGGCCTAAGAGCCTGAGAGGCTCGGGCCGCAGGATTACTGAGGGAATCTTTCCCTCGCTTGCTATCAGCTGCCTGAACGACGATCGGCGAACCGGCTCCCTTACAAGAGCATCCCTGGGGAGGTTCTTTTCGCCTTTCATTTAGATGGACGAAGAGGCATTCCGGATAGCAGCGCTGCTGTTACAACGAAAGCGCAAGTGCATTTCGGAGTGGGGGGAAGCAGCCCTTGTTGCCCTGTAAAGGGTGGTGGGTTCTGTAGTTGTTTTCCCACTGGTTTTTTGCCTGATTGCAGGCATCGGAGGTTGCGGCCGCTGTTGGCCTTTTGGAGCACAGGCGTGACCACCATTTTGGGGCAGGTGCGGAGGCCACTTCACAGGCATGGCCGCCATTTTAAGAAGCGTGGCTGCCATTTTGTTCTTGGGTGTGGCCGGACAATTCACGGAGGCCAGGCGAAAGGCCTAGTTGAACAGTACGTGCCCGTTTTCCGTCACAGTGCCTGCTGAGTCAGGCCCTACCGGGGGGAAAGAACACAAGGATTAATCCTCTAAAACATGAAATTCTATCACTTGTTTGAAGGTTGTCGTATTGCCAGTATCCAGGGTATAGCACTTTAGCTGGTATACCTTTTCTTACTGGAACTTACTGTGCATAGGGGACTTTCATATCACCTGTTGTGATTAGTTATGACCTTTAGTCACTTGGCCTTGCAGACAAATTTAGGGATTTGTCTGCTACTGCCATTGCACCAGTACAGAGCAAGGGTCGGTTTCCCATCTCTGGCAGTAGGATCTGCGTCCTTGGGTTTTCCCCCCACCGTCTGGGTACCTTTACCAGATTATCCAGACAGCATGGCAGACAGTGCTTCACCCCAGGCATACCAAGGCTCAGGCACCCCCCCCACATCACAAAAGCGCAGATCTGTTGATTTGGAAGCGGGGGGCAACAAGAAAGCTAAAACTAAGCACCTGTCTACGAAGGAACCGCTGAAGGCAGCCGAGCGAGAGGCCACGAGGAGGTACAAGGCGCTGGAGAAGGAGTTCTCCAAGGCCCAGAGGCTCAGAGCCAGTGGGGCTGAAGTGGTTTCCCCCGCCCCATTGGACATTCCTATTCCATTTGAGCCGCAATTGGAATCTGGGCAACGCCCTAGGGCATGGTCTCCTCGGGGGGAAACTGAGCAGGTTGGTTCCCCTTGCTCAACATCATCCTCACCTGAACACCCAGGTTCTGCAGCCACTCACGCTGAGGCAGGGGATCAGCATAATCAGTGGTCACAACAATTCCACTTATTTATGCAGCAGGCATTTGACCAGTTTATGTCTTCCTCTAGGGGTCACCCTCCTCCTCAAGTCCCCTTGCCTCCATCTGTGCTTCCTTCCTGCACGGGACCGGCCGCAACCCAGGCTTCTGGCATCTCAGAGACTTCTTCGCAGGTAGTAGAGGAGGGATCTGTGGACCTGGAGATGACTGACATCCCAATGTCTGAGGATGAGGAAGCAGCTCCGGAACAGGCATCCACCTCAGGGTTATTTGACCCCGCCTTATTCCGTTCTCTCCTTCTTAAGGCCTGCGCAATGGTCAATCTTTCCTCGGCCAAGGTAGCCAAACCGGCCACTTCTGATGAGGAGGATGAATCCAATCCCCTCTTCACCACTCAGGTGGCAGAGGATAAGCAGATTCCTTGCCCAAAGGTTTTTCACTCCACGGTGCAGACACAGTGGGCGTCCTTAGCAACTGTTCCATCCCCTAACAATACGGAGAAAAAATTGTTTAACGTTTCATCCTCCTTTGCATCTCTCTTGGAGGTGCCGTCGGTGGACGATCCCTTAATTTCTCTTTTTTCCACTTCTGCCATTCCAGGAGACATGGCTGAGGCCTTGAAGGCGGAGGATAAAAAATTTGAATTTTCCCTTCATTGGGCACACCAATCCTCAGCATGTTCAATTAGAGCCGCCACTTCGGTCTCCTTTTTCACAAGGGCCTCTATTATGTGGCTCTGAGAGCTCCAATCGAGTGTCCCACCCGAGCAGGTACGCACGTGCCAAACATTGACAAAGTTGCTGACTGCAGCAGAGTACATGGCTGATTCTTCCTTATATGCCACAAGGTACTCAGCCAGATCTATTGCAGCAACTGTGGCCTCACGGAAGCTTCTCTGGCTAAAGCAGTGGAGGACAGACTTAAAATCTAAATGGCGCCTGTCCACCTCCAAGTACACAGGTTCAAAATTGTTTGGCCCGATTCTTGAGCCACATATCATTGAGGGCAAAGACAAGCGTAAAATTCTAGCTCACCCTTCCAAGAAGTCTGATAGGCGGCCACAGCAGAAGTTCCGCAGACAGGGTTTTCGCCCGAGTGGCTCCTGGGAATGGAGGCAGGCAGTCCTGGGATTGGTCCAGAGGCTCACAACCCTTCCCCTCCAGGCAGGATCGCAACCAGGACTGCCCGAACACAGCCAGGGGCCAATTCCAATCGAAGCAACCCTTTAGGGGTGCAGGGGGACGTCCTTACATACGATCAAAGTGACGCCAGGGACAGCACTCCTATTGGAGGTCGCCTGGCATGGTTCAGCAACGTTTGGCAAACAACAACCACTGATTCTTGGGTGAGGGACACTATAAGAAAGGGACTAGCCCTAGAGTTTTACTCCCCTCCTCCAAGTCGCTTCATAAAATGCCCAGTCTCACGAAACCCAGCCAAAGCAAGGCTGCTAACATTGGCAATAGACCATCTAGTAGAGATTGAGGCAATAGAACCGGTGCCACAAGAACAGAGAAAACAAGGGTTTTATTCCATCCTGTTCGTCATGCCCAAGGCCTTGGGAGGTTGGAGAGCTATTCTCGACCTAAAAAGTCTAAATCACTTTGTAGTCTACAAAAGGTTCAAGATGCAGTCCCTCAAATCCATATTGGTCAGCATCAGGAAAAGGGACTTGCTCTCATCCATCGATCTAACAGAGGCATACTTACATGTCCCAATTCTTCAGGAACACCGAAAATTTCTCCGCTTCTGTTACGCGCACAGGCACTATCAATACAGGGCCCTTCCATTTGGCCTATCCTCGGCCCCACGAGTATTCACAAAGGTACTGGCCGTCTTGGCGGCCTACCTTCGCATGTTGCCGGTGTGCATGCAATGTTACCTGGATGACATCTTAATCTGGTCCAGCTCCCTCCAGTTGGCCCAAGCAGATTTACAGGTCACACTATGCGCCCTTCAGGCTCACGGCTTCTCGGTGAACTACAAAAAAAGTCACATCGCTTCCACAAAAAGATTACTCCAGCTAGGAGTGATCATAGACTCCGACTCATGCATGGTTTATCTGTCCCAGGAGCGTCGGGTCAGCATCCGACAGCTTATACACGCCATTCGGAGACAAAGATTGGTCCCTCTCGTGCAGCTGTCCCAGCTCCTGGGAAAGATGGTTTCGTGCATCGGGATCGTTCCCTGGGCCAGACTTCACTCCAGAAGTCTACAATGGTTTCTCCTTCCCTTCCAAAAACAGAACCTCAGCTCCCCCTCAAGAAAGGTCAGGGTCCCTCAGTACACCTTTCTGTCTCTCCTGTGGTGGACCTCGTCAGCAATGTCCAAAGGGACACTCTTCAGAGAGCCATCCAGAGTCACAGTGACTACAGATGCCAGCCTGTTCGGCTAGGGGGCTCACCTTCAAACATATCTCGCATAGGGCAGGTGGTCAAAACAGGACTTAAAACACAATATAAATTGGCTCGAGCTCAGGGCCATACATTTGGCTCTTCTTCGCTTCTCCTCTCTTCTGGTGGGTCATCACGTCCTAGTGCTAACGGACAACATGGCAGCCAAGGCCCATGTGAACAAACAGGGAGGGACCAGATCGGCGGCTCTCATGCAGGAGGCCCGAGATCTGGGTCTGTAGGCGGAGTCAACCCTAGGTTCCATCAAGGCGGAACATATCTCAGGGGAAACGAATCGCCAGGCGGATTCGCTCAGCAGTCACAGTAGATCACTCAGAGTGGAGGCTGGATCCGGCTGTGTTTGAGGAGATCTTGGACAGGTTCAGCCATCCTCACCTGGATCTCTTCGCGTCTCCAGCGAATGCCCAGCTTCCCCGGTTCTTTTCCAGATTTCCAACAAGGGGAGCAGAGGGAACGGATGCCCTAAGGTGCAAATGGCCACAAGGGCTTCTTTATGCCTTCCCTCCGCTTCCATTGCTGCAAGCAACAATCCACAAACTATTACTGGAAGGGGCGGAGATAATATTAATTGCTCCGCGTTGGCCACGGCGCCCGTGGTTTGCAGACCTTGTAGACCTATCGCTCTCGCCAGCGTGGAAGATTCCCCCACACCGAGTGTCTCTCAGTCAGGGGAACCTTCAACATCCGGACCCTCAGTGGCTCCAACTAGCCGCATGGCACTTGAGCGGGAGGGTCCAATTAGACAATGCTATTCGGAAGGGGTTGTTTCGATCATCCAGTCTTCAAGACGTCCTTCCACTAATCGGATATATGACGCCACGTGGAGGAACTTCTCCACCTGGTGCAGCAAGCATAAACTGGCACCTCTTTCTGTCACTATCCCTAACATCCTGGAGTACCTCTTGGAGGGCATGAATAAGGGTCTGGCGCTCAACACCATCCACAGACAGGTGGCGGCCTTACAAACGGTTCTTTCTTGTGATAATCTTGCTCCTTTATCACAACACCCAGCCGTAAGTGACTTTTTGAAGGGGGCTGTGACAGTATGGCCACCTGTAGTCCATCGCTTCCCATCCTGGGACCTGCCCAAAGTCCTGCAGGCTTTGACTTCACCACCATTCGAGCCCCTGGGTTCTTGTTCGCTTTGCTACCTTTCCTTGAAGGTAGCCTTTCTGGTGGCTATTACTTCAGCTAGGAGAATTTTGGAGTTAGCTGCTCTTTCAGTTCGTAAGGACTTATGTACATTTTCCGAGGATAAGGTCATCCTACGTTTGGATCCTTCTTTTGTTCCAAAGGTTAACACTTGGTTCCACAGATCACAGGATCTCGTCCTTCCCAATTTTTGTCCGCGTCCTTCCCATCGTCTGGAAAGACAATGGCATACATTGGACGTTCGCAGAGCCTGCTCCATTATGTCAAGAGGACTTTGGCCTTCCGTAAATCGGAGGCGTTATTCGTATCCTTTCAGCCATCGTCCATGGGTCAGAAGGTTTCTTCGTCGACCATTGGCAGGTGGATCAGGGCCTGTATCACCAAAGCTTATGTCTCATTATCACTCCCGGTACCCTCAAACATTACGGCTCATTCCACACGGAGTGCGGCCACCTCTGCAGTTTGGCTGACTCAGGCCTCTGTGGAAGAGATTTGTAAGGCGGTGACCTGGGCTTCCCCGTCTTCCTTTGTCAAACATTATAAGATTGACAGATTTGCAACGGCAGATGCCTCGTTTGGCAGAAGAGTGCTGCAGCAGGTCATTTCTTCTCGGGAAACACTAGCCTAGACTCCCACCCGTAGGGACATGTTGGGCTTTGGTATGTCCCACCGGTGGATTCTACAAGCATCATGCTGGAGAAGGGGCGTTGTCTTACCTGAACGCCTTTTCTCAGCATGATGCTGCAGAATCCACACCCTCCTCTAACAGTCTAGGCAGATGTCTTTGTTTTTTCTGGAGCCATTGGGTCAGACTTTCGTCATGGATGCTTCGCCTCGTCAAAACTGGAGAACACTCCCTGAAGGAGACGTGGCTAAAGTTCTGACTTAGTCTAGCTGAGCAGGAAGGCTATAATTACCCCACTGGTGGATTCTACATCATCATGCTAAGACAACGCCCCTTTTCCTCCTGCATAAATGTAGTTTCATGGTTTAATTTTTGAAGTTTCTCATCTCTCTAATGCAAAGGTCCCCAACCTATGGGCCGCAGTCCACTACTGGGCCATGGCCTCTTGGCCACTGGGCCATGTGAGTAGCTGGGCAGTCCGTGTGTGTGCGTGCTCACCCACCTCATGCCACCATTGCTGCAATTTTTTTTTTTGCATGGCAATCCAAATTTATTAAACTACTGATGCTAAGTCATACAAAATTGCACCACTTTTAATTAAGGCTTTTAGTTTACATTTGGCCACCTGAAAGCAGTTGTAACATTAGGTTGTCAATTTAAATACTGTGGCTCCCTGTTGGATTTTACACGCAATCTTTACACCCAAACAATGCATACAAAGCAACAAGGCATTGTTAAATAAATCTGCAAAAAGGTAATTACTGCAACTTAGGGCTTGGGACCAATTACACATGATTAAAATTACTTCCCACATTCACATCCACAGTACTCGTCCACCATTTAACATCTCAACCAAAACGTTACACATATGAAACAATCACTAACAGGCAAAAGTACTAAACCTGTATATTTGGTATTTCAAATACACTTATGCATGAGCAAGCAAGGGAATTCACAGTGAGAATCTACAGCTGCAGAAGCCCAGAAATGATTTACAAAAAATGGTTAAATCATTAAAAATTGTTTTAAAATATACCTTTCTTGTTGTAGACCCCCACTGTACACACAACTATAAACATTGTTCCCTATGTAAACAAGGAAAAGGAAACATACGATAAAAGGTTGAAAAATCTGGACATTTCCTTTCCAACAGATATTAAAGGCAATGTCTTTAGACAGACATTATACTGAAAGGACTCATTTTAAAGACACTAGTTCACTGTCTCCACAGGTTTTTTTAATCCTAAAATTAAAAAAACTATATAGCTGTTGTGTTAATCAAAGCGCTTTTGTACAATACAATGATGATCCTGTATTTTTTTAAAAAAAAGTTACAATAAGCTACAAATACCAATGAAGCAAAGTTATCTGGAGTAGTCTATATAGGAGGCTCTTTGGACTTTCTTTTATTATGCTAAAATAGTGGTGCTTTTAGGATTTACATTATTGTACTCTCCAATAGGAAGTATGGGGTTTGTTGCAGTATACAGTACAGATTTCATACATGTACAACATTGGTAAATGAACAATGTCTCTCACTGGTAATACTGGATGTAGGCTCTGGTTTTACCAGTTGCATACACTTAGATTATGTATATGTAAAAATCTCTTGTGATGCTGGAAAGTGATTAGAATGTGCAAACTGATGTAGCTGTCATCATTTTATAAGGGTACCACCACAGGAAAGTCCATTTAAGATGTTGGCAGGTTTAATAAAGTTATTCAGACCTGGCTCAGTGCTACAGTGCATACATGTACCGTATTAAAGTAACTGACATGATGACTTTTTGCGTGCTTTTCCAGGCACAGGAGTTTTTCTGTTAATTTGTCGCACAAGGTCATAAAAGATCTCATTAACATTTATCTTTGATTTTGCAGAAGATTCTAAAAATGCACAATTATTCCACTGCCTTGCTAAATTTTGTCCTTGTTCCTTTCCCACAACTCGTTCATCTTCCAAGTCACACTTATTGCCAACAAGAATCATAGAAACATCATCAGTGTCTTTGACTCGAAGAATTTGTTCTCGTAGATCCTGCAAATCATTAAATGTGGATTGTGCTGTGATGGAATAAACTAAAGCAAATCCTTGACCATTTTTCATGTAGAGGTCTCTCATTGCTGTAAACTGTTCCGTTCCTGCTGTGTCTAGGATTTCAAGCATACATTGTTGAGAATCTACTTCAACTTGCTTTCTGTAGGAATCTTCTATCGTTGGATCATATTTTTCAACAAATATTCCTTGAACGAACTGTACAGTCAATGCAGACTTCCCAACACCTCCCAAACCAAGAACTACTAGTTTATATTCGCGCATGATGTAAATCTTAAATCACCTTAAAACTTCCTCCTCCGTGCCCACGTCGCCTTCTTGCCCAACAATCCCAAGTAAGGACGGCCTCGGACAAGGGGCTCTAACTTTCCCCTACTGCTCGAACTTATCGGACGGCACTTTAGCTACCCGCGTCGGCCGCCGCCACCCTGACCAAACCCTCTCTGCCTGCGTGCGCCCTCCCTCCTCTCTGTCTCTAGCTGGGCGAGGCTTCCAGCCGTCGCCGTGACGCTGCACGCCCAGTTTCCCTCTGATTTCCCTGGCCCAGTCCAGTGATGCTTAAGAGGAAAAAAAGCGAGCAGGGGGGAGACGAGAATTCATTGCTGCAATTTTTGTATGGATGGTGGCATTGCCATGAACTTTGCATGGGCAGCGGTACCGCTGTGAGCGGCAGGTTGACGGTGGTACACCAAACTCAGGTGTGGTATTGCCTTGTGTGGGAGGCGGCAGCACCGCAAGCAGCAGGTGGGCTATGGCGCAAGCATCACATGTGGCAGCAGTGTGATGTTCACACCAGTGGTAGCATTGCCGTGAGCCACAAGCCTTACACAGGGATCGGCATCACTGAGAACTTGTACACATGCTCGCAGCCTCATTTGCATGGTGCACATGCTCGTGGCCTGTTTTTGCGCTCGTGCACATGTGTGGCCACATTCATGTTTGTGCATATGCGCGTAAGACACCTGCCCTTCCCTCTCCCACCGGGCTGCCAAACCAGAAAGGTTGGAGACTCCTGCTCTAATGTGTGAATTATTAAATAAATCTACAGTAAGAAAATACACTTTTTTCAGAAAGTAAAGTGGCATTTCTGGCATGTGATCTGAGTGGCACTTAAATGGAACAGACAGCATTCTTTTCATGAGACACATTGATCTGATAATCCTAATTTGACTAATCCAAGAATAAAAGTTTTGTTTCTGTGTTTTAAACTCTTTTGAACTGAGTACTTTGCTAAGGCATAAATTGAATTTTACCTGGTTTTAGTTACGCTACAGAGGATGATCTCATTTTATAAAGTTTTACTATTTGCTGGTTTTAAATGTGAGATTTTTTAAAATGGGAAATTTGGTTTTCTGAATGTTGAGATTGTGGGATTTTAACTGAGAAGTGGAATGCAGAATGCAGATCTAAAGAGTAAATAACAATAAAAAAGTGTTAATAAGATGGCCAACAATGTTCTTTGACTTTATAGCTAAGTGAATCGCAAACAATAGGCTTGGGCATAATTATGTACACTCTGTTAATTATTTGACAATGGATTAATGAATTACAGTATTACAGATTTATTTTTGGAATCATTATAGTACTATTAGAAAGTCGTCAAACATGTCTAAAGTTTCTACTCAAATATAAGGACATTTGAATACTGGCTTTTGTGATAACTGTTTCACATGGAGGATGGAGTACAGTACCTACTATGTCTTACCCCATGGGCTTCTTCCATTGTGAAATTTTCATACCAGCTTTGCTTTGAACTCTCTTCATATTATGCAGAAGGGTTATAGGATATGCTGTTCTACATTATTGTACATTGGTATCATTGCTTCTGATTCATTTATTGCAATTTATAGTTTTATTAAGCTCTCTCTTTCTTTTCTTATATGAAATATACATTATATGTGGATGCTGCTTCTGAAGTGGCAAAGAACCAGAATAGGATCTCCTGGTTCTGTTTAAACAAGGATACAGCCCTTTTTGAGTTGTGGATGGGGTATGTGTTTATAAGCCAGGTTCAGAAGTGGAGTCCAGAAATTTTTCCCTACCAACAGGCCATCCCAATGTTGAATTATTTATATAAATCAGGGAATAGTGACTTGTCCTTTTGTAATAATGATCAGAATAGAGCTGGAAGGGACCTTGGAGGTCTTCTAGTCTAGCCCCTTGTTCAAGCAGGAGTCCCGATATCATTTCAGACAAGTGGCTGTCCACTCTCTTCTTAAAAACCTCGAGTGATGAAGAACCCATCTGAGGGCAAACTGTTCCACTGGTTAATTGTTCTCACCAGTGCTTTTTTTGTAAAAAAAAAAAAAAAAAAAAGGTGCCGGAACTCACAGACATCATACAACCCGCCTTGCCTACCCTACAAGGTTCCATCCAAAAAAGGTGCTGGAACTCCATTCTGGGCGTTCTATGACAAAAAAACCCCTGGTCCTCACTGTTAGGAAGTTTCTCCTTAATTCCAAGCTGCTTCTCTCCTTGATTAGTTTCCTAATTGATTAGTTTGCCTTCTGGTGCTTGGAAAAATAAATTGACCCCCCTCTTCCTTCTGGCAGCCTCTCAAATATTGGAACACTGCTATCATGTCACCCCTAGTCCTTCTTTTCTCTAGACTGGCCATTCCCAAATCCTGCAACCGTTCTTCATATGTTATAGTCTCCAGACCTTTAATCATCTTAGTTGCTCTTCTTTGCACTTTTTTTTTCAAAGTTTCAACATCTTTTTTGTAATGTGGTGACCAAAACTGGATGCAGTATTCCAGATGTGGCCTTATTAAGGAATTATAAAGCGGTACTAATACTTCATATGATTTTGATTGTATGCCTCTGTTTATACAACCAAGGATTGTATTAGCTTTTTTGGCTGGTGCCACATGCTGCTGACTCATGTTTAAGTGATCATCCACTAGGACTCCAAGGTCCCTCTCACAGTTACTGTTTTTGAGCCAGGTTTTGCCTAATCTGTACTTGTACCATTAGTTTTTCCTGCCCAGGTGTAAAACTTTGCTTTTCTCCACATTAAATATAATTTTGTTGGATAAGACCCATTGTTCAAGTCTGTCAAGATCTTTTTGGATTCTGAGTTTGTCTTCTGGAGTATTGGCTATTCCTGCCAGCTTAGTGTCATCTGCAAATTTGATGGGATCCCCTTCTATTCCCTCATCTAAGTCACCTATGAAGATATTGAAGAATACTGGGTCTAAAACAGAACTTTGTGGTACCCCACTGCTTATTCCCTCCACGTAGATGTAGTACCATTAAGGATTGTTCATTGAGTATGATTTGTCAGCCAGTTACAAATCCATCTGGTGGTGATACTGTCTGTCCCACTTTTTTCTAGCTTACCAAGAAGTAGGTTGTGGTCTACTTTGTCAGATGCCTTGCTGAAGTCTAAATATACTATGTCCACAACATTTCACTAGTCTACTAATTTAGTTACTTTGTCAAAGAAAGAAATAAGATTGGTTTGAAATGATCTGTTTTTAACAAACCTGTGCCGGCTACTAGTTATAACTTTATTTGTTCTAGATGTTCACAGAGCTTTTTGATTATTTTTTTCAGTATCTTCCCAGGTATTGATGTTAAACTGATTGTAGTTTCCATCAGCTCTTTTCCAAACCTCTGGTAGTTCCCCAGTGCTCCAAGATTTTTTTAAAGATATAATACAATGGTTCTGAGGTAACATCTGCCAGCTCCTTCAGAACTCTGGGATGTAATCCATCTGGTCCCAGTGATTTATATTCCTCAAATTCAGACAAGTGTTCTCTTACCATTTTCTTGCTTATTTTAATTTTTATTTCTACTCTGTCTTTTACAGTTATGTCTTTGGTAGGTTGATCTATAGTTTCTTTTTGTGTTAAGACTGATACAGAGAATGAGTTAAGCAGCTCTGCTTTCTCTCTACTACCTGTTACTTCCTTGCCATCTTCTCTCTTTAGTGGACTGACTGTTTCCTTGACTTCATCTTTGCATATGTGTTCCTCTTTCCATTTTTTGTACTTATCCTTTTTGTCTTTTGGTTTATCAGAGAGATCTTTGTGCAACCCTGCTGGTTTCTCCTTGAATTTCTTATTTTTCTTTTTTAGTGGCATTGCGTGGGACTGGGCTTTTATGATTGTATTTTTCAGTGTTTCCCATACATCTTGAGTTGTTTTCCCTTTTAGGATTTTTATCCATGAAACTTTGCTTAGACTCTCTCTGAGTTTGTTAAAATCAGCTCTTTTAAAGTTTAGGGCACTGGTTGGATTATATTCTATTGCCTGTGTTTGCATTACATTGAATTCCAGTATGACGTGGTCACTCTCACCCAAGGTTCCAGCAATTTTAACTTGCTCTATTACTTTTTATCTATTAGTAAGAGTTAGGTCTAGTATAATTTTTCCTCTAATTCCCTCATCTACCTTTTGGGTGACAAAGTTGTCAGCTAAATTAGGAATCTGTTTGATCTCCCATTTGTTGTAGAGTTTGTCTCCCAGTTGATACCAGGGTAAAGTCTCCCATTACTACTGTGGTATGTTTTCTACATACATTTGTTAATTTACGGGACTGTCTGCTGCCTCATGAATCCCAGTGGCCGGTTAGGGCCCACAGAGTCGGCCTTCTCCAGGTCCCGTCAGCCAGACAGTGTCGCCTGGCGGGGCCTAGGGGAAGAGCCTTCTCTGTTGCGGCCCCGGCCCTCTGGAACCAACTTACCCCGGAGATCCGTGTCGCCCCCACCCTCTCCGCCTTTCGTAAACTGCTTAAAACATACCTTTGCTGGCAGGCTTGGGGCAGCTAACATCTTGCCCCTAGCCAGTGTATGTTTGTGTGTATGTTTGTGGAATGATTGTTTTTTCTTTTTTAACTTAGGGGTTTTTATATTCATGTATTTTATTGGTGATTTCTATTATGTTGTGAGCCGCCCTGAGTTCTTCGGAATAGGGCAGCATAGAAGTCAAATTAAATAATAATAATAATAATAATAATAATAATAATAATAATAATAATAATTGATTAGCAAAGAGTTCATCTATTTCTTCTTCTTGGTTGGGTGGCCTGTAGTATACTCCTATAGAAATGTTATTCTTTTTTCCTTTTATATTTACTCATATGGATTCTAGGAAATTTTCATCCTTGGTTTTGTGTATTTTTCTAGCGATGTAGTGATCTTTTATGTATAATGCAACTCCACTTCCTCTTTTGTTGGGTCTGTTTTCTTATAGCTGCTTTTGTTTCTTCCTTTGATCACAATCAGATTATATCTGATTCAGACCTTCTGTTTTTTATTTTATCTGTTAGCTAAACTTTGATGCCTTGATTTTGCAATATAGGGTGGGCAATAAAGGATGGGCAAGATGATGAGCAGTATCATTGTGAACATGGTACATGTGGTGTATGGACATCCTTAAATAAAAGGTTTCATCTTCAGTTAGTAGTAGTATATTAAGATGGAAGTAGATTTCCTCAAGCAGACATCCCTTAGGAGAAAAAAAAATCCTGCCCCTGACATTTTTTTTCCCAGTGTTAGAGGACTGCAGGAGAGGGGAGTATCTAGTGGAAAAGTGCTATGATTGACAGTCTGGGAACAGAGCAAATAGCTTTGGTGTGGCTTGGAAACTGAAGCAGACAAGGTAAGCAGCAGGAGAATTTCAGCTATGTCGTGGAAAAATAGCCTTAGCAAGCTCTCTGATTAGCAGTGGAGTGCAAATCTCTTGGGTCATTGCTAGGGTTCAGAAGAGCAAAGAACTGCTGGTATGTCAAATTGCTGCCATATTTCATTCACAGGGGGGAAAAGAGGCAGGTTGACTATTTGATTAGAGTTTATTGATGTTAGGGGCATGCAACCATTTAAGGCGCTTTAAAAAAACATTTGCAGAAATTACTTGAGAGCTCTGAGAAAATGGCAACATTTCTGTTTGGTAGTAAGAAACAGTAACCTTGCTTTTACTTCTTTTAATGATAGGTTTATTGGGCATTATTTACAATTTTATAGCAGAGAGAAGATGATGAGATAAATAGAAGGCCAGAAAGACTTTTAGTACTGGATTAAAAGCTTAAGATCAGAAGATAGAGAACAATTTGATACAGTTTTCTCGTTTTCAGTATTATTGATTAATGGTATTATGCAATTGGAAATCAACATAAAAGTTGAATGATGGTTTTAAAGGTTGCAAGCCAGCATGTAAAATAAACAGACCATTAGAGTAATCTATACCATGCCACTACATTTTGCAGGAGAATACAAAGAACTAGACCAGACATGTCAAACTCGCGGCATCATGTGATATCGCACAACTTACCGGGACAGTTTTGCCATTGCCGGCAATGGGGTGAGCGCAGCTTCCACGTGATTCACCCGACCTGCGGGCCAGCAGTTTGATACCCATGCACTAGACAATAAAGTTGTAAAGCTGTGTAGGGTGATGTAAAACAATCAAAACAACTAAAACTAAACAAGATTATAAATGAACACAGCCAAGCTCCCAGCCAATCAGTTCAAACCCCCACTGGCAGTTAAAAGGAAGAAACAGCTACGACCACACATTGCTCCTAGAAGCAGAAGCCGAAAGCACCAGCCTGAAGATGACGAATGAGACTTCGTCGAAACGTCGCCAAGACACTTCAAATTCTACGTGGGAAAAAACCCGAAGAACCAAAGACACATATATATATATATATATATATATATATATATATATATATATATATATATATATATGTATGTATGTATGTATGTATGTATGTATGTATGTATGTATGTATGTATGTATGTATGTATGTATGTGTGTGTGTATATATATATATATATGTAAAATTTTATCCAAAAAGTCAGCTTAATCTTTGCCTACAGTTGACCAGAAGAATCTATAAAAATCTCTGCAAATAAAACTGAGAAGGGTAATCATCAAAAGATGTCTCCTATAAATTTATTATATAATTCTTCTCTAGGAATATATTTGAGTCGGCATATATTTCGCTAATTTAAGTTTATTTTACTGTGTTTTTATAAAATATATTTATTTCTCCATTTTCCTAAGAAGTAATCAACATGGCCAAGAAAAATATGTTAAACAATGTCTACATTGCCAACTACACCCATGCCTGCATTATGATATATACATTTAAAAAACAATTCTCAGAGAATTAGAAGTTAAATAGAATAGAATTCTAATTAGCCATCAGAAAAGCCAGGTGAAGTGAGGACTCTGTGAAGAAACTAAAGGCTTGATGTAAACATTATGGAGATTTGATCAAGGAAAGAACAACATTTTTGTATTTTTCCAGATCAAATTGGTTCATTTTGAAGATGTGGGATGACACCTGCAGTCTTTTTTTTCAAATTTTATTAAATGTAGATTTTAAAAACAAAAGTGGACATGATTCAACTTCCCTGGCTTCAACAGTGCTATTATTATTACCTTACGTTACAGAAAGAAAAACAGAAACTTAAAATACATTCTATAACAGGACAGAGTATAACAAACTGTGCATATAACATCTGTAAATTATTTGATAAACCATCTTTCAATCATGAATGTTGTATTTACATATCATTCAGTTGTGTCCTAATATAGGTACTAATAAGAAGTCCTTATAATATCAAATAGTCAATCGATAATCATCTCAGCGATCTTCCTTATCCCTAACCAATCGTGCAATTTTTTCCAAATTTCATAATACTCTGTTTCAGTTTTATTTTTAATCTCTAGAGTTAACCTGTCCATTTCGGCGCAGGATAAAATTTTATTTATTATTTCTTCTCAGTAGGGGTTTCCTTTCCTTTCCATTTTTGGGTATATGCCAAACTTGCTGCGGTTAAAATATGCAATAGTAAGTAAAAAGATGCTTTGCTTATCATTAATAATTTCTAATAAGAAGATTTCTGGTTTTAAATCAATTTTTTTTGTAATAATATTTCTTCCAGCCAATTTTTTATCCGAATCCAAAAATTTTGTGCCTTTGAACATTCCCACCACATGTGATAGTAAGTCCCTGGAAGCCTTCTACACTTCCAGCATGTCGGTGAGATTTTTTTATCTATTTTTGCTAGCCTTGTGTGTGTGGGGGGGTGCCATCTATAAAATATCTTGTATAAATTTTCTTTGTAGAAGGTAGCTAGTGTTAACCTTCTGTTTGTGTCCCATAATGATTGCCAATTATCTAGGTCAATACTATAACCAAAATTTTTACTCCAGATTAACATTGTTTCTTTTACCTCTTCGTCTAACAAATCTTATTCTAATAAATATTGATATACCTTTTTTATCATTTGATCTTCTATTCCTAGAAGGATTTTATCTAATTGTGTATGCTCTAATTTTATCCCTGGTTCTTTTTTATTTTTTCTGTACCTGCAGTATGACCACCATTCCAACACTATACCATCTTCTGATAGTCTTTTCCTTGTTTTCAGGTCCCCATTCTCGTATAAGATATCTTTATATGTAGTTACTCTTCCTAAATTTATGAATTTGGGGTGCATGAATATCTCTAATATGGACAGCCAATTGGGAATTTTTATATAATTATTTTTTTTAATTTTTATCCACACGTCTAATAGTGCCCGTCTAATATGGTGATTCTGAAGGTACTGATGAGCCTTATATTTCCCATCCCACATTATAGCATGCCACCCTATTTGCATGTCATGGCCTTCTAATGCCAGTAGTCTTCTGTTCCTTAAGTGTATCCAATCCTTTATCCATACCGATATTGCTGCTTGATAATATTTTTCCCAATTCGGGAGGCCGAGCCCTCCTCTTTCCTTTGCATCCTGTAATAATTTTAATTTGATTCTCGGTTTTCTACCTTGCCAGATAAATTTGGATGTAATTCTGTTTAAATTTTCAAAACATTCCTTCCCTAATTTAATTGGTACACATTGAAATAAAAAGAGTAATTTGGGAAGTATATTCATCTTGAGTGTTGCTATTCTCCCCATAAAGGAGAGCTGCAGATACCTGCAGTCTTGATGTAGACTGCTACAGTAAATAACAGCCAAAGGATTCCACCCCTTTGGATTATTTCTTCAGATCAGGAAGAGGATGAGAGACCACTGACTCTAAACTGTGTTTTGAGGGAGAGGAAAGTCTCATTTAGAAAGAGGGGAGATATGATAGATTTTAGTCTTGTTTGCTCAGATGCTCATACAAGAAGCAAGTGCAGATTGGGACAGACTAGGTAGGGAGCTGAACCAGTAGTCCAGGGGTAAAGAGGTTAGCATTTTCTTGTGTGATACATGTGTGTCCAGGAGGAAAATTAGGTGGTTTGGATTAATGGACAAGGTCACTATAATTATTATTAGGCCAAAGAGTGGTATGGAAAATGGAGGCTGGATAGACACAAAAGAGGAAACCACTTTCCTCTGTTCTGCATTTAGAATTACAATGTATTCCCACTGGGATTATAAAACAGTAGGCAGATCAAAGGTGTAGAACTGAATGCATTTTTTTTATTACATGTCAAGATTTTGGTGAGATTGGAAAAGATGGGAGAGGCAGTAAAATTCTTGAGAATCCTTTTATTCTTTTCCACTGCTGTTTGCCAGCTTTGTCCCATCTGATTCTATCTGATGACTGGACCATTTTTGTCCTAATTGTTCTTTCCTGCATTCCTATATGATGCCATAATTGTCTGAAAAATAGGAATATTTGGAAGTATTATTGAAGGCAAACAAGACAGTGTTTTCTTTATCAAACTGATGATCACAGATAGTTGATGAATGGAATATTCAGTTATATTTCTGTATCTCTCTCTCTCTCTCTCTCATTTATTTATCTCTGTCTTTTTTTGTCATTTGAAAAGTGTCAGTGTATGGATAAGATTGATATTTGATTAACTAGTGTGATGGCTGCCATTTGTCAGAATTATCTGTAATGTGTTGTGAGTAGATGTAGACTAAGGACACAACCAGTAAAATATGACCCCATTTAATTATCTTACTTTGGACTCTGAATTAAAAAATTGCTTTATGAAATAACTTCATGATCTTTTGTGATAACCTGCTCACAAATGACTGATTAGTTCAATGGTATATGGCATTCTACATTTAAGCAGATGTGCAGAATTCAAACATGTGTAGAATGTGTTGTACTTTTTTGAAGCAGAAAATGTACTTCCTTGTAGGAAAAAACTTGAATGTCTCGTGTGCACTGTCACATCATATGTATTTGGATAGTACAGTAAAAATACTTTTCCTTCATGAAAGTGCTTTATTTTAATTTTAATTTTTTTGAGAAAAAATGTCATTTATCAAATGATTGGCCCTTAACTTGAACACCAGACTGTACACATACTGTGCCAGAATTATCATGCTGTTGTCAGGAGGAAAAAAAAACTGTTTTCCATTTAAAAACTAAGTCTTCCTTTCATTTTAGATATCTTTTCCACAACTGTGGTTACTTTAATTTAGACCAGCCTGACTTCTCTGCAGTGTTACTTATTGTTGCATATGGTTGTTACTTTATCAATATTAGGCTGAGATCATTCTATATTGCCAGCTTTTTTGTTTCACAATAGTTTTTAAATATTAAATACACACTTATATATATATATATATATATATAGTCTAATAATTTGATTTGCTTCAAATTATATCAAAACAGAACAGCTAACTAGTTTACTGCTACTAACTACTTTATCAGTATTAGGTTGTGGTCATTCTATATTGCCAGCTTGTTGTTTACAATAGTATTTAAATATTAAATACATGCTTATATACATTCTAATGATTTGACTTGCTTCAAATTATATCACAACAGAATAGCAAACTAGTAAAATTTAGCACTTCCATTCATATTTACTACTGAGAAAGTTCCTCATAAAGAAGAAGCCATGGCAGAAGGGCAAATGAGATGTGCTTGCATGGAGAATTTGAAATCCATGAAAAGAATGAGAGAAATTAATAGCTTGATAGCTGCCTGTGTGTTTGAATCTGGTCTTCCTGCTGTTGTACCATGAAGCCTTCAATCTATAATTGCAGTCTGGAGAATTAAGGCCAATGGAATATGTGGATTTTGCATTTATGTTTTCTACTGATTTTATAGCCTTAGATGGCTTGATTGGAAAGGCAGAAATATGCATGTGAAGCCGCAGGCTGTGTATAATACAGTTTACATGTCTTGCAGTTTGTCCACAGAAATTTGCACTCCTGACAGTCTTAATTCTTCTGGGAAAAATTGAAGGATACTTGTTTCTATAGAAATTGAGGATGACTATATTTAATTACATCATTAAAAATAGTCTGCAATGAAGGGCTAAAGTTTCTCCAGCAGAACTTTTCCATTTCAAAAAAAAAAACATGTGAGGAAGTTAATTAGTAATAAAACATTTCAAAGAGCAAATGATATAAAATTTGGTTGCCCTACATATAGATAGTTCTCGTTTATCAATGATAAGTAGGACTGGGGACTTTGTTGCCTAGCAAAGCGATCATAAGGCACGACATCATGTGACAGCACTGACTTATGATGACAATTTAAGTGGTTTCAATTCTGTGGTTAGGTGAATCCCTCATAGTTGCAGTGTCCATGGTAACATGATTGCCATTTGCAATCTTCTTCTGGTTTCCCTGTTGACTTTGTTTGAGGCTTGCAGTGAAGGTTGCAAATGGTGATCACATGACCATGGGGATGCTGTGACAGTCACAATTACAAGGATCAATTGTAAGAAGTCCTTGTTTAGTGTATTGTAACTTTGAATAGTCACTGAACTTGTGGACATTAAACAAGATTATGTATTCCTTTGGGTTTTACACTGGTTTCCATCTGGTTTTAAGCTGACTTTATTTCTCTATAGTTGCATATTTGTGAGAGAATGAGAATTGTACCATATATTTTTATTTGAAAATTTGACGTCTGCTGTGGGCACTAAAGAGACATTCTACAGATTAAAGTTGTAGTCTAAACTGGGAAATTAAACTGAATACATCTGAAAGTTACAATGTTGTTCCACAACATTGCTACATAATTAATTCTAAATTTGTGGACATTTAGCACTTATTACATAACTTGTGCTACCAGCAATTTAATTAATATTCTTAGATGAAATTCATATTCATATTTACTGCTATAAATGCCTAATAATGATTCATCTGTGAAAATTCTAGCATGTAACATAGGTGAATCTTTATCCATATTTTCCTAAAGTGTCAGATTTTTTTTATTGTTACTGTACCCAAAATGGACTACATATATAAATCCAAAGTTTCCCACAATAACTTTAATAGTGTAATTTGCTAATAAGTATAGTGTTAAGTTTGGAACATTAAAACTGTGGGACTTTTTTTTAAGTTCAGGAAATAACATTGAAATAATAAGAATTTCACATAACTAAGCAAAGCTATTTACATCATGTTGAAGGATTAAAACATTTAAGGGTTACATTCCAATTCAAAATATGAAGATAAGTTAGCTAAAAATAGGATTTACTTTGAAAAAGAAGTCAACAGCCTGGAATCATGGATATTAGGAGTTTTTCATGGTATAAAAATCACAGACGAAATAAAAACTGATCAACATAAAAATTATTGCTTTGCAGCACTGTAGTTTAAAACGAAGCATCTAAAACAGGCATGTCCACCTTTTGGGACTGCACTGAGTGAAGAGAAATTGTCTTGGATCGCATGTACCAGTAGCAGCGGCCCCCAACCTTTTGGGCACTAGGGACCAGATCTGTGGAGAAAGATTTTTCAGTGGACTAGAGGGAGTGTGATTTTGCATGCTGCCTGCATCCCGCAGATGGGGCTTTGCTTGTTTACGAGGACCGGTTGCTGGCATGTTGTGGACCAGTACCAGTTCTCAGACTAGGGGTTTGGATCCCTGGCATATAGAATATATAATAAAGTTAACGTATATAAATAATAAACTTCCTTTATTTTAAAAATATTTTTACTATAATCTTGTTGGCTGCAGCTCATGGGCTGTGGGTTGGACACACCTGATCTAAAGTGTGAATGCAACATTATATACAAATGCCTATTTGCAGTGCTTTTTTTCTAAAAAAAAAAAAAAAAAGGTGCCAGAACTCACACGCATCATACAATCCATCTTGCCTATCCTACAAGGTTCTATCCCAAAAAGGTGTCGTTCTGGGCCTTCTATGAAAAAAAAAGCCCTGTCTATTTGTACTCAAGGAATAGCACCTCTGAGGAGTAAGATTCAGATGCCCTTTCCTGTGTTGCTGTGGCATCTTGTCAAAGAGTTGCTTCTCTCAGCTTTAATACACTGTTACTACCTGCTAAATCAAGGTCAGCAACCTTAAGGTAGCATTGTGTTACCAGGCATCCCCAATCCTTATGCCTGGTGTAACAAATAACTCAGCAAGGATAAGATATCAGAAAAAATGTCCAATAAAGTTCCACTTAGTTTGGTGATGCTGCTCACAGCAAACCAACTATTTTATTTCTTTGTTTATATAGCCACCTAACTCACAAAATGTGACTTTGTGTTCAACAGAACAATTAAATGCTCCATAACGTAACATAAAAACAGTCAAAATGTACATAAAATAAAGTATAACTATGGCCATTGTGCCAGGGTAGTATGAGCAGCATTACTCCTACACAGTAGTCCTTACTCTTGAATTACTTATACTTGCCTATTATATCTAAATGCATACAGTCTACTTTATAGAAAAACCTACCCTAGACCCCAGATAGTTTAAGAGAAAAATACAGTGGGGATCCTTCAAGGAAAGGGTGCTTATTCCTGCAGTTGGGATTTAAGAACAAAACATTAAAACATGATTTAGGCCTATTTCCTCTGCAGCTAAAAGTAATGTGAATTAAAAGCTAATTTCCCAGAAGGTAATGATATTAATGGTCTGTCATTTCCAAAACTTGCTGGCGTGCCTGAAGTTAATTTCAAAGAAGCCTGAGAAAATAGTCTATTAATTCCATATGTTGGAATTGCTAAACAGATTCACTGATCAGGCCTCTTATGCAAGGCAAACATCCAGCGTATTCAAATTAACACAAGATAGTAGCCAAATATTAAAAAGCAGTTGTTGGCAATACCAAGTTGTAAGAATGGGATTCTTCCAGAAAGTCATTTTTCTGAGGACGATGCTGACTGTACAGGTAGAAATGAGATGTACAAGTTGTGAGTCTTCATTTAAGTATTACAGTAACTTGTTAAACTGAATCCACAGGAAAGCTGCTCTCTCATTGTTCCTTTACTGAGTATCTGTGACATACAATGTAATATACAATGAAGTTTCTCTTCCTAAACCAGCAGCATTCTATCCCCATTCAAAGTACCAGGAAGGCCATCATCATCAACCACTCAGAACAAGGCTGTTCCATACTGAAGTCTGAAACAGCTTGTGAGTTCATTTTAGACAGCTATTATTTAGTGTTGATGTAATCCTTCAACTAAATGGTAATTGTACTGTACAAATTATTTTGACATTTAAATGTTGCAGTTAAATTGCATACTTTTCCCTCTCTAATGACAGCAGGGAAAGTAGCTTTTTTCTGATTATTCATCTGTGTTCTTTTTTGACAACTTGTCTGTAATTAATACATACTTCTGTGGCTGTTTTTCTGAAAATGCCTTTTGAGGTTCAAAAAAAACAACACCCCAAACAATAGATATTATCCTGTTTTCTTCTGACTTTTCATTATTTCTGTGTAAGAGCTTTTGATATGGATTTTGTCAGTTTTCATCCACAATGCTTTGGCAGTTTCACCATAGCAACATATTTACCACATCTACTATTGACACACATTATAACTGCATTTCTTGATTGTATTTCTGGTTAATTGCATAGCAATGTATATTGCGCTTTTCTTTTCTGAACCACCTCTCCAAAGCAAGGATAGTAACCTTGTGTTTGAAGAATATGGCATATAGAATTATGTGAATAGGAGTTTTCAGCAACTTTTACTCTACGTCTCAGTCATCAAAGTTAATATTATATTACAATTTTGTTTGCATCTGACTTTCGTCCTTCAAAGAAAGTTCTGAAGTTGATCAAGCCAACCTTCACCCATTTTATGAATATTTTCATGAAAGTGAAGGCATAGATTTAATTATGACTGAAAATGCTAAGAATATCTCTGGAAATATGAGTTGTTGTGGCTGCATATGGAAATAGCAGTACTTGGTTAATGACAGATACCCATAAAATAAACTGGCAGTGATAATGAAAGAACCAGATATAAATTTTGGGAAAACAATATTCCACATTGTTAATGAATATGATGTGGAGAGAAAAAAAATTCTCCCAGATAATATGAGTGAGAGCAGAAAAGTGATTAGCCATTTGGAGACAGAAGAACATATTTGGTAAGTATCTATTGGGGGAAAAGTCTGTTTTTGAATTTGTGATTTCAGCATAAACCATTAATACTAACATATATAAAAGCATACTTTATTTGATTCTGGTACATGACCACTGAAGTAAAAACAAGGACAGAGAAAGCTTGAACAGCATTCTTCAAAATGAAAAAGGTCTTCTGCAGTCACGACATAAGCCTAAGACTGAAAATCAGGCTTGTCAGATGCTATATTTTTTCTATCCTGCTCTATGGAGTAGAGAGTTGGTTTCTGACAGAAGGCCACCTGAAGAGACTAGAAGCATTTGAAATGTGGATTTACAGGCGGCTGTTATGTATAAGCTGGGTTGACAAGATCAGAAATGAGGAGGTGATAAGCCGCCTGGGAAAGCCAAGGGAAATCATCAAAACAATTAAAAAACGAAAATTAGAATATTTTGGACACCCAGAAAAATACGGCATACTCCATTTAATCCTCCAGGGAAAGATTGAAGGCAAACGAGGTCCAGGCAGAAGAAGAATATCATGGCTTCAAAATCTAAGGGACTGGTTTGGACAAAGCTCGTGCGGCGGCTGATAAAAACAAGATCGCCAAAATGATCACCAAAGTCCGATAATGGATATGGCACAAGAAGAAAAAGAAGATTTGATTCTTTATAATGAAAGACTGAGAGAATAATGAATAAAAGATGATGAAAAGGTATTAATGTAGGACACGGGTTTGTCAAAAACAGATCATGCCAGACAAATCTTATTGCATTCTTTGACCAAGTGACAAAATTAGTGGACAAGAGGAATGCTGTGGATATAATTTACTTGGACTTCAGTAAGGCACTTGACAAAGTAGACCACAACCTACTACTCAATAAGATAGAAAAAAGTGGGTTAGACAGCATCTTCACCAGATGGATCCATAGCTGGCTGACCGGCCATACTCAGCATGTGGTCCTCAATGGAACCGCATCTACATGGAGGGAAGTGTGTAGTGGGATGCCCCAGGGCTCTGTTATGGGCCCAGTGCTCTTCAACATCCTCATCAACGACCTGGGCGCAGGGGATAGATGGGGAACTCATCAAATTTGCAGGTGACACCAAGCTGGCAGGAATAGCCAACAGTCCAGAAGACAGGCTTAAGATAAAGGAGGATCTGGACAGACTTGAACACTGGGCGCTATCTAACAAAATGAAATTCAGTGGTGAAAAAAGTAAGGTTCTACATTTAGGCAAGAAAAACCAAATGTACAGGTATAGTATAGGGGATACCTTGCTCAATAGTAGTAACTGTGAGAAGGATCTCAGAGTCCTAGTAGACAATCATTTAAATATGAGCCAGCAGTGTGCTGCAGCTGCCAAAAAAGCCAACACAGTGCTAGGCTGCATTAACAGAGGGATAGAATCAAGATCACGTGAAGTATTAATACCACTTTACAATGCCTTGGTAAGGCCACACTTGGAATACTGCATCCAGTTTTGGTCACCACGATGTAAAAAAGATGTTGAGACTCTAGAAAGAGTACAGAGAAGAGCAACAAAGATGATTAGGGGACTGGAGGCTAAAACATATAAGGAACGGTTGCTGGAATTGGGTATGTCTAGTTTAACAAAGAGAAGGACGAGGGGGGACATGATAGCAGTGTTCTAATATCTCAGGGGCTGCCACAAAGAAGAGGGAGTCAAGCTATTTTCCAAAGCGTCTCAAGGCAGGACAAGGAGCAACGGTTGGAAACTAATCAAGGAGAGAAGCAACCTAGAACTAAGGAGAAACTTCCTGACAGTTAGAACAATTAACCCGTGGAACAACCTGCCTCCAGAAGCGGTGAATGCGCCAATACTGGAAGTTTTTAAGAAGAAACTGGACAGCCATTTGTCTGAAATGGTATAGTGTTTCCTGCCTGAGCAGGGGATTGGACGAGATGATCTCAAAGGTCTCTTCTAACATCATCATCATCATCATCATCATCATCATCATTATTATTATTATTATTATTATTATTATTATTATTATTATTATTATTATGGGAGATAATGTCAGGAATATATTTTAGGGAAGAATGGAAGGAAAGAAGAAAAAATACAAAGTACAATTCATTTATAAATAATTAAAGTGATTTAATGAAAATTGGGTATAAGTGTATGAGGAAAGATGCTGTTGAACAGTTTGAAACATAAGGAAAAGGATTATAAGTGGCACAGAAATGTGTGGAACTCTGTACATGTGATATTTGAGAAAGAATACTTGATGGAATGATAAAGTGAAATTGGCTGTAGATGAGGCAAAATGCATATAACAGTTATTGCAACAAACAATTTCTAATTATGAGATATTATATATGTGTGTGTGTGGAGAGAGAGAAATAAATTATACAATGTCTGTATAAAGAAGGAAAGTAGCAAAAAATGAAGAAAGAAAGTAAAGAATGGTTAAGATAAAAAGAGCTGAACAAGGTTTGTCTATCAGAAAGAATGGAATTAAAAATAAAATACAGTATATGTATGAGAGTGTGTTTAGATAGATGATAGAAAGAGAAAATGAAACATACATAAGAATAAATGGATAAATGTATGAAATACTTCTGGTAACATTAGAATTGTGTTGATTAGGAAATTTGTTGTATGTATTGTAGATAATGGCATATTATTGGATTAAAAATTGAATTATTGGGTTAGATTGTAAAATGTAACTAGGAGTATGGACATGAAAATGAGTTTAATTTGGTTTTAATGCTTTTAATTTATTTTGCTCCCTCCTCGCTCTTTTTTGCTTACTTTAAATGGGAATAGGTAATTCTGTAAACCTTAGAAGAACAGGAATCTTTTGCACCTAGGAAGGAGTTTATGCTGTACATCAGATGCCAGAAAGTGCTTTCTGTTTCTAAACTGAGGGGATAATTTAGGTCATCCTTCTGATTTCTGCCTTTGTTGATGTTGAATTCCTCCTTTTAAAACTGAAATTGATTGATTGATTGTGCACCATCAAGTCATTTTTTACTCCTAGTGTCCTTTCAACATGACAATCGATCCATAATTGTTCCTTCAAAGAGAAGGAGTATAGTTTTTAGAAAAAAATAGCTAAGTTTTCCCATAATGGGTCCAAAATAGAATAATTGAGCTTGGTCATTTGTGCTTCGAGTCAGATCTCTGGGCTGATTTGTTCAGTGATCCATTTATTGGTTTTCTGGGCTATATTTTCAGCATTTTTAGAAGTCTTCTCCAACCAAATTTCAAAGGAGTCCATATTCTTCCTAGCCTGCATCTTCAAGTTGAAATTGTTTAAATTTTGTTAATAAATAAGATTGTTTTCCACAAGCAGAAACGAGTAATTGCTCTTACATAATCAGCAAAGAGAAGGAGAATCCTTTTTTTTACAAATACAGAAGATTTTATTAACATATGATCAAACATGGTTTAACAAAATAATTCTCCCTTAACTTTTAAAATGGGATTTTAACTTCAAATGTTTCAATCTGATAGGGGAAAATAATTAACATTCTTAATAATTTACATTATATTTTCTGTTGTTTATTGCTTTAAAATTGTAAACATTATATTGTAAACTGCCTGGAAGACTTTTTTTAAAAAACAATCTAGAGTATATAAAAAATAATCTAATTTAATCTATTAATTACATAATAGATTACCAGAGAAATCTTGAGGAGGCTGTAATTAGATATAAGTGGAGAACCTCTTTGTGGATTTTTATATTGATTGTTTTATATATATATACCTTGTTTAATTGGATTGTTGTTCACTGCCCACAAGTATGCAGTTTCAAGATGAATATTAGTTGAATAGACTTTGTCAAAAGCTAATTAGTGGATTAGTTCTATTTTAGCAAATTATATTACCTGATATCTGTATTTTTTTAAAAATAGAGACCAGTTATGACTGAACTGTTTTGCCTCTACCTGATGGCTCAGAATAAAAGCCTTCCATTTAGTGTGGGACTCACATGATCATAGTTCTTTGATACTGTAGTTTGAGATGGATTACAATTACACTGGCGGAAGTGGCTTCTCTCAGATATTTCACTGTGGGGAAAAGAGGACTGAAGCAACTACCCGTGTTTCCCCTAAAGCAAGACAGGGTCACACTTTCTTTTTATCCCCAAAAGCCCCACTATGTCTTACTTTCGGGGTACGGCTTATATTGATTGGAAAACAATTGTCAGTTTTATTTTAAGTATATTAAGTATTTTAAGTATTTTAAGTATTTAAGTATTTTAAGCAGGAGGCGGAAGTGGGCAGGAGTAATATGTCTTACTTTCGTGGTACGGCTTATATTAGCTGACCCCCTGAAAACCCCGATACGTCTTACAATCGGGGGTGTCTTACTATCGGGGAAACACGGTAGCTCATGAAGAAAGTTGATTTTCATTTCCCAGCAAGTGTTACAAATACTGATCTGTTAACATCAGTATGTATGTCATGAATTGAAATCATAAACATCTTTGACAAATTGTTATCAAACTGTTTAACTTGATAATTAATCCCATGCAATATTTATGCTTAATAACGGACTAGACAACATTTCTGCAATTAGTCTTTGCAGCATAGAATGTAATGTTGGAGGGATCTTTTGCAGAAAACTTCAAAATTTGCATACTTGCTCAAAATTTGCTCATCAGATAGTTGATCATTTCCCCACCACCAGTATGTACAATTCCATTGAGCATTTGACATCTAAAATGATGGCACAAATATGTGTTCTTCTACAACATTCAGGCCTCTTCAGTTAAAGTTAATGTAAGAGTGTCATGGAAACTTAACATTATTTATTAAGATAGTCCAATGATTTTTTAGAATGTTGCTTTCCTAACTATAATGGGTAGCAGTGAGGGAAACGATGAGTCATGAACTTGGAAAAAAGTTTCAAAATTAATGTTCTGAGTTCTTTCAACTTTCTTATCAGGCTTTAGAAAATGAAGTAAGGGAAAACTAGAGAGGAAGTTTCAAATTTCAAAAAGCAGATTTTTAGCCCTAAAGAGAGAGCAACAAAAATGAAAGAATCTGTAATTGTGCTACTCTGAAAATTAGATCAGGTTTTATAAGCAATAATTATTCTGTAGAAATGGTTTGACATCAGTATTCTCTAGCCCTGATTAAATAATGAGTACATACAGAAAATAAGAGCTAGACACATGTGCAAAACCAAAAATTTAAAGCTAACCACAAATTCCATATGAACTCACAAAAATGATGCGCATGTACAAATCATATTAAAAGGAATTAATTAAATGTTAATAACAGTTTTTTTATTTTGGTTTTTTTATGGTCATTTTATAATTTGCGTTTATTAATGAACCTAAATTAAATAAAAGCTAGTGAGTAAGTCATTGATAGAAAAAACATATATCAACTTTGCACAGTATGCTTGATCAGGAAATGAGGCATGTAAATCCAGAAGGATGATAATTAGGGTTTGGGGAATCTCCAACATTTTACTGTATGGTCTAAATATGCTAAATGACCTGTTACCTACAGTCTAATGTCTTCTGCTACAAAAATAGCAGTGCTCAGATGCAATATTCCTGCAATAATATAGGTGGCAGGCAGTTGAAATAGGGAAGGTTGTTGATAAGATGGCAGTGCAGCAGTCCAGAGAATTCTGGAAGAAGATTATCTGCATCTCTTTCAGTCTGGATTCAGGCATGGAATGTGATCAAAATGGTATTGGTTGTACTTTTGGATGGCCTATGGTGGAAATTGGATGGAGTAGTGCATCCATAATAATAATAAACTTTATTACGGTCGTAGACCAACAATAGCCATCACTTTTTACAATATATTAAATAATAATAATAATAAAAATAGTGCTAACATTAATAGTAAATAATAACATCCCTGTTAAGAAAATACATGTTCTCAAAATGTTAGGGTCACTCCCTAATTTACGTGAATGGATAGCCGATTAATATGTGAGTAAATATAATATTCCAAACATAATTAGAGATATCTCCAAAAAATTGGCACAAGTTGACGACTATAAATCTGTAACTAATTTTTTTCTTGTGGACATTGCCGCAACACAGTGTTTTGCCACTGCATGCGTGATAGAAGGGTTTGAGTCCTGGAGGAGAAAGCCTCATAAAAATTGTCTGCCCTCCCTGGCAATCTCTCTAATAAAGGGAGAATATACGCTGTCCTATAAACTTGGTATAACTCACAGTACAATAAAACATGTGAGATACCTTCGACTTCTCCTTTACCACATATACATACCAGTAGTGCATCCATCTTTGCTCTTCTTGATTTCTTGGTGGCTTTTGATGCTATCAACCATGGTATTTTTCTGGTTTGGCTCTGGTGTTTGGGAGTGGATGGCCATTGTGTTATGCTGGTTATGCTTCATCCAGACCAGGAATCAGTCAGTTTTGATTGACAGGTAATGAGATATCCTGCCCTTGGCCTCTGCTTTGCGGGTTTCCTACAAGGTTTCATATTTTCTCTACTCCTGTATAACATCTTCAGAAAGTCATTGGATGAGGTCATCTGATGGCACTGGGTGAGATATTATTAGTATGATGATACCTATGGTAGTTTTATATCTCTACCCTTAGCCAACTAAGTGATGCTAAGGAGGTCCTGTCTCTATGTTTGGAGATTGTGGGGTTTTGGACAGGGAGAGAGAGAGACTGCACAGTTCCTAGCTGGATGGAGAAGGCTCGAACAGATGCAGGGTAGCCAGCTTCTAGCGTCCCTCAAGATATATCTAGCAGATTGGAAGCTTATAGCTATAATTTGGCAAGAGTCTGTCTATTAAGAGTAAATATATAAAAGATCAAACTCAATTGAACTCACCGTGTTGTCTCTCGGTTTGGGCTTGACACTGTGCAATTTTGTTTTGTTCACCAGTTGTACCCATTTCTGAACCAGAAGGCTCTATTAATGGTCACTCATGTCTTGGTGTCCTCCATGTCTTGTCTACTGCTATATGCTGTACATGGGATTGCTCTTGAAGGCATCTGGAAGCTATAGCTGGTGAAGAATGTGATTGTGCAGATAGTTATTTGCAATCCTCAGTGAGCACATATTACACCTCTGCATTTTTCCAAGTTCAGTTCAGGGTGCTGGTGATGATCTGTAAACCAGATTATTTTGAAGTTTGCTTCTGCCTGGTTACATTTACCAATCATGTTAGTTCCAAAAAGAACTAAGTCTCATCTGTAACAGAATGTCATTTGGTGGGGTCCAGGAAGAGAGCCTCTTCTGTGGTGGCACCTGCCCTTTGAAAAATCATCTTGCCCAAGATCAAATTGGCCATGACCTTATTAACCTTTTGTAAGGCCTTAAAGACATAACATTGTCACCAGGCTTGAGGATCTGGGTGTCAAGTAGAGTGTGTACAGTGACTAAATTGGTTGTTGTTGCAGGTTTATTTTTTTAATTCAGTTAAGGCTTGTGTTATAGGTTTGTAATATGCTTTTATATTTCACTTAGCCACCAGAGTCATGTATTTGAAATGATATGTATTTGACAAGTCTTTTCAGGAAAGACAAGAAATTTCTTATATGTCTGTAGAAAAGGTAACAGGAAAAACAATCCATTTTGCGTAGTTGTTTGTAGAAAATTTTAAGGAGTGGACTGTTGGTTCTTGCTGAATGTACAGCATTTGAGACTAGGATTATTATCCTAAAAGATTAATAAATAAATATCAGATCTGTTGGCACAAACTGATTTTGAGATTGGTTATACATTTTCTTTCATATTCTACTAAAAATAGTCAGGCAAGCAAGATTAATCATTATATTTAAGTCATATTAAACTTGAATTCCTGACCTGATTCAAGATGCTGGACAAGCATCACTTAAAATTACCCTATTTTCTAGGCTTCAATAGTCTTGTGGAATGTACCCAAGTCAGAAAGCAAATTGCTCTAAACTAACTTTCCTGTGTGCAATTTCTGCAGCAACTTAAGCCATTCCAGTACATGTGATAATGGAGTTTCAACTTAAAACTCAAAGAAAGGCTAGGACAAACCTATCCCTGGTGAGAGATTAGAGTGAAAGTAACACATTTATTAATTACTTTCAACAATCCTGACCTCTTAAGGAAAAAAAAACAGTTTATCAAAAACATCCCGTTCTCTTCAGATGCTGGTTCAGTTGCAGTCCCCATTGGAAACGCAAACTGGTTATGTTCCATAAATTTTAAAACCTGGTCTACCGGTTTAATTTTTTTCACTTGATTGATTGGTATGGAAGGAATGCACCTGGTAGAAATTTCCAGCCTGCTAAATCCAGCGGAAGTCAAGTTGCCTTTTGCAAGGGGATGGCAGGTAACAGACAGCATAATCATCATCAGAGTGTTGATTTTGAATAGCAGTCCTGTTTCTTTACTCCTAGAAGTGGTACTTCATCATTAAAGCCAGATGTATGTCTAATGGTGCATTTCAAAAGGGCATGCTAAGATTTAGATTGATAACCATCAGCTTGCTTCAGTTATCAACTGAGAAGCCAACTTACCTTGATGCTCCTCTGTCTTGCATGAATAGATGTTTGTTTCCATGGTTTCTTTTTTGAAAAAAAAAACCAAAACCGCAACAGTCTACAGCTTCACTAAGTCCAATCAATACACTCTGTTCCATTGTTGTTTAAGATGAAAATAGAACCTGAAAGATCCAATTGCACAGTTCTGTATTATAACTCTCTCTCTCTCTCTCTCTCTCTCTCTCTCTCTCCCTCTCTCTCTCTCTCTCTCTCTCTCTCTCTCTCTCTCTCTCTCTGTGTGTGTGTGTGTGTGTGTGTGTCTGAGAGACAGAGAAAGAAAGTAATACAGAAAACAAATATCCGTAACATCATTTTGTTCCTTTGCATCTGAATGTGGATAGAGGAGATATTTTTATACTCCTAGAAAGAAAATAATGTTTACTTTATGCAGTGTATGTAGTAGCACAAATTCCTCCATTCAGAAATGAATGGAACTTTTTTTTTTTAACAGTATGAATACCCAACCCTTTATAGATGGAAAGTCGAAAACCTCCAGAAAGTATCCTTTGGGCTTGTAGTGCCTTGTTTTAATTTCAGTGGTTGAAATAATGATAGTTGAAGGAGCAACCAAATAGGCAGTCTAAGTTCAGAATGCAGGGTGATGGCTTGAGCCTTCTGTTTTTGTAATTCTAAGCGGGTAATACAATCTGAGCACAAAATTAGACATCCATTTTATGTTCTAGTTTTAAAACTTTCAATCTATACTGCATGTTTTTTGTTTTGCTTTGATTTGGTTTAGATATCACAAGTTGCCTAAAGCATTTATGTTCACAGTATAAGATCCAAGGAGCGGCACTGAATTCAGTAATTATCTGGTTTGGTCCAGAAATTGGTCCATCTTGTAATGTTTGGTATATTATGACATGAACATTGGTTTTCTCCACTCAGAATGTTTGATTCAGAATGTTAAATGAAATTCTCCATATGCACATCCATATAGTGAACTGCTTTTTAAGCCCAAATGTACAGCTTGCTTAATATTGACTTCCTATTCTCCATTCCTGGGAACACTTTCAGAAAGATCATGGAAGTACTGACTCAATTCCTAATAGAACTAAAGAGAAGTTAACCTTTTCTAGATCTGAATGGAAAGAAAGGAATAATCCTTAGAGAATGATCCGTTTTGAAAAAGTGATGATGGCATTCAGCAGAACTGTCACATTCAGGGATTAATTAACAAGAAACAGAAGTTCACGCCAACTATACTATAATCTTGATTCTTTTAAGACTTTCGTATTGGATTAGTCTGTGCACACAGTAAATGCATTCATTTGCACCGTTAAAGTTTATGATTTTCAAATACCTCTCTCACTAAAAGGATCTTAGGACTATTCACATCTGTGGTTTTTTTTAATCAGCATCATGTGCTGAAATCCACTTCCATCTCCACCTTTCCTGGAAAACAATAATGTCTGTATCCTAATGACATATAGGGAAACCAATCATAGTGCCTGCTATGCGGAACTGCGTGCCAACATGGAAAAGAAGTTATTTCTAAAAAAAAGTTCTTAATACACTGTAATATTTTAGCTTCTACTTACTGAGAAGTCCTTGCTTTGGTTTTTTTTAAAAAAAATTATAAATAATCTGTATTCTAAGGAATAGTATCAGATAGAACTGTGGCTACATATTCATTGGTTGCTTATGGTTTGAGTGTTTTGTACACTCCTCTTTTTTCAAGGTATGTGTGAAAGATATTGTGAACATTACTATTCTGGATACAGCTTCCACATACCTTATAGTCTCTGTGCAGTTATTCTGCCTACCCATCTGCCTGCAAGGAAAACTGCAAATCTTACACTGCCAAAATATGATTTCTGCTCCATTAAAAGAAGTTTTCAGTAATCCCAAATAACTATGAAGAGACACATTCTCTCATATGTCGCCAAGTATTAGTTATCCAATAGTTTACACGTTTACAAACTATCATTGAAATGTAATCAAATCCACAAGTAGAGCAAAATAAAAAGAATAGAACTAATCCTGTGTGGGTGTAATATTTTCACTGTATACACACACACACACACACACACACACACACACACACACAAAATGGCAGAATTGTTTTTTTACACAGGTCCTTGATACTACTGTACTTTACTCTGTTCCCAGAATGTGAAATTCACTGGTTATTGACTTGATATGCAGTTGTTAAGGAACATTCCCTTTTCTGCAGCAACAGTTATAAAAGATACTTGCAAGCAGAGGTTGCAAGGAGTGGGGCAATGAGGCAAAATGAGTGATACACTGCCATGGATGTTCTTGAAGTGAGGATTGTGTCAGTCTTCTTCTTTTTTCTTTTTTTTTTTTGTTTTAAAGCTTTTGTCTATTTTCTGCTTCCCAGTGGCAAAGCCCATGCTTCTGATATGACCAGAGCGACAGAGAAAAGGATCTGTTACCCCTGCAGTAGTTTCTAGAGACTTTTATTTTATTTCCCAATTATAAAGTCATGCTGACAGACTTATGAGAATGATTTTATCAGTAAAACTTTATAGAGAAGGATGCTAACTGATTCTGCTGTCTTTGAATTTACTGGCCCATACTGGTTATCCATAAAAATCAGCTTTGCAGGCAAATACTATTAATTTGTCTTTACGACATCATTATGTTACTATCATTGCACATTATTGATACTTTAAAAAAATCTAAAAAGTATGCTGTGACCATTAATTTATATTATCCTTTGACATCCACTTCTAGGCACATTTGCTGGATGCAGCTGTACGTAGTAAACTGTTCCTAGAAAGATTTATTTAAGTTTACTGTCTTCTATATGAAATTGCATCTTGATGGATAGTACTTACTCATTTATACAGCTCTTTTTAAGTGCAAAGTGCTTTACAACCCTTATCTTGTTTGCCCTTGGAATCACCCCTAAGATGTTGTTAGTCTCATTATGAATATTGAGGCTGAAAGAATGTGATTTGCTTAAGATTACCTACACGTTCATCTTTTTGCTGACATTAAAACTCATGTCCCTCCCCCTCCCATTCTTTAATTCAATTAGCTTCTGTAATCCTCCCTGAACTTATTTGGATATGTTTCTGAGTAAGTCTTTTCACATGTACTTACAGCCCTTAGAGTGCATTTTGTATCAGTGTTTTTCAAAATCTCTAGCCTGGAAATAGTTGAAGTTTTTCACAAGGAAGTACAAAAATGTTTATTTTTTCCCCTCTTCTTGGTGAAGCTAAAGTGACCATTTGCTTTATGGTAGATATATAAAATATATAATTGGGAACAGAGATTTGTAAGTTTGAATTGGCATAGGGTGTCTGTCTTCATGTATGTATGCATTTAATAAATATATTATAGCCAGCCCTAGTGATAGCAATAGCTTTTAGGCTTATGTATTGCTCCATATGCTTTATAGCACAATCTGGGTGGCTTACAATGTAAGCATTATTTGCATATTGCTCCCAACAATCTGGATCCTTATTTTACTGATCTCAGAAGGATGGAAAGCTGAGTCAACCTCGAGCTGTCAGGATTACACTCCAGACGGTGGGCAGAGTTTGCCTGCAATACTGCAATTTAATCACCAGGCTCTTTATCTTATATAAATAATACTGGACAAGCAAAATAAAATACAATCAATGACTAAAAAAGAAATAACAAAAACAGCATAAAATAGCAGCCAAGAATAGTTAAACACAATATAAATAACTAGACAGCTCTACTTCTAATTGACTTCATTAAATAGTAAGTTTTTTCATCCTTCAAACTGATTTAGAAGAAGAAATCTGGAGCTTAAGGTAACTAGCTACATAAAAGCAACCATATTTTTTTTAGGCTACTATGTGACCTACTTTAATGAGCTGACTTACTAAACAGTCATGTCTTTAACTATGATTGTTTAGCAACTGCATCTTTTTTTCTGAATTAGATTTTTCAGAATTATTTTTAAAAGTCATGACTGCAAAGAAATGCTTTGTTTATGTGAGGTTTCATTCAGATCTTTTTAAAAATGTACTGAGCTCTATAAAACAGTACAAGTTGAGTTTGAAAACACACACACACACACACACATCTGAGGTTTTCGCGGGTGTTTGTATGTAGGTCTTTGGTTCTTCAGGTTTTTTCCCACATAGAATTTGAAGTGTCTTGGCAACGTTTCGATGAAGTCTCATTCATCATCTTCAGGCTGGTGCTTTTGGCTTCTGCTTCTAGGAGCAATGTGTGGTCGTAGCTGTTTTTTCCTTTTAACTGCCAGTGGGGGTTTGAACTGATTGGCTGGGGGCTTTGTTGTGCTGGAGGGGTTCAAAGTGGCCATTGATGCAGCTGTGGTCTGGCTCCTGGTCTGTGGTCGTGCCTCATCATCGGTGTGGGTTTGGGTTTGCTTTTTGCCTGGATGTGTGGAGGTGGCATCCTGTGTGGTTCTGGTGTCAATCTTTGTGTTAGGAATTCGTTTGTCAATAAGGGCGGGTTTCCAAATGGCTGGTAGGCGGGAGGTATCATCTCGTTTGTTCATGCTGTGGGGGCGTTTTTCTATCTCGATGGCTTCTCTGATTATTCTGTTATTAAAATGTTCAGTTTTGGCAATAGTTCTGGTCTTTTTGAAATCAATTTCATGTCCTGTGGCTTTAAGGTGTTGGACCAGGGAAGAAGTTGGTTCCTCTCTTTTGACTGAGTTTTTGTGTTCTTCAATGCGTGCACTTATTCTTCTGTTGGTTTGTCCAATGTATGTAGTGGGGCAAGCAGTACATGGGATTTCATATACATCCAATGGATTCCCAAGAAATAAGATTTCCAACTTAATCAAAAAAGAAACTCCCACTAAAATCCATGACAAAGAACAAGAAAACAGCAAAGCCCTCCTCCCATACATAAAAGGCACCACAGACAAGATCAGCAAAATCCTGCACAAATATAATGTCAAGACAGCATTCTGCACAAACAGAAAAATATCCACCATCCTAAGAAACCCTAAAGACAAAATTGAGTTAGAAAATCAAGGAGTATATGAAATCCCATGTACTGCTTGGGTTGGGGCTTTGTTGTGCTCAGGTTAGTCTGAGTTGCAGGGGGATTAGAGATGGTGAGCTGCATAGCTGTTTGGCTTCACGTTCATGGTCGTGCCTCATCTTCATGGTGGGTGTCAGTTTGCTTCATGTATGGATTGGAAGGGTTTAAGGTGGTTAATGATGCAGCTGTGGTCTGGCTTCTGGTTTGTGGTCATGCCTCATCATCGTGGGTTTGGGTTTGCTTTTTGCGTGGATGTGTGGTGGTGACATCCTGTGTGGTTTTCATGAGTGTAGGTCTGGTGTCATTCTTTGTGTTATGGACTCTTTTGTCAATAAGGGCGGGTTTCCAAATGGCTGGTAGGCGGGAGGTATCATCTCGTTTGTTCATGCTGTGTGGGCGTTTTTCTATCTCGATGGCTTCTCTGATTATTCTGTTATTAAAGTGTTCAGTTTTGGTGATAGTTCTGGTCTTTTTGAAATCAATTTCATGTCCTGTGGCTTTAAGGTGTTGGACCAGGGAAGAAGTTGGTTCCCATTTTTTGACTGAGTTTTTGTGTTCTTCAATGCGTGCACTTATTCTTCTGTTGGTTTGTCTGATGTATGTGGTGGGGCAGGCAGTACATATAGCAGTATATGAAATCCCATGTACTGCCTGCCCCACCACATACATCAGACAAACCAAGAAGCAGCTACAGTCACACATTGCTCCTAGAAGCACGAAGCCGAAAGCACCAGCCTGAAGATGACAAATGGGATTTTGTCGAAACGTCGCCAAGACACTTCAAATTTTACGTGGGAGAAAACATATTGGCCAATTTACCTTTCTGGTTGGACTTATTGTAATACATGAGGCTGCCCTTGAAGAATATTTGGAAACTTCAGCTTGTATAAAATGTAGTGGAGTGAGCAATTGTATATATTTCTGGTAGAACACATGCTACACCTCTGCTTCGCAAGCCGCACTAGCTATCAGTTTATTTGCAGGCCTTGTTCAAGGTCTTGTTTTTGACATTTAAAGCCCTTATATGGCAGTTTATTTGATGAACTGACTCTCCCTGATTTGATCTGTCCATCCCATCAAATCCAGTGGAGAGGGTATCTTCTGTTGTCTAGGGAAGAATAGCTGGCCTTTGCTAAGGTTCCCGCATTATGATATATTCTCTCTCCCCAAGGTGATGCTGGGTCCATCACTTCTCAGCTGCCAGGGGCTCCCTCAAGACTTACTAATACCATCAGATCAGGGGACATTGGGGGACTGGAAGACTAGTGAGATGGCTCCATTATTATTAACCTATTTTTGTTTTTAACTTGTTTTACAGTTCTGAATGCTTTTAATATAATTATTTTAAGTATTTATTATTGATAGTTTGATATTTATTGTATGCCACCCAGATTCACATGTTTGTGAAATGGGCAGCTATGTAAATTGAACAAATAAATAAATAAAAATGTTGTCTTTGGAACATCTACAGAATACAATTAAATGAGTTGCTTAAAATATAAAATTCTCAGTAGTATCTGTTCACTATAAATTGGTGTTCACGAAGTGTATAGTAGAGAAATCAGATGTGTGAAATAGGCCTTCTTTGTATCTGTATCAGAAAAATTAGTGTGGGTGTTGGTTTTTATTTATGTCAAAGGTACATTTAATTCCCAGCAATTTTTTTTCACCCTTCTCTCAACATGCAGAGGATATGGTGGTTCTTCCACCAACATATTTTACTTCCTGAGCCAAATTAGAGCATACACTTGTTCTGCCTTTGACTTAAACCTTCTGGAAATTGGCCTCTGACCGAATCTTTTTTATTTTTTTGCCTCATCTTATAAATTGGCTAGACTAACCAAAATCCCTTTATGCTTAGAAACTATGGGAACATTCTTTGACTTATAAACTTGAGTAATTTGTTCCCCGTACTGTGTATAGTCAACAAGCCTGGGAAAGGAGGGGGGGAAAAGCCTATTTCTGGGTTGCGTTGATTGTAATTGCTAAACTTCATCTGTTACTCTATGTTTTTTCCCCTTATTTTGATGCAGAGCTAGACATTCCCCTTAAATATAGCACAAGTTTTGGCATGTAATAGTGATATTGTATTGTATCTCAGTTCTATAGAATTAAAGCCTAAAACATTTATCCTAACAAACTCTTACAAGGAACAATGGGGTTTTTTTTTTGATCTGATGTTATTCCTGAAATAATTTAGCAAAAGGAGTTAAAATAAAAATCAACCTCTTCTGTAGGATTTGTTCAGAAATATGCCTAGCATGAAGCTCATTGTCACATTTTCATGCTATCATGCTATGTCCATTGTAATTCTTGTTCAAAACATCAGGTATTTTATTATATAAGTAGAAACAGGCTTGCTAGAATTTCAATAAGAAGGCATGGAGTGAAGGAAAGCGGGCTGTGATGTATTTATGTGAACAAAATAATAGAAAGTGTCTCACAGGGAGAGAAGGAATGAAACTACTTCCTATTTTTCTAGAAACACTTGTTTCTTTTCTATAATTAATTGAATTGGGACATACTATTTTAGAGACTAATACTTTCAGATTCATTTACCTCTTAAATAAAAATTTTACCTTTACAAGTATATGCTAGCAAACCTTTGATATAGAAGCTTTTTTCAAGCCCTGGTTCAACCCTCTTTTGTAGAGGATTTATTTTATCTACCAGATAGTTTGCAGCATGTAGTCTTGGCTGATTCAGAAAGCTAAGCAGGTTCAGGTCAAATTAGATCATGGATGACATGAATGGATGTTAGGCTAGACTGCAAAGGTGAAGAAAACATTCTGCAAGAAGACTCTTGAAAACCATTTCCCCAATGTTGCCAAGAAAATGACATGAAAGTATCCATGAAGTCCTCAAGACTTCTGTACATTACGTGCTACATTACCTTCTTGTTTACCTGGTTTTTCTTTCATTTATGCAAAATGAAGTGGATTGAATGGTACCAGCTATGATTTGCTATTGCTAGTACTTCCTTGACAGTTCAGACAGGAATGGCTTTATGTAAGACAGCCCTTCTGGTTTTTGTTTCTGATGACATTATCAGGTCCATGATAATTTTGCCATAGTCCCTCTTTTTGCTGAAACTGTAGGCAGCATGTGGGAAGGCAACAGATGCTGTCATACTGTCAGATGGGAAAGACAGGGAAGAAAGTTTCCTATGATTAAACTGCATGTGGTGCAATTAACACACTCTCTAAGCTAAGGTTGTGTCCAAAGGCAAGAGAACAAAGGCAAGGGGTTGAGTTCTTTTTCCTACACTGCCCCACCTTTTTGTTCCTCATCTGTGCAGCTTAATCAGCTATTTCCTCCCTTGATCAAACCAAATTGGCACAGTGAAATTTGAGCACATTTGCAACTGTGATTTGAAGGGTAATTATAATTTGCCAGTTCAGATATTTTTTAAAAAAGTAATAATTTGATGAAATGAAGACGCATTTGATCAAGACGTTCATATCAAGGAAAAGGGAGTGATTAAGATTCTGTCTTATTTCTGATTCTTCAAAATATTATTTGGAGAATTCAGATTCGAACTTTATTGTGAGACTGTTGTGTTTTGTGAGATCTGCAAATAAAGTATGCCACTGGACAGCCAGTGAACAAAAGCCTGATAAACTTAATACTAGACTTGAGAGTAATGTGACATTAAATGGCTTATAGTGCTTACATCTAATCACTAGTTAAAATGTGTGTGCACACATGCGCCTGCCAAATAAAAATATTCCTATGGCTGAATATAAACCTGAAAAATAAAATACAAAAAAAAATCTATGTCAGTGTATTAGAAACTGAAGATATAAACCTGGGTCCACAAAACCGAATATCTGATTTGAGCTCAGTAGAACAAAACTTAAAACATTAAGAAGCTATGTGGTATAGTTGTTAAAGTGTTGACTCAGGACTGGGAGACTCAGGTTCAAGTCTGACCTCCAGCTGTGGAAGCTCACTAGATGACTTTGACCAATCATTCGTTCTTAACTCAACAATGTTAGATCACTATTGTTGGGGAAAAAATGTAATTAGTGCTGTGAATGCCACCTTAAGTGCTTGGAAGAAGAGTAAGATAATAATATAATAAAAGAATAAAGAACAGTACTCAAATCAGTTGGAAAATTATTCTGCTTGAAACAGAGTAGTTTTTCTTTTCTCTTGGCATATATGGGTTTTGTTTCCATAGCTGGAACACTGGAAAAGCTTGTTATGAGATCAGAATATTTTTAGATCAAAACATCTGGCACATCCCTCACTGCGAGACTGAAAGAGAAGAACACCCATTTCTGTTACGAGCTTATACATTGTGTTCACAATAGGAATGAAATAATAACAGTACCCAAGACAACCATATGGTTTCTGTGTGCTGTAGATGTAATTTATTATTAAGTTTGCTTTTATTATTATAAAATGATTTATATTATTTTTACTATTTCAGAGAGTCACATGCTACCACACGCAAAGTTAAAACTTGTTTCCTTGAGTTTGTAAGTATAGGAATGCCCAGGGCTTTTTTTTGTCATAGAACGCCCAGAACGGAGGTCCGGCACCTTTTTTGTATGGAACCTTGTGGGGTAGACATGTGTGAGTTCTGGCACTTTTTTTTTTTTTTTTTTTACAAAAAAAAGCACTGGGAATGCCTGAGTTCAGGGGCAACCTATTAAGTTGTAATTATTTAGGTTTTTTTTAAAAGGCAGGTTTAGTTATCTGACCTTTAATGGGTTACTATAGAAAAATTAATTTTAAAAGAAAAGAAATGAAGAGTGAATTAACTCAATCATCCTGAAGGGATAGCAACAGATTAAATGTAGCAAAAATGTATGTTTATCTTTCTCCTCCCAATCATAATATGGATCTAGGAGGAGGAGGAGGAGCTTAGAAGGATGTTTGTTTCTCTGAATCTTATATCATTGATCATTGCCACTGTAGTAATAAGAACAAAACATGTCATTTTGCAAATGGTACAGTAATGCAAGAGAGTCAGAGTCAGAATCATATTCTCGACATCGCTGCCTGCCACATCCTTAAATCTTTAGAGTTGGTCATTCCTCTTTTGAATTTATCTGTGCAGTACAGACACGCCAGTGTTGCTGAAGCTGCTGATATCTCATTTTTCATTACTCATATTCTTTCATTCCATTGCATCATTTAGTACAGCATTCTGACCTAGTCTTCACCAAACTGGAATCGACTCTGCTTTCTGTAAATGACACGAACTGAAATCAAAAACATATGGAGACATATGGTGAAGACGGAATACTCTAATCTCTATACCAACATAATTATTATTGATAAGGCCTAAAGTGTTTTAAATGTCAACAATTTTTGGCTTTGTAACATTACCCTATTTTGTAAAAGGGAATAAAATACTGAGGCTTGATGTTTTCCCAAATCATACTGTAAATTGTATGCTGTACTTTATGCTATGCAAGGAATTTTTTCTGACTCTTCAAAGATTTAGATAAACGTTGTAGATGAATGTTGCGCCACATACATCTACATCTAGTATAAGCCTTGTGATTTAAATTCTCGAAATACTGTGTGTGTGTGTGCATGCGTGTATCTATCTTGCTGAAAAATAATGTGCAACATAGATTCTGTTCTCCACTCTGAAGTTAATGTAGAGTTAGTTCTTGACTTATAACCAGAATTTCTGTTGTTAAGCAAGGCAGTTATTAAGTGAATCACACCTGATTTTATGACTTTTTTGCCATGTTTGTTAACCAAATCACTGCAGTTGTTTAGTGAATCATGCAATTGTTAAGCAAATACAGCTTTCCCCTATTGACTTTGCTTCTCAAAAGCTGGCTGGGAAGGATGCAGACGATGATTACATGATCCTGGGATGCTGCAACTGTTGTAAATGCACGTTGGTTGTGAAACGCCCAAGTTTTGATCATGTAACTGTGGGGATGCTGCAATGAATGTAAGTATGAGCACTGGTTGTAAGTCATTTTTTTCAGTTGTAACTGCAAATGGTCACTAAACAACTGGTTGTAAGTCAAGCACTACCTGTACAGGAAATGTAACAGTTCCATAACACAACCAAATATTCGAGAATAGAGGTGAGTAGTTATATTCCTTTGTAACTAAGCCATATTTGGTAGAAATGTCCAAATTTATTATTGTTCATTCTTTGCCTTTTACATTATTGTAATAGCTTAGAGCATTATATTATTGTAACATGGCTTAGAATTTCCAAGTGTACAATAATAAAGGACTCAGTTCTTAGAAAAACGATCATTATAAAACTAATAATGAATATCTTTGATCTGATCGACCATAATAAAAAAGCCTATTGCACAACAGAGATTATTATTTAAGTAAATAAGATGCTGAAAACACTGCTTATATATATACTGAAATATTGCAGAGAGTTACAGAAAGTAAATCTAGATTTTTCAAAGGCTAACTGTTTTAGATTCTAAGTCTAGACAGTCAAATAGATGTAATTTTCAGGCATTATGTTAAAGTAAAAGATGTAATGACTCTTAAGGATGGAATCAGAACAATACACTATTTTGGCAAATACCTAATTCCAATTCCTTGATTGACAAGATGAAATAAATGGAGGGAAAGCTCACTTGGAAGAATGATATGATAATTTCCTCCTGTTTTCTCAAACTCTTTCTAGTCTAAATTTTTCTTGAGTGATGATTTCCCTTGTCTACTTCTAAGACCCAATTGAGGTCCCTAGTAGTTTCTCCAGGAAGATGCTATATCATTCCTCTATGTAGTTCTCTCATGAATCAAGATTTGTTCTAGGCATTAGCAACAGGTAAAGTTCCTACTTTGTGTTCTAAGTACTCTTAAAGAGAAAAAGATCTACAAACAGAATGGATCCAATGAACAAAATCACTAACCAATTCTCATTCTTTCAAGGGAAAGGTTGCATTAATTTCTTCTGTCCATTTTCTTCATGCAGCCTTCCTTTCTCTCTCTCTTGTGCTGTTAGCTCTCAAACTTTAATGCAGCTTTGAAAATTATTGTTTGTGGGTCTTCATACTTTGGTCTTCTCAACAAAGGTATAATTTCATGGTGGATGATATATATACATTACCCAGCATAGCTGCTTAAAATATACACGGAAGCAAAGTGTGGCTATTTAGCATGCATAAGATTTAAGTACTAATCCAGATCAGGAACACATCCAAAAGTTGGTCTGGTTGTCTAGCTTTTCCTCAGACTTCTGTGGAATGAAGAATGAATGGGGATGAGGCTGGGGTGGAGAAAGAGGTGCAAACTATTAAATCATTTATTTAAAACTAAAACTGCATTTTACTTCACTGTAAAAACATTGGAGGTGACAAAAGTATTTCTGACAGCTGGATTAGATAAGTGAGGTTGACACAAAGTAACATTTATCTATTTCCAAAGTGTCTTTGAAACCTTCAAACACTTTTGTGACTTTTTTTTATTTATAATGTTTATGGATAATTACACTGAGTTTACCAATCCATATGCCATCTAATTGTGATCAGATGAAGTTTTCCTAGTTAATGTAGGCAACCTGTTCAATGCACTGGACCACAAAGACTGGATATGTCATGAATAATATGTTGCCACATTTGTATATAATTTGTGTAATTTACCCTGTAAAATTTGTCACTTTTCTGCCAAGTCATTCAGTATCTCCAGGTTTTGATTGTTAATGGCTTGTGACCTAGTAACATTTTGATTGTATAAAATGGAACAGGGAAACACTGTTATAATTTGTGGAATAACATTGTAGGACTTTAAGAAGCACTCTACTAGATTTGGCAAAGCCTCTTTGAGTCCTGAATTCTATGATGGACAACCAAATGCCTAGGGAAAGTCTGCTGAGGAAAGAACCTCAGTCTCATTCATCAGAATCTCATTGTATACATTGAAAAATCTGAAAGTTGGATATCAGGTTGAGACAACTAAGGTCTAAGAGAAGAGGATGGAGAAAGAGAAAATCAGAGGGCCAAAATACATTTTCTACTTTTGTTAACCAAGATTAGAAAAATTGGAATATAATGTATTGACTAGTCTACGAAATGTCCTGCTAGCTCCTGGTCCTTTTCTGTTATCTAGATGAAATGGCAAGATTCTATGATTTTGTTCAGGCTGTGGGATGATATAAATCAATGATGGCAAACCTTTTAGAGACCGAGTGTCCAAACTGCAACCCAAAACCCACTTATGCATCGTCAGGTGACGGGTGGATGTGGCCAATTGGGTGGGGCCATTGGGTGGGCACGGCTGCGGTGGTAATCGCAAAATGGGTGGGACTAAAAAGTTCAATCAATCAATTCCAACTTTGCAAGATTTTTTTTTCCCACAAGAAGTTGAAATTGACTGATTGATTGAACCTATTTTTTTTTTTTTTGGGAAAAAAAAGGCCGAGGCCTAAAGCGAAAAGGTTTTATAAAACCCAGCTGAAGGCCTAGGACTGGGGCGATGGTGCAAGTGCCCACAGAGAGGGCTCTGAGTGCCACCTCTGGCACCCAGGCCATAGGTTCACCACCTCTGATATAAATGTTTGATGTTAAAAGCACAAAACTGAATAGCAATCTAATCATTTGGTTCTGTTTTCCAACCAAAACCATGAAAAGTGAAATGCACCACTTTGAATACAATTTATGAAGTTAGTAATGTATAAAAAACAGCTTCAGGAAGAAATTTAAATGAAATTCTTGCTGACTTGCTAACAAAGGAGTTCTTTTTTTTAATCTTAACAGAATGAGACGCATATAAAATTTTACCAGAATTTTGAAAGTTCAGGACAAACATTATGAACACCATTTGAGCAGTACTGAATAAACCACTATCTTGGCTGCAAAATTGCTAACATTCTTTCAGAAAAGTGCAAACATGAAGACACCAAAACTCATTCTTTGCAACATTTAGTAGGTAAAATTGCTGGATTTTTCAAAATCCAGCACCAAATTTGGAATTAATCTGAATCAATAAATTTATGAAGGGATATTAATATTAATATTAAAGACTCAAGGCTACCTCTAGGATGGAAAGAGCTTGCTTTCAACTGTTGTATTAGTGAATGGTTTTATTAGGATTCTTCATTCAATCCCCTGGGGGCAAAATATTAAAGCAGGATTTTTCAGTGTGTTGATTGCTCTATGCTCATTACTTCTTCTTAAAACAATCAGTCTCTGGTGGAGGACATTTAATGTTTCTATCCTATGACTGCTTTTATCCTACAAACATTTATTTATTTATTTATTTATTTATTTATTTATTTATTTATTTATTTATTTATTATTGTTCAGCTATCTCAAAATAATCATACCCATTCTATACCATTTTCATACAAATAGCAGAAACAAACAATCAAAACTCATTAAGAAGTGCAGTGCAGATAATATGGTACACAAAGAAGCTAGCAGAGCTTTTAGCTCAGTTATTCTGCAATGTCTGTGTTATTTTTCATATATTGCTTATTTATTTAATAAATCAATATTCTCTTACTGAAGTTGAAATGATAGACTGAAGTAATCATTTTACAAAGAATTGCAGTACATTCAAAATGTACCATCTACTCACCATCTGAACACAGCATAGGGTTGTGTCCTATACAAAATCTTCTGATTAAGTAAGTGGATTATCCCCTCTTGTCTGTAGTCTAATTGTGCAATACTGTATAAATATTTACAAGAATAGGCTGTTTACATTTATGCTATTCACAAGGATGCCAGGAGGTGGGGCTAGTTGATATATACATTTTATATGTTCTGTTCAGGTGATGGGAAAATTCTCAACAGAATTTCTTTCTGTTTAGGCATAGATGGGGGATATTTTTAATTGGCATATTCTAAAATATAGAATCAGTTTGGTCTAGGGATTAGAACATTAGATTAGATGCAGGGAGACTGAGTTCTAGATCTGCTTTAGGCATGGAACCCTGTGACTTTATTTCTGTCCTATTAAGAAGGACCAGAAATGGTCCATATAGCCTCAAGGTGTCAAGACTGATTTGAAAGCACAAAAACTGAGATGAAATGAAAGTAATTAACTGTAATACAGATGAGGTTTTTATATGACTTTTGTTCATACACTGTATTAATTACTGTCAGGATGACACTTTGAATTTACAGTGTTTCCTATTGTGCTTTGGAACTGCAATTAATGAAAAAAAAATGTTAAATGTTTACAATCAGAATGATCATTTTAAAACCACTAACTGCTGAATATAATTTAAATAATAAAACTGTTTCTGGCTATGACTGGCTGGTCTTTATTACTACTTCCTAGTAATAACCTGGTTTGGAGTGATAATTTTTTATTTATTTGAGGTACCCAGGTTCTAGCATCTGGAACCAATTTAATATTGTAATTTAGGGGTTGCATCTTAATCCTTTTCCACATACTAGTTATGTACTGAATATTTGTGGTATTAGTTATATTATAAATTTTAATTTGTGCATGTGTACATAGTTAATATTTTGAACATTAGCCAATAGTTTCATTCAGCATGATATGTGGAACTTTTTTTTTTAACAAATGGGAATGAACTGGTATTGCAGAGTAAAAGTGATAAGAACAACAGGGGCTCCACCCTAAAAGATTTGTAAGGAGGTCTGATTTACTAGGTTGTTGCTTTCTTCCCCATTTCTGCATCTGGGTAAGAAAGTACATTTGTTCTCCTTCAAAGCCACATACTCACCCAGGAGAGATTCCCCAGATGTTTTTAGTGAAGATGATGCAGGCCAGGTGTACTTAACACATGAGTCATATCACTGACCCATAAGAAACCCAATGCTATTGTAAACTGAATTTCCCTGCCCCATCTGGCATCCCTATTATATTCAATACTGTACAAAATAGGTAGATAAAGCTACCTATTTATTACCAAAATAAATAATGGTCAACAACACAGAAGGATCAATAGGATGACAAATATGGTGACACACAATTACAGCATCTCTTCTTTTGCCTATTCCGTTGAGCTAAATTTATCATATGCTAGAGAGTAGAAATATCCACAAGGGGGCACAAGGGAGGGGTGATTGATGAAAGTAGCACAAAGCCCATCTCTTTTGTAGGTGTGTTGTGACATCGTATTCACATACAACTGAGAAAGAGCTTTAACAAAATAACAGAGCTGGAAGGTACTTTGGAGATCTTCTAATCCAGCGTTCCCCAACCTTTCTGGGTTGGTGGCCCAGCTCAGAGGGGGGAAGAGTAGATGGGGCAATGTGCACATGCACAGCTTCATTTGTATCAGTGGCAAGCATTGGTGCAAGTGGGCTGAGTGCGCATGCACATACACTCCGGCCCACCACTCACGTGGCCTGGCGCACAGATTGGGAACCCCTGTTCTAATCCAAACCCCTGCTCAGGCAGGAAACCCTATACCACTTCAGACAAATGTTGTCCAGTCTCTTCTTAAAAGCTTTTAACATTGGAGCACCCACAATTTCTGGAAGCAGGTTGTTCCATTGATTAATTGTTCTGACTGTCAAGGAATTTCTCCATAGTTCTAGGTTGCTTCTCTCCTTGATTAGTTTCCATCCATTGCTTCTTGTCCTGCTTTCAGGCGCTTTGGAGAATAGCTTGACTCTCTCTTCTTTGTGGCAGCCCTGAGATATTGGAACTCTGCTATTGTGTCACTCCTAGTCCTTCCTTTCATTAAACTAGACATACCCAATTCCTGCAACCTTTTTTCATATGTTTTATCCTCCAGTCCCCTGATCATCTACCAGTAACATCCTGCAGATATTTGTGCTCTGTATTTCAGTTTAAATCTAGATAAATCTCACATGGAGCATCAGTGAACCAAGATTGCTTCAAGATAATTAGAAACTGAAGAACAAATTTGATAGACCACTTACTTGAACCTCCTGCCCTTCTCTCCAAGACAGAGAGAAAGCAGCATCAGCAAAGTGATATGCTGTATGTAGAATTTTTTTTCATGTGATTTCACCTGAAAAACAACTGAGATTAATCTGAAAAATAGAAGAAGAAATATTAGACACTTGTGAGTGGCTCTTTCTTAAATAAAGTATTTAAGAAAATAAGGGTGCCAACCAACTCCAGACTTTCAAGAATGAGGTTTGTTGTGTCCTGAGCCTGCAAGAGTTAATAGCAGGGTCAGAATTGTTGCAAATGGTCTCGGGCAATCCAAAAGCTGCCCAGGACTAGACAGTATTCTGAGGACAGGGACACACAAGCCCCTTAAGAAAAAACTTTGCATTAACGTGAAGTTGCAAGGGGTTCCCTTATTGATGGAGCTGGACACAGGGTCTGCTCTGTCAATCATTTCACTTGACACCTTCAAAAGGATTTGCAGTAGTAGTGGCCTTCGAGTTAAACTCAGGCCATCAAATCTAATACTCACAGATTTTCAAAATTCCAAAGTCAGTGTAAAGGGGGAGGCCACGCTCAAAATGCAGCGTAAGGATTTTGAGGGTTTCCTAGATGTGGTGGTTGTTGGGAGTGAACACACGAGTCTTATTGGACTTGATTGGTTCGAGGCCCTGGGAATCCAAGTGACTGGGCTGCACAGCTTGCAAACGTTAGGTCTTGCAGAAGTCTGCAAAGAGTTTGCTGTTGTGTTTAGTTCAGAGCTAGGATCCTACAAGGGGCCTCCCATTGCATAGTTTAGACCCAACTATCGCGCCCATCAGGGTCAAGCCTAGAAGGGTGTCTTTTGCCCTCAAAAGCAAGATAGATGCAGAGCTGGACAAATTGCTCCAGCAGGGCATCTTAGAACCTGTGGACTCTAGTCCATGGGAAACCCCCATAGTAATGCCTCTAAAGGCTAATGGGGAGGTCCGCATATGTGCAGACTATAAGTGCACACTGAATAAAGTGTTGCAACAGCACGCATATCCAGTGCCTGTTGTAAGCCCCATTCTGGTCTCCCTGAAAGGGGGGTGCATTTTTGCGAAACTTGATCTGGCACAGCCTATCAACAGCTACCTGTTGATGAGGCATCTGCAGAGGCCCAGACGATTGTAACACACAGGGGGGCCTTTAAGGTCAAAAGACTGCAATTTGGGGTAAATGTAGCCCCTGGCATATCCCAAAGTGTCATGGAGCGCACTCTTTGTGGTATTCCTGGGGTCTGTCCCTACTTTGATGATGTCCTCATTGCTGGGGAGTCATCTCAAAATTTAGCAGAAAGGTTAAGGGCTGTTTTGTTCTGTTTCCGCAAAGCAGGCCTTAAATTGAAGCAGGATAAATGCAAGATAGGAGTCACTTCCACTGACTTCTTAGGGTTCAGGATTGATGCCCAAGGCATTCACCCTGCTGAATCCAAGCTGCAAGCGATTCAGCAGGCCCTAAGGCCCAAGTCCAAAGGTGAGCTGCAAGCCTTCTTGGTGCTCTTAAATTTCTATCATGCATTTTTTCCACATAAGGCTGCAGTGGCTAAGTCATTACACCGGCTCTTAGACAAGCAAGCTCCATGGCAATGGACTAAAGTCCATAACAGGAGTTTCAATGTGTTAGCGCATTTCAATGAGCAACTGCCTGTTTGCATCGCATGTGATGCATCTCCTTATGGGGTGGGAGCAGTACTTAGCCATTTGAAGGCTGATGGGACACAAGTCCCTATGGCCTACTACTCAAGGACTCTGTCATCCGCAGAGCAGAATTACGCTCAGATTGACAGAGAAGCCTTGGCCATAGTGGCTGGCATAAAGAAATTCCATGATTTCTTATATGGCTGCCACTTCACACTCTATACAGACCATAAGCCTCTGCTGGGTTTGTTTACCACTAACAAACAGACACCACATATTATTTCTCCACGTATGCTGAGATGATCCATTTTCCTGTCAGCATATGACTACACTCTAATTCACAAACAGGGAAAAGAGATGGGCCATGCAGATGGCCTCAGCAGATTACCTCTTAAACAGATAGAGGCAGCTCCTGCTCCTGCTATTAATATTCTCTCCATTCAGGAGCTGCCTGCCTCCTCGCTCTGCTCTGGGGGGAGGAGGGCCATAATATGGGCTCGGGGTCACAGGTACCTAGGCCTAATAGGGCCTCACAAGCTGATGAGGCTGTTTGGGGGGTCATCACAAGCTTCCGCAAGTGCGCTGAGCAGGAATTCCCAGGAAGCGGTGTCACCCCGCACATCCATTATTGCTCCAGACAGGGAGACATATCGGTATCCTCACAAATCAAACACAGCCATACACAGGGAATTCCCTCAGGGGCACTCTCATAATTCAGCTATTGCTCCGAAAAGGAAGTCAGTAGCAAGGAGGTTTGCCATGGAGGTGGCTCCTGACTCTGGCACCTCCGGCTCTTGCACGGGAGCTACCAAGTACTGGGGCACTTCCGCCACTCAGGCCTCTCCAACTGCTGGCCTCGAGCTCAAGGGACAGTGTTCCCAAGAGGAGTCCATTGTGGACTCAGGGACTTCCACCCCTCCAAGGTACACTGGCTCGGACTGAGAGGGTCCAGCCAGTCAGCAGCTGGGTGGGTCACCTGGGTATTTGGGGCATCAAAGCCCTGGCCTGCCTAGCCTGATAGGCAAGCAGGTAGGCCAGGCAACCTCACCGGCCCTTAGAAGGTCGCAGCGGGCCAAGTGTCCACCAAAACATCTAGGAGATTATGTGAGGTTTCTGTCAACACATAAGGAACCTTGCTATGAGGTCGCTGAATGAGGGAGGTAATACTCAGTAAAAGTCTCATATACTATTATGATTTTGGATATATTTTATTTAAGTTAATAATTATTTTGTAAGGTATTTGCCTGTGTGCAGACCCGAACATTTCCATTTTCCTTGCATTTGAATAATGCATTTGTATCCCACTCTCCCTGCAACTGAACAAGGCACCAGTGCGTAAGCTAGATGTGTTTTATCTAGGGGGAAGGGGAATTGTGTCCTGAGCCTGCAAGAGCTGAAAGCAGGCTCAGAATTGTTGCAAATGGTCCCGGGCAATCCAAAAGCTGCCCGGGACCAGACAGGATGGTGCCAGACTTGTGTGCATGCGCAAGGCGCGAAAATGGTCAATTCTTATTGGTTCACACTGTCCGGGTTTCAGGCACTATAAAAGGCCTGTGTGCCTTTTGCTGCTTGCTTGGTTGTAGGAGAGAGAAATAAAGAGCTTGTTGCTTTTCACCATGTGTCTTCGTCAATTGCCAACGAATGGAAAACACAACAAGGTTTATTTTCCAGAATAGTTTCTTCACAATTTTAGGTTTGCTTTGTGGAAAAACTGCTTTGTGTTTCACCTTTGTGTAAAGTACAAACAGAGAAGAGAATAACAATGTGATCCTGTGGGAAATGTGATTCTCTAGGATTTTTTTTTTTAACTCTTTCAGCAGTTTTCATCACCACAATCATGATATTCATATGGACTTTGTGTACTCAATTTTAGTACTTATCTTATCATTTCCAGAAGCTGTTTTGGAGATTACTAAATTATGATGTTACTGCGGTCTCTCAAATACATTAAAATTATTTTATTTCAATGTGTCTTTTGTTCCAACAGACTGAGTGTAGCCACCTTTGCTTCTATCTTGAATTCCTTTTCTGGGTATATTTTTTTTGGAAAGGAGGGGATCTTTTAATATTGATTCTGAGTTAGTTTTTATGTTTTATTATTATAGCTTTTTTGCTGATAATGTATACCAGTTTCTTTTAGTTGATATTTTGCTTCCGCTGAAGGTTCAGTTTAATACTGTGTTTGAAGGCACAGGTGGTCTCAGTGGATAGCAGCATATTTTATTGAGTCCATTTTAGTAGAAAGGGGCTAGTATCCAGGTTCTGGTGACCTCCTAAGTACAATGTATTGCATTTGAACCAATCTTTGAAAATCTTTTGGAAAGTTAAATTTGTTAAAAATGGGTTGTCAGTTTATTAGCTATGACTGTTTGATACGATTATAAGATGCCAAATAACAATGAGGCCCAAGATGGGGGTTTCACAAGAGGCATAGTTGTATCAGAATGATTCATGATGCTCAGAAATATTTCAGACCATATAAAATTTGGGAAGACTTAGAAAAAGAATAGCTGTACAACCTTTCCCTATTATGACTGTTAACCTTCTGGGTTAACAGAGATCTGCCTTTAAAGAACAAGAAAATTCAGAATAAATAATTGTTTGAAGTGAACAGTTGAAATTTGTTACTGTACGTATAATGCTTGCTTTGTGATTATCCAGGAACATTATTAATTGTGTAGAGAGATAGTGGATTTTGCATCACTATAAATATTCAAGTAAATTTAATTTGGATGAGATGGTTGAAATGTCTTCCCTTCTCATTCTTTGATTCTATAATTGCCTCATAAAAATCTTTGGTATATTTTTCCATCATCTATAACAGGGGTTTGCAACCTTGACAACTTTAAGACTTGTGGACTTCAGCTCCCAGAATTCCTCAGCCAGCTTAGCTGGCTGAGGAATTCTGGGAGCTGAAGTTCACAAGTCTTAAAGTTGTCAAGGTTGCAGACCCCTGATCTATAAGACCAAAAACAGTGAAGGGCTTAATGCAGAAGAGCTGCCTGCAGATCTTTAGCAACTCACTGCTGCCTGATTTATAATCCCAAAATATAAGAAGGCAGCACACTTTAGATGTTCTGTTTCCTCCCTCAGCCATAGGATTGCTGTCTTCAAAAATACCAAATGCAGCTATAGTAATGAAAAGCAGAGCCAGGGATGAAAACGTCCAGTTTAAAGATTCCTCCCTCTTGCAAAAGTGAAGTATGAGTTAAATACTTTTTGATCCTTCATGCTGTGTTGATCTAGACAAAGTAGGTGGTGAAGATGCCACCTTCTTTGCATGATGGAGTCATCAAAAGCAAAAAATATATATACACTTTTGAGAGACAGAGTCTAGAATATTATTGGGAGCTCTGTAAGAAAGCTTGAATTGTATTTTTTTTTAATTTGAACAAACAACACCATACTTTGTGTTGTTCAGTGGTTGGTTTAAACAGTGTTTTTTTGTTAAAAAAAAAAAGGGGGTGCTGGAACTCACACACGTCATACAACCCGCCTTGCCTACCCTACAAGATTCCATCCAAAAAAGCTCCGTTCTGGGTGTTCTATGACAACAAAAAGCCCTGGGTTTAAATATAACAATTAAATCTTGTGTTTGGTTGGTTTAAATATAAAGAATTTTGATTCGGTGAGTATATTTTTTTGCAGTGTTAATCTATGTTCCAAGTAGCGTGGTGTGAATCTTGTAGAGTAACCACCAGAGTTGCTGTATTCAAAGATTTTATCATAAATACAAATACTGTTACTTAAATACTGTTTTGTAAAGGAAGAACAACTTTAGTGGCTTTAGTGTTTAGTCACCAAGGGAACTGATTTGACCTTCCAATCCAAATAAAGCAAATTGAAGGTATTATCCAAATACACACAGTTAACATATTCAGTGCATTAGATGACAACAAATTGCAGTGCTTACTGTTTACATAAAATAAAGATCACTCTATCCTCTATTTGGAAAAAAATTAGCTTAATCCTCTCTTAAAGTATACAATTTAACAAGGCATAAATTAAATTAAATAAATCACTCTTCAAGAAATTAGGTAGTTACCATTTTTATGCACATCTCAAACTTTCTTATATGCTGTTTGAGTCTTTTCCCTCTAATGCTTCCTATTTAACTTTTGATGTAAGAAGTAATCAAATTATTAACAATGTATATACTTGGTTTATGTTTTAAACATACAATCCAGTGGGAGAGCCAGTATGTCCTTGCAAATATCCCCACAGCAAAATAGCATGAGCACCAGAAGCTACTTTATATGGTGCTGAATAAACTCATAAAATGAAGCTCCAGCTCTAGTTCGGGAAAGGCCCCTTGTCCATGTTATGGCCATACAGAGCTGGATCATCAGACATTCATTGTGAAAGTTCAAAGCACCTTTGATTTATGGAGTCATGCACAGTTGTTGTAGCCTGGGGATGCTGGAAGTTTGTTTAGAAGAATACAGCCAACCATCCAGCAAGCTAAAATAAATTGTTTTTGTGTATCCCAGAAGAGCTTTGTACCAATCACCTTAAAACAAGTATTCCTTCCTTTATACTCTTTTGGATCCAGGCGCTCAGAACTACTATAGCTTTCTTGTTCATACTGCCCATTAGATGATGGTGCTGGTAGTTTGACGCCATGCATTTCTGAATAAAATAGATCACCTAAATTAATTTTATTGCTGGTTTACTGATTGTTGGCTATGAGTTAATAACACTTATTTTTTACATCCAAGTATAAAATTGCTTCTGGGTGAAATTCTGGCACCCACTTAGTATACAGGACTATTTATAGACATATCAGAAGACTAATTTATACTACTGTGCTAATCATGCCATAGTAAGACATGCTGAGATATTCTGAAGGTAAACAGATTGACAGGTTTTCTTTTCCTGTTCAGAAAAGGCTAACCAATAACCCAATAACTTGGGTTATTGAAATATTCGTGCCAGGGAATATTATTGGAATATTCATGCCAGGGAAAAACAGGGGCAGATGAATTTATTGGTCTCTTGAAAGCAAGAAAAAAAGTTACATGCCAAGTTCTTTATATAGACTCTATTCTTAACTGCTTTGTATGGGTAAATTAATGAGCACCTGCCTTAGTAGAAATTATGCTTGATACTCCTTGTTCTCTGTTTTGCAAAGAGAGGCTTTTATTTTTATTTTATTTTTTTGGACAGCATTCCACTTTCAGCAGCCATAGGAAACAGATGGAGGTGTGGTCCGGAGAGATTGTCTATCTGGATCAGAGAGACTAATTATCTTTGGTATGTTTCAGGAATGCCAGCCTGCCAATAAAGACTGAAAGCAGTAAAGACAGGCTTTGTGTTCTCCACTAGAGTGTGATCTATTAGACCAGTCGTGACAGCATTTGGTCTTCCCTGCTGTGCACAGACTGAGTCCATATAGAGGACTAATTAAACTTTGAATCAGTAAATAGACATGAGAAGCCATCACTTTGAAGACAAGAAGATCACAAGAACCATATCCTGTTCTGTGTTTAGCATCAGCTAAATCTCAGTAGGTTAGCTCTTCAGCACTGGATACTATTCATTTTTAATATTTTCTCCACATTTTGCAACAGTTTATTTTTGATGGGCAAGGAATAGTTTAGAGAGGATAAGAAATTATTTCATTTTCCTTAAGTCTATTTTATCCACTGTGTGTGCAAAGCAATAATAACATTTACTTTGATTCCACAGATAGATTAGGTTTACATATCTGAAATGTGAAGCATCTGAATCCAATTCCTTGCACACTGCCAGACATGTCACATTTAAAATCATTATTTATGTTAAAAGATAGAATAGCCACCTGCTTTTTAAATACATTTTTGCACTTAATATATCTTATAATATGAAGGAATCTTAAAGTTTATTTTTATAACAGCATATTCCTCTCTCACCCACCCTCCCTTTCCATCCCCATCTGCCTTCATAGTGATAAAAGCTAAAATACGACAAAATAAGAACTTAGCAGGGGCTAAGTAGGAAACTCAGTGGTAGCCAGAAATCATTAACATGACTTTTCTGTTCTCTGTCCTCCTTTTCCGCCATGTAAGATTTCACTTGTTGTATCTGAAATTAGTAGTGTTTCCCCAGCTAATCTTTCTACCAGCCAAGTAACATCTCTCTTCCAATGAAAAACATGACAATGTTGTCCTGTTTCTAAGAATTAAAGAGAAGCATTAAAAATGTAGGTGGTGCTGCTGTACTTATATTCAAGTCCATTTAAAATCTTCCTGAAAATTAAACATTGTCCATACTTCCCCAATAAGTTTCAGAACTGATAGCAGACTTTTTAAACCAGGATTGAAAACATTTGAAGACAGTTTTTGTCTCCCCCCCAAAAAATCTATGACAGATTTTTCTCATCTCTTTCCGCCTAACCCCAGCTGTCTTTTTTCATAATCCCAACCCCAGCTGTTTTTTTTTCATAATCCCGTCTGCTATTGCTTTCTTTCTTATCTCAATCAACTTCCAGAGGTCAAAACAAAAAGAGGTTTTTTCCCCCCTTCCCTTTCTCTCTGGTATGGAATATAAGAGACCAAAAATCAAATGTAAGCTGACGAACAGAGAAGGGTTAAAAGAAGTCAAAAGAGACTTTCAACTTCCTTTTGCTTTCTTTCAGTCAGGCATTCTGAGACAAATCTGACTTCCAGAAAGATAGTTTGCTTGAAAAGTGGGACCCCAGCCTTGCTGTCTCTTATTTTTGAACACACCTACTTACTTGGGGGGAAAAATATGTTGGCTTGTTGTAAGTAGCAATCAGACATTTCTTCCAAAATTGTGAAAGTTTCTTCCCTAACTTACATATTGTATTTTTATAATGCATTTTCCCTTAATAAATATGAATACATAGAAGTGTGGTAATCCAGTCATAAATGTGGTGATGCCAAAATGACAAAACATGAAAGATCTTCCTTTCATGGTTTATCCGTGAGTTTGTGTAACAATATTGCAGCATAGTTTTTGTCACATGCCATCCCCTGCAGTCTTCCATAGCCGAAATTAAATTAAGAGTTATTATGTCTAAATTAAATATGTTGTTAACTACATTGGTGGAACAGATTTATTATTTAAAAATAATTTGAGTTACCACTATATTTAATTGGTTTCATGGCTATAGAATAGATGGAACAGAGGACTGCAACCTCCCCCATTTTGAAGGTCCCATTGGCATTATTTAAAATATTGAGTGAATAGTTGGATTTCTTGCAGTTATTATAGGATAGCTCTAATTCAATATATTTTTGGCATATGTAAATAACTTAACAATTGAAGAACATGTAGAACATGTATGTATATCCACATGACATACTGGATGAATCTGAATAGGTATTCAGATATGTTAGAGAATTTTAATTTCTCTATTGGTGAAAAAATAAATCAGAAGCTCTCATAGTTGACTGGATTTAGCTGATTCAAATAAATTTCTTTATATTCATATCAAAATATTTACAATACCATACATTCTTCTTTACAGCAACATAGCTCAATGAAGACTTCTTACAGAGAGATACAGAGACAAACCTGAGACTGAAAATTCAGCTCCTAACTCAATACCTTTTGCACAGACTCAGTAGCACTTTCTTCACATTGGCTGACTGAGTTACCACATGACTCTTCCTGCTCATGAATATTCCAACACTCCTCCCTTCATGACAGGAAGAGACATCAGACCTATTGACTTAATACATTCTCCATAGTGAACACTACCCAATGGTTTAGTCATCATGTGTGCCAAATTATCCTCAGAAGAAAAATGATGTAAACTAATCAAATTTCCTTTTACAGCTTCCCTGACATTACAATACTTAATGTCTATATGTTTACTTCTGTTCTTCACCCTGTCACCAGTTGCCATTTTTATACAGGCAGCATTGTCTTCAAATACCTTTACAGATTCTTTTACATTAATATTTAAATCTTGCAACAACTGTACATACCATGTTACTTCAGAACACAATTCAGATAAATCAATAAACTCTGCTTCCGCTGTTGAAATAGCAATAGTTGTTTGTTTTCTGGATTTCCATCCAATCAGAGTCCCTCCAAAGAATATTATAATCCCAGAATTTGATTTCCTTGTGTTTATGTCATTTGCATAGTCACTATTGACATAACACTTTAATTTCAATTCCTCAGTAATCTGTATTTGAAGACCCAAATGTATGGTTCCCTTTAAATATCTGAGAACCCTTTTTACACCCATCCAATGTAACTTTGTAAGTGCAGCAGTAAAACGGCCCAAAATGCTTACTGCACAAGCTATGTCTGGTCTGGACCACTGTGATAGATATAACACTATTGCTGAGTGATATATCTCTTGATTACAGGTTTCACCTTTGTCCGTACTTAAACTATTATAAAAATTATAAAATTATAAAAATTGGTACTCATGGGTGTGGGAGCAGTATTGCAATCTTTCATATTATATTTCTCCAACAACTGCTCAATTTTTCTCCTTTGACTGAGAATATAACCACCTTTTTTGTTTTTCTGTATCTCTACACCGAGATATTTTTTTATTTCCCCCAAATTTTTTAATTCGAATTTCTTTCCCAATTTATCAGCAAATTCCTTGACTTGTGACGTATCCTTTGCGATGAAGCAAAGATCATCCACAAATGATAACAGTAGACAATTCCCTCCTTGTAACTGTCCAGTATATATACAATTATCAGCTTTGCAACTTTTAAATCCAAGACCCTTTAAAGCAGTATCTAAACAGATATTCCATTTTCTGGCTGACTGCTTCAGCCTATAAATAGCCTTGTTTAATTTATACACCATGTTAGGTTTTGCAATTTCATATCCTGGTGCTTGGATCATATAAATTTCTTCCTCTAACTCAGCATTGAGGAATGCAGTTGTGATATCAAAGTGCCAGATTTTATGCTTATATGCCGCTGCCAATGCCAGTGCTAATCTTATACTCTCACTTTTCACAGTTGGCGCAAATACTTCATTCGTAGTGCACATTCTTTAATTGTGAAAAACCTTGTACCACTAACCTGGCCTTATACTGTACATCATTATTTGGCAATACCTTTTTCTTATATACCCACTTACAACCCACAGCTTTGGTTCCCTGTGGCAAAGTCACTGATTTAAATACTTCATGGTCTCCCATAGATTTCATCTCTTTATCCATGGCCTCCTTCCATCTTTCTTGTTCAGCTTTTGGTAATGCCAACACCTCTTTATAACTTCTTGGCTCATACCACACATTGCAAACCTTTACCTTGCTGCAGAATACCTGTCAGGCGGAATTCCTTTGTTACATCGCTCTGACCTACGTGGTAATAACTGCTCCTGTGTCTCAAGTCTATCTGGCTTTATGTCTTGTTCAGCCTCTCCTCCCTGAACATTGACATCTTCAATAATCATTTTTCCATCATTAGATGAGTTATTGTCATTAAATAGATCACCGTCATTAAGTGAGACATACCCAGAATTTGCATTAATTCTGTCCCAATTTTGTTCTGCAAAATTAGCAGACCTTGAAATTACAGTTCTTTTACTTCCATCGCTAAAGCGATATCCTTTTGACCCTGGCTCATATCCCACAAACCTGAGCTTTCTTGCCTTTTGCTGTCCCTTTCTTCTGATTGTTTTCGGAATATATACCCATGCAGCACTTCCAAAAATTCTCAAATGTGCCAGCGATGGCTTTCTCCCATATAGAATGGCATATGGAGTATTATTAATGGAGGAACTCCACAGCCTGTTAATTATATAATTGGCAGTCAATATGGCTTCTCCCCAATATGACCTCTTCATACCAGAATCCTCTAATAATGAATCTTTCATTGTTTGCAAAACACCATTCCTTCTTTCAGCTACACTGTTCTCTGCTGCTGTGTAAGAATTTGTACGTCTGTGTCTTATCCCCAACTGCCCCAACCATTGTTGGAATTTAGTTGACATAAATTCAGTACCTCTGTCAGTTTGCAACTGACACACTTGTTGGCTGTACCTTCTCTCTACAAAACTTACCCACTGTTTGAATTGTTGTAGCACCTCTGTCTTACCTCTAAGCAAGTAGCAAAATGAATACCTGCTATAATCATCAACAATTACCAGTGCATATTTTGCTCCTCCCAAACTGGCTTGCATAGGTCCCACCAGATCTGCATGGATCAGCTCTAGAACTCTTTTTGTTTGTCTTGTGCTATATTTACTAACTGGGAATGCCTTTGACTTCGATGCTTTGCATACTACACAGTCCAAATATGTTTTGCATCCCTTCAAATTTAGCCCTTCTACAAACTCTTGAATTTGCTGCAAAACGTTAAAGCTTGCATGGCCAAGTCTTCTATGTAGAAGATGAACACATAAATTATGCTCTGCAACATTCTTAAATATATGGGAACATTGAACCTTTTGTCCCTGCAATACATATAGATTATCTTCCTTTATGTCTTCTGCACAAATATTCCTTTTGATGAGACACTTCCCATTTACAAAAATGATCTCAAACCTTGTTTGTCTAAATTAGACACACTTAACAAATTATTTATGGTTTTATTCTTCTCATAGCTTCCCAAGCACTGCATTCAAACTGCTTTTGAAATTTTTAAGAATTACAGACATAGAATGTGACATTGCACAAAGAACCAGCTCAGTGTTCTACACTGAAGATATGTTGATTTACACCAAGATATCCCAAAAACTTGTTTCCATTCCCATTTGAATTTTATGAGAGGCTGAGAATAAACTGCTGAATTGTTCATCTTGGCAGAATAATGTTAGGGTGTAGTGTGGCAATATGTTAGCATATTTTCCAACTAATAAAAAAACCATGTCCAGGTTTATGAAATTCATTTACTAGAAAGATCTAATATCATTCAGATTAGTACTGCTTGATGGATATAAGTAATAATGATAACAGTGAACAGAATTTATATAGGATACTTCTTAAATAGGGAACATTGGAGGAAATAAGAATACTTAAATAGTTTCATAAATATTAGTTTGAATCACTAATATATATCTCCTGAGCAAATCATCAAATTATGACCATAATACCAAAATGAAATTATTGGATTAATGTACAAGTTAACAAAATATTCCTTTCAGTGATAGGCTATGTTTTTTTACAGTTATTTGCAGCACAGAGCAAAAGAAAATGTGAATAATAGAAAATTGCTCTCTTCTGACTGACAGTGTTAACCTTCAGTTATCTGAATGTTGCTTGGACATTCCCTACAATTTTATTGTTGCCTATAGATGCAGTTACTTAGAGACAATTAAGAAGTTAACATTAGCGTTGAGGCTACACTGTAAAACATGAGAACAAGAGAATAAGTGATATGTATTTTTTTTCCTTGTAGCTATCCAGTTTTGATATTGGAAACCAGTGAGTGACAAACATGGAGTCATTGTGTGGTAGTTAAAAATACTGTAGTCAACCTCTATAAAATATGGTGAAATCTGACAGTCATTGTGAGTGTTATAGATCAAGTTAGTATTTGTATCAGTGTGAATGTATGTGTATTATGGTTTATATTTTTCCCCTGGATATATGTTGCTCTGGATACAATGTACTAGGTATATTAGTTTGCAAAACTGAAACTAGAAAGGAATAGGTACTGTTAGACTTGCAGGATCCAATCTGAATCAGTTACGAGGACCAGAGTTTTATTCTTCCAAGCTTTCAGATTTGTGCTGGAGCCCAACCTCAGAGAACTTCTCTCTCTCCAAAATGTGTGTGAGGAGAAGTGACTGACTCACACTGGATCCTGCAACATTATCCTGGGACACATATACTTACTTTCATTCACTGTTAGACTTGTTACAAAATTCTTTTAGAACCTAAAATGAAATATTAATTGCCAATTATACATCATTTAATCTGTCAACATTAGTTTGATTTTAATTAGTGATTTTTACAAATGTCAGTTTTTGTTTAATTTGTCTTTAGTGCTGTATCATCAATATTTAGGAAATGTGAACACCTTCCTTTAAAAAAAACATACATGGTTTCTCCTGTATGAAATTAGGATGGCTATGTACCTAGTCACACCTAGCTGTCTCTATGTTTTTTCATAATCAGCAGAAATGGTATCAGTCAAAATTAGACTTAAATATCTGTGTTCTTACTACAAAAGCTATTTTCAATTATGGTAATGCTTTGAGAGAATGTTTCTCTGCCACTAAATATAAACAATTAACAGCACAACCAGAAAATAAATTAAAAATATATAATCTGTATTTTAATAAAATATCTATTTTTTTCATGAGAACACTATATTAGAGTTCAATCTTCTTTAAATTCTTTTGATTTTTATCAATTTTAGCTGATTCTTTAACCACTGACAAATGGATGTGTGGGAAATGAAGTTTTTAGAGGCAAATATATAATAATTATTATAATTTTTGCTTTGTATTTTTCTCTGTATTTTTCTCTTGGAATGATTGTAAATGACATTTCATTTATACTGCTAATAGGCAGTAATGACATTGATCACCTATAATCAGAATATGAAAGTTCTGTCTTGAACATGGCTGCTATGTTAATCAAGTCAGGAATACTAAAAATCTATAATTTAAAGCACACTAGCAATTAATCCTAGTTTGTAAATCAGGATTCTGGATCTACATCACAGGAATAAAACATAGAGAACAATAAAGTCCAGACACCAATGGCAAATGGTTTCTTCTTGCACTGATAGGCCAGGATTAAATACTTTTATAACTAATGTTATTGGGATTTCACCTATGTTCCAGCTGACAGCCATTGACCCATGAGGAAAAAAAAATCATTCTTAGGGATAGAACTCTGCTGTAGAGGGCCTCTTCTTTTTACCTGCAAATATTATTTTCTGGGTTTGGCAGGGTTTTTGATCTTTGTCTCCAATATGGCTAAATCTGTCAGTCTTGCATTCTATATTCTGTTTCCATGCTGCATTTGGAGCAAATACTGAGACTAGATTGATTATTACAAAGTGAAATCCAGAATGAAAAATAGACTCTAATAGGGGAAAATCATATATGTTAAATAGGGCATGTTGTTCAAGAATAAATCTCTTTCTGTCTATGACTAGAGCTTAGAAAAATAGCCTTGCATTCTATTGAAAGTGGAACATGTTGAAGGCTTTATAAATCAAATCCGTTTTTAAAGCATGAACATATTTTTCTTCTTTTCATTTTTTACTAGTAATCTGAACAATGTGGTTGATGTGTGCACTGTTTTAACACAGGATGGCTCCATCAATAATTGGACACAAAGATCTTTATATGTACTACATAGAAATGTTCACGTATGTGAATTTTGGCACTTGGTTGAAATAAGGAAAACAGAATGTAGAATGAAACCTAGCAGTAAAATCTTAAATAAGTGGTTGGGGTTCTACTAAGTTCATTGGCTGTTATATCCAGTATGGAAGCTTCTATATTGAATCATAGCTCAGAGTTCCTGCTTTAGCATAAGCAGGGTTTCATTATTGAATGCACAGAAATCTCTGCTTAAACAGTTTCTTAGGTGAATAATTATATTAGTCCATTGTAGTAGGAATGATTGAATCTTAAAAAACACAAGAAACTAACAAAGCTAGCCCTAAAAGACTTTTTGTTTAAATTTTATTTATATTACATTATTTCAGTTACGGCTTTGACAATTGGGTTTTGTTTGTTTGTTTTAAATATTTCTATACTATTTTAAAGTAATATGCTAACAGCAATAATAATAAAACAAAAAGCGTAAACTCCTATATATTAATCTGAGTTTGTGATAACATACATGAGGTGGTAGTTGACATGGAACATCTCACTGCAGTTAAAATGTGAAATACAAATGTCACTATTTCAATGAATGTTTCACAGAAAGTTGGAGTCAGTTTGTTTTACATACTTCATCCTCAGTCAAAATAAGAATATAAATAAAGCTACTTTTTTTTGCTAACACTTGAATAATTTCTAAATCATTCCATGAGCAGATCCTCTATGTATTGGGAAATTACAATAATTCAAACATCCTGCTGACAAAGATGGCATTAAGTAACATCTAACTCAGCAGTAATATTGGTGAAACATTCACTTCCATCTATTGTATTTTATTTGCCTAAAATGTATATTGAAAATAAGGATGTAATGTGCATTAATAATGAAAACTGCCAAAGATAAACTTGTGCAGCCTTGCTGATCTTACATGTCTGTGATCCAAAAATGGTCAGATATAGATGCTAGGCATATGGAAGATTTATCAGGTTTAAAAACCAAACTTGCATGGGTTATACACTATAAATTCTGCACCATTGCTGAAATTCCTGAAGCCCACACAGCTCCAAATTATGACGATGATCCCTTTTCAAAGCTGTTCTTTGAAAATTTCCAGTGCTACATAGTATTTCCACCTCCTTTCCCACCCTCTGCTCATTTTGCTTCAGCACTTTATACGTAGGTGTGAGGCAGCCAAGGTTATGTGCCAAGCTGGGGCTGAGAGGTGGTCATAAAGGAACACCCCTCCCCCAAATAGGAGCACAAATGGCATTTCAAAGTAGCAGTTGTGATACTGCTTGTATTTTAGATCTAATTTCTCCCTGTCTGTGTGCACAGAGTCCTTATTACATGATGTAAAGTTCTAAAATTATAGTTCTTTGAATTCCTGACTTTTTTACTGTTTTAAAATAGCACAATTGGTTCTTGATTGTATCATAGATTTCCTTAGCCATGGAATTAATAACCACATGTAACTGTGTGCGTGTGTGTGTGTGTGTGTGAGTGAGTGAGTGTGTATCAGCTATGATAGGTGCCTATATTCTTCCTTGTGGAAACCACAGAAAATCATAGAATAATGAAGGTAGAACCAGAAAACTAAATAACAGCACCTACTGCTTCCTAAAGCAGACGGCTGCCCAGCCTCTGATGAAGAGTGAAAGGGAGGTTATTACTGTACCCTCTCAGTAATTAGTTGTACTGTTTAACATGGTCTTCTTATTATTTAATGCTTCCTAATGTCCCTTTGTGAATCTGCCTTCATGCACTTAAATCCACTATTCTGAGTCCTTCTTTTTGGTTGACAAAGAACAGGCACTGATCCCCCCCACACACATCTTTTCAGGAATGTGAAAAATTGCTATCATATCTCCTCTCAATTTTCTCTTCTCAGGGCCAAACAGTCCAATTTCCTTCAATATTACTTCACAGAATTTAGTTTCTAGATTAAATTATTCTCAGCCTTTTAGTGAATTATTCCAGAATATACAGTATGTGAATCTTTCTCAGGGCATCTCTTCATGACAGCCTAAGCTGCTTGTGTTCTGTGGTGGTCCTGGTTTTTTCTAGATTATTTTTTTTCTAGATTAAAAGTTGACTTTAATCCAGTCTATATTGTTGTCAGTTGCCAATGGGATTAGGCTGGAGCTCAGTCTAGATTAGGAGCCACACTGCGTGTTCTTTTCCCTGGTCTTCTCCTTCTCCTCTATGTAAGAGATCAGATTAGAGGTCCATGGTATGGATAGGTCTCCCTCTACCTGCATTTTCTTTCAGAAATTGGTCTCGCCTTATTAGTACACCATATTTGTCCCCCCGCTTCCCTCCCCCACGGATGTCTTTTCTACCTGCATTTTACAGTTTCAGCTCAATACAATGTATAGGTAGTCCTCAACTTATAATCATTAGTTTAATGACTGTTTTAAGTTACAACAGCACTAAAAAGTGGTTTATAACCCGTTTTTCTACTTATGATCATATCCCTATAGTCATATGATCAGACTTCAGATACTTGACAACCGGCATGTATTTACAATAGTTGCAGCACCCTGGGATCCTGTCATTGTCATTTACAATCTTCCTAGGGAGTTTCTGACAAGCAAACTCAATGGGAAAAGCCAGATTTGTTTGACAACCGCATGATTCACTTAACAACTGTAGTGGTTCACTTAACAATCATGGCAAAAGGTTGCACAACTCACTTAACTGTCTTGCTTAGTAACAGAAATCTGGGGCTCAATTGTAGACATACGTTGAGGACTAACTGTACTTATTTTTTTATTCTCTCTCTCTCTCTCTCTCTCTCTCTCTCTCTCTCTCTCTCTCTCTCTCTCTCTCTCTCTCTCTCTCTCTCTCTCTCTCTCTCTCTCTCTCTCTCTCTCTCTCTCTCTCTCTCTCTCTCTCTCTCTTGTTTTTAGTATTGTACCAATGCTTCCCAATGAACTGAGGCTTGAACCAGCCCATCATTCCTCTGAAAAAGGGATATTTGCTGGACTGTCCCTCTTTTCAGCTCCCTTGCCACCAGCAGCTATTTGTCTGGGAACATGGTGCAACGTTCCCGTCTAGAAAGTTTTGCTTAAAAATGGCAGAACCAAGAGAAAATATTACACACAAGCTGTGGGAGTGAGAGAGGAAGGGAAGCAAATTTCATGTAGCCTGGGGAAAAATAGAAGGGGCACTTACCGAGAACAATGAAAATTGGTTTAGCAAGCATTTTTATGGAGGCTGGGAAATCATTGTTGAGCCAGTCTTGGATCACTTGCTCTAGATTTTAGTATCTTTAAATTCATTGTTAATATCGCTTCTCATTTCACAACTTAAATAGGAAGCAAAATGGTTGCTAAACAAGCATGTGATAGAGAGAGAGAAGAAGAGGGAGAGAGGAAGAGATGCTGCAAAGGGCACTGGTTGCTGCCCTCACATTTAGATAAAGTTATCTTGAATAGTGTTTTGTGCCTTGCCCTTTCTCCTCCTTTTTTTGGTCCCCTCACAGGATGGAGAGATTGCTTAAATAAGCTCATTCTTCCTCAGCTTCTTTTCTCCTCAGCACATACCTAAAAAGTGTTCACCATAATTAAGAAGCTTAATTAGTTGATTAGAACTCTCCTGCCAGCTAGTGTTGCTGCCTGAAACTGACCGGACCATAATCAGTTTCACTGTGAAGGCTTTGGTCATAAATATGTGCAGTGGCCAGAAAATGATTTTTTTAAAGAACAAAATGTCAAATTTGCAAAATATGCAAATGCAGTAACTGCTAAATGAGGAATGGCTACATTCACTTTGTAATCAGTTATTCCAAAATCTATTCTATTACCAAATTTAAAGTCAGCTGAATAAGGTCTCCAAGGAGAACAGAATCCATTTCACTGGAAGAAAGTAGGAAGTTTCGCTGATAACTTCATCTGCTGAAGCAAAAAACCAGAGGGCACTGCTCTTTAAAAAGGACACGGAGAAACTGCAGTGGATTCAAAGCATATTAGTTATCCCATTCAATTATGTGATAATGAGGTAGTGGAAGGGAATACTTGAGTTATTAATAAAAATGTCAAAAAGTATGTGACTGAATTCTGAGTCACTTTAATACCTTATTTGATCAGGAGCCCCTAATGAGAACTGTGTATAGTTTTTGAATCAGCTGTGAATCTACTTAATTGCCACATTATACAGGCCAAAATGAATGAGCTTGCTAATAAGAATGTCATTGGATACTTTGTGAAATGTTCTTATTGGTGGAAAATATAGCCTCTTCTCCAAAAAGACTGTGCTAAACTTTTCTCATTAATTATTTGCATTTTTCATGATGGGTTGGATTGATAGCATACTAATTCTTTTCTTTTTATACTGCCCTTATTTTGAGATTTTTTTTTGTGATGTTTACTTCATAACTGAAACTCATGGGCCTTTTTCCACTGTCAAAGGAAGAAAGTTACTGATAAAACAAGTCAGTAATTTTATGGAAGCACCCTATTTTGCAGAGGTTGTTTCCTTGTTATCTAGCAGGACCCAGGAAGCACACATTTACTGAAGCAGTTTGGTAGCTTCCGTAACTGTGAAATATGACTGCTTTAGAGGAGCAACTGGCTTACCTTGTGTATAAAAAGGAAAACAAGAACTGATTAAAAAAAGGGGGGGGAACAAAGAAAATCGGAAATGCAGGATAAAAGTGATTGGAATGTGAAATGATTATCTTGTGCATGTCATCTTCGGATGCTCAGCAGAAAATTCTTGTTACATACAGTGGAAGATATGGATGAAAAGTATTGCCAGCTAGAACAGGTGTTATATGTCCGAGATTGCTATGTAAAAGTATTAATGGAACAATTATCAGACCTTTTCAAAGATATACTAAATGGTACGTAAAAAAAGAGATCATGTGAACTGTTTTTTGCCTAGTGATGGAATTAATTACAATGAAATATTTTATTTATTTATTTATTTGATTTGTATGCCGCTCCTCTCCGGAGACTCGGAGCGGCTCACAACATATACAAAACATCAAAATATTAAAAATAGATACCAACACACGTACAACTTTCGAACAACAACCCACAATCATCCCCAGGCCTGCCGGCAAAGATAAGTTTTAAGGTTCTTTCGGAAGGCCGGGAGAGTGGGAGAAACGCGAATATTTTGTAAGTAATTTTAACAAAACAGTTCTCAGATCCCATTATTTTATAGTGACCTATTTTCTAAATCAATCCATATAATCATTACTTTGATAAAATTGAGAAAGAGTAATTCATTCTGTCCTACACGAAGATATCTATGTATCTCATGCTGAATGCAAAGTCTACGCATCTTCAATGTGATGGAAAGACTAGGATGGAATTTACTATGGATAAAAGGGTATGCGTGTAAGCATAGCACTGGGATGTGTTTACATCATGCCCAGAAGTGTCTATTTGTACATGGAGAATGAATCTTTGCTAAAAATCATACTGCTATCTTAGGACTACAGCACTTACAGTTATGGGCTTTTAATTTTGAATATATTAACCATTCAGAAAAATGACCATATCCATCAGCATAATTAACAATGAATTTTCAGTTTGTTTTTTGTATTCTGATTCAGTCTCTTTTCCTGAAGTGGCCATTTTGTATTCTGATTCAGTCTCTTTATAGAAGTGGCCATTTAAAGACCATTTGTTTTATTACTAATGTTTATCTCTTTAATATTTCAAAATAAAGTATCTAAATTTACAAGAGAGCTAGTTTGTTGTAGTTTCAGACTAAAACTGGGAGATCATGAGTTCCAGCCTTCTTTAAACACAAAGCCAGTTGGGTGACTGGACACTCTCTCTCAGCATTGAGTTCTCCATATAATCAATCACCAGGAGTCAAGACTTACTCAAAGGCATGTACAGACAACTTTCTATTCCATCTTGAAACTGATGAAAGAAATGTAATAATCTTTATTCCTATGGATTGGGATTTTTCAGGTTTTCAGGGTTCCGACTAATGAAACACTTCAAAGAACTTCCAGGCATTGTTTATCCTAAAAAGTCTTTTTATTCATGTGACAAAATGTCGGCACGGCATGAAGAGAGATGCTAAGATCTGAAATCTCCACCCCAGAGCAGTTATTTTGCTAGCATTTTCCCTCCCTTATTTTGCTGTCATGATTCACCTTCTCCAATTAGTTTGAAAAGCAAAGGTTCTCTTCCTCCATTTGCAACTCATACATTCTTTCTCCTCCCCTCCCAGTGTCTTCTGAGTTAACTCTAAAAAATACCACACAGCTCTGCATATTTTGTTGGGGCAAGAACATCTAATGTTAACAGCTTTGGCAGTGTACTTCTATAGAAATTTTGTAGATAAAATTTGACGATAATTTTGAAATTAGTTTATCTGAGGGTGTGTGTTTTGGTAAATAAAGAGTTTTCATATTTTAGAGTGGTAGTAGTAGTAGTAGTAGTAGTAGTAGTAGTAGTAATAGATGTCTAATTTAGAGGTTGGAAATTAGGTTGGAAATAAAGTGTCAAATTAAATAATCTATCTGTTATTTTTCTTTTATATAACATCTTGCTCACTTCTTTCTTCTTCCTTACCCCTAATTGGATTTAAGTGAATAAATACAATTTTTATTTCTGTAAGATAAAAGTAAGAGTCTGGTGAGTAGAGAGTAAGTGGTCAAATGCTATGGCCACATTGGTGTGATAAAATTTCTTCTCTCTGGATATAGTATATCTTGCATATACACTAACAGATAAGATCCTTTTCAAGCTAGATAAAAATCAGTGCAGGAGGCTGCAGAACTTTCTGATTTATTTATGCTAGATAAGGCAAATTCCAGTCTACATTCTGGAAGTTGACTGAAACATAATAACTAATATTCTGTGTTAGGTCAGATCCATTGTTCTGGAATATGTTGTGGATTTTAGGGACAGGCATCTTATTTTCAGTTTGTTCTTGACTTCTTGATTTGTAGGTGGAAATTTAGATAGCATTATCTAGAGGGCATACATAACATTCTTGAATGTATTTGAAGTGGCCAAAGGTAATCCGTACACAAATAAGACAACTATATCATTCTATGTTTGAAGAAAAGCCTAGGATGATCTGCATTCTAATGTGCAGGGGAGAACTGAGCATCATCATGCTAAAAAATGTACCGGTAATTTTCTAAAAACACCTTGTATTCTAACTTGTGTGTAACAGAACTCATTGCATCTCTCAACGTCACTGGAAATAGCATTAATAACTTCATTAAAACAGCCAATAAATATACCTATGTTAAAGATCATAACGTGAAAGTACATGAACTCATTGGAGAGCCATATTTTTAAAGAAGCGTAGAATTCTGAAGGATCCAAAACAACTGCTTCCCTGGATGCCCCAGTGTTTGAAGGATCCCTTGGACACAGACTGAACAGCAGAAGCCTTACAATGATTTAAGATGGCTTAGAAGGTTTTTACAGATGTAAAAGTGAGAAATAGCACAGAGAACTGCCATTACTCTTCATCCCAAAGGAGCAGATCAGGAATGTGAGGCAGAGCCAGGTCATAGAACTCAGTTTGCAGGTTATTTGGATAAAATAATGACTTATGTATCCATTTTTTCTGAAAGCAACAGTTTTTATCTCCTCTTGGATAAGGGTACCTGCTGTACATTTTAGATTATTTTTTTCTGAGTCTAACTAGGTGTAAAGTGACAGCTTGGGAAATTGGTCAAAGTATTTAAAAAAATACAATATTGCGAATAAATACAATATTTATTCAAGATGTACTTTATAGAGATTCTGACTTTATGCTTGTATCTATAAAAATAAAATGTTTTTTTTTATTATGTATGTAAAGAAGTAATTTCTAGATCATGTTTGGCTGTCCAGATCTGGTAGACCAACATGAGTGAGATATTACTTTTTTTACAAATAAGTAAGATTTTGGCAGTCTGGTATGGTTACTATAGCCTCATGCTTATACTGCATTTATAGTGGGTTGTAGGCCCACAGCTCTCTTGCTGACAGATCTTCCTCTGTGTTTGTATTGTTTCTTGAGAGGCTGGCTGCCCGAAGAAGACTGCCTCCAGCAGGAGTACATGGGTGTATGGATGTGCCTTTCTCCTTGTACAGCCTGGCATTCACAGATCCTCATGCTGGCTAGCTTTCTATTCAGAGACATCCCTGGCTTTAAAGAAGCCCACCCACCCTGATCACAAGAGAGGAGGGCTTCCTGCTTCCTCTCTCCCTTTTCCAAATTGGCCTTCCAGATTCACAATGAAGCTAGTCCTCTGGGCATACATTCTTCTTGGGAAGAGATAAAATACACTTTCAGGGATAGACATTTTGCTGGCAAAACTGTGGTATCATTCTTTCACAGTAGCTCACAACTGGATTATAAATTGCTTGCAGTCTATTTTTGTGGACTACTTAAGTATTACTTTTACCATCTGTGATTAGTTTTTAGTTGATTCTGGGGGAGGGCTTTGCTCCTCCTACGGTATCATAGTGCTTAACACAAAATACCCTGATTCTCACCCTAGATTGACCATGCTACAGTGTTAAAGAATTTCAGAATATATGTGGCAGAAAGTCCTGAAAAATCTAGGTCTGCAAAACATGAAAGAGAGTGCACTGGGACATTTGAAAGGCTATCCTTTATTATGGCAGTAGCTTAGCTTGGATATACTTTATACTTAGACTGACTGTTAATTATATATAATTTTATAATTATGGAGCAGCGCAGATCAGCTGAGATTTACATACCTGAGAAGTAATTAAACAGTTTTCTTCTAGGTCCAGCTTGGATGCTTTTCATTTACAGAGTTTGCAATCTTGTGGAATTTCAGAATTCTGCAGGTGAACGCTTGTATATTTAGCAACCCTGCTCATGCCAGGAAACTTTTGCTGTCTAAAATGGTTATTTTTCAATTTCTGGTTAAACAATGCAAAGGTCAGTTAATAAGAGATTGCAGATACTGTAAAAGGAAACGAAAGGTTGGGGTTTGAGTGAGAGAGAATATTGATGATAGCTTAAATTGGAAGCTAATCTGTAAGAAACAGAATTTAGAAAAGCAAATAAGTCAAAAATTAACATCAGCAATCCAAATGTTAACATTAAAGTATTCAAATGTTCAAATAAGTGTCCATTAATCTTACTAAAATAGACTTTACATTAAATACTGGGAGAGTATTAAATACTTCTCAATCAATTGGAGGTAGATATATTATTATTATTATTATTATTATTATTATTATTATTATTATTATTATTATTATTATTATTATTATTATTTAATTTCTATGCCGCCTTATTCCGGAGAACTCAGGGCGGCTCACAACATGATAGAAATTACAATAAAATACATAAATATAAAAACCCTTAAGTTAAAAAAGAAACCAATCATTCCACAAACATACACACAAACATACACACAAACATAGACCTCACAGCACAGGAAAGTAATTTAGGGATAAAATAAATGAGCAAACTTTAGAATTGCCTCTAGAACAAGTCTAGCAAAAATAACCAACTCAGTCTCAAAATGAACACTGTAGGATCGAAACACATCACTTGAATTAGTCATGAAAACACAATATCATACATCATATTGCAAAAACCTTCCAGTTAGAAATAGAACTTTCATGGCAGCTCTCAATTTCAGTTCTGAATATGCACACAGATAAAATCTACTCCATTGCTAATATTGATGGAATAAAACATACAGGAAATGGACACATTTGATTGTCAAGTTCACGGATGTACAGAATGTAAATTCGAAATTCATAATCAGGACTTTAGAGCTGTTCAGTTGTAAAATTGTTAGTTAGATGTAAGTTCTTAGAAAGATCTTAATGTATACATTTTTATTTCCTGAATAAGTGAAAGTCAATATTTACCATTAATGAATATTCTATGAGTACTCCTGTATACGTCCATTCTTTCAGTAACCATTCAAAGTTACAACAGTGCTGAACAAGAGCAATTTAAAAACTGGTCCTTGAAGTTCTGGCTTTTGCAGCATCCAGATAGTCGTGTGATGTCAATACTCAACTTGCAATTACAATGTTATAGCAAGCTGTAATCATGTGATTATGATTTCTTATGTTCCATACTGGAACTGACAAATAAACTGACAAATAAACTGACAAAGCAAGTCAGCAGGAGGTTGGAAGTTGTGATTGTGGTCACATGGGTCCTTGCTTAAAGACCCATACAATCTTCACCTAACAAGGGCAACCATAACTCCACATCCTAAGTATTGTGGTCATGTGATATTATGCTTTATGACCACATTGCTTAGCGATGGCAATTCCAGCTTCAATTACTGTCATAAGATGAAGGCTATTTGTACTGCAATTAAATGATAGGGAAATGTTGAAATCTGTACAGAATGAAGACTTGTATAGTAAAAATCAAAGCAAAACTGTAAAGATGGGTAGAGTGATTTCAAAAGTGTGAGGATATAAAAAAGTATTCTTTTTCATAATCTGCAATTGTTTTGTTGAATATTAGATAATTCTGAGGTTTTTTTTCCTTAATAGGTATTACTTGAAAATGTTTTGTAAAAGTATTCCTTCTTTAGACAAAGAAGCTCCTCTCATTAAGAAATAAAGCATTGGTTTTCTTGCACTATTTTCATGAGTAGCATTGTGAAAAAATAGTTCAGGAAATATAGCTAATATGTCAATTAAGCATTCTGAAAGCCAGTCCACTTCTAAAGCATGTGGAAACCATTTAGTTAAATTTCACTGACACACAACTATTATTCTTCTACAATTGGTCATTTAACTAGTTTTGGAGTCAGAAATAAATAGCCAATTTATTTTGACAACCCCTGCATTTTTCTGGTTATTTATTATTTAGATAATTTAAACTATGAAAGCATAAAATATTGAGGACTAATATTTCTAAATAATGTAACATAAGGCCAAGATAATGGATTTTGTGATACATTTCAGATGGCTTTCCATATACTTGGCTATTACCCATTCTCATGCTGTTCTGGTTAATGAATTTCAGCTTTCTTTGTAGGACCCAATGACATAGACCAGGTCTTGATAGAAAAGCAAAGATTCTTGTTTTTTGGAGGGGGGGAGAGAGAATCTAGAACTCCACACTTTATCCCTGTTCTCCATCCTAAAGTACAATTATCTGGTCAGGACAGTGTATTTTCCTGTACATTGCACATGCAAAAGTCCTGTTTACCCATTTAGATTTCCAAATTATTAAGGTTCACCTTAAACAAAAACTGATGCTGTGATTATTGTGATATTTACAGACTAGGACCTTTGCAGTGATTCCAAAACTGCAGAATACCACCCACTGAGATTGATAAAAAAATGATTAGGTATTATAAAATAAGAGTACCAAAACCCTTTAGCAGGTAAATGCTTCTCAAATGTACTTCTGCAACTGTGAAAGCTGGAAACTGGATTTAAAAAATAAATAAATAAATGACAATTCTTGGGATTACAATGATACATGTCAAATAGATCAAATTAAGCCTAATATGTTGTGTTTGCACATGTGTGCATGTATTCATTTTTATTTGCTTACATTTAGAAAATAGAAGTAGAGAACTTTACTCTAACACTTAACCATTACCTTAGTTAATTCCAAGGCATTCCTGAAGCTGTAAAGAACATGGAATTGACCTGGAAGGAAGCTGAGAACAAGACCTCAGACCTTTCCAGCTTGATGGTTTATCTCCATTGAGACAGTCTGGAAGGGAGCTGATATGGGAAACTCCATGTTTTCTAATCTCATGGCTTCAGACAGAAAAGTTGACAGGAGGAATATTTTTTGGCTACAGAAAATAACGGCACCTTCTGCAATGCTGCCACTATTCCACTTCTCACCCTTGCCTAAAGCAAGAAAGCTTTAAGGTTAAGGAAAAGTCACAGAGAAAGACATACTCCAAGGTTACAAACTAGTTTATCTTAAGACAACCCTCTGTCTGTGGACCGGTACCAGGCCACGGCATGCCAGCAACTGGGCTGCACAAAGAAGCAAAGCCCCATCCGCGGGCTGCAGTTAGCACACAAAACCGTGCCCTCTCCGGCTGCAGAAAAACCTCTCTCCGCGTAACTGGTCCCTGTGCCTAAAAGGTTAATGCCCTACTTTAAATATTCCAGAAGCTTTTTAGTGCTATGTGACAGTTCCTATCCTTTCCATCTCATCTCATCACTGCTGATCCATTATTTTATATACTTCTAAACTGAAACCACCAGTACACAAATTTATACCAGTACACAAAAGCCATAAGATGAAATAGGTCACTAACCATGACCTTTACAAGCCTCCTGGTGTTAAAGGAACAAAATATACAGTCATATATAAAAAGATAAAACAACATGTTTTTTAAGATTGCTATGCTACTACATTCATGATCTGTTAATTCATTCGCTATGTTCAGTAGTATTCAAGAACAAACTTCAAGGACATGGGCTTTCACCCGTTCATTTGAGCCCCTTGAACAATCTCATGGATTCACTTGTATGCTTTTGCTAATGTGAACCTTTATGCCAAGTGAATTTGGAAAAATATCTTGAAACACTGTCTTGGTATTTTTTACGTGGAGCAAAACAGCTTTAATAGCTTTCAGATTAAGCTATTTGTTTTAATTTTCAAGAATCATAGTTAATCTTTGGAAAATGAACATTTGTTGAAAGGTCTTGCAAAGGTCCAAACATTTATGATTGCCCTACAATTAGTCACTCAGGGCTGGTTAAAACTGTGGAATGTGTCAAGCAACTTTCTATGGAAGATTGATGAGAGAACTATTTAAACAGAAGAGCCTTCCTGTTCCTTGCATCATGAAATGAATCCCTGTACTTTTAGGATAAGGGGTAGAATTGGATTTTTGTACTTTTTAATTTTAAAATATTTAAAAAATAAAATAAATGACTACATAGAAGAAAAAAGAAAGAAATGGGAAAGATATGGTAGGCAGAAAATAAAATAAAGTAAATAAACAGAATTTACATTGTTGTAACATTTAAAATTAATTGATTAATTATATTGTCTTGAGAGAATTATAAATCCATTTAATTGTAAACATTAATAAGAACACTATTATCTGAAATAAATACACATGATCATATTTAAAAAATTAAAAATATTAATAACAATTGGTAAAACCACAGTTAAGTTCTAGAGTTTTTCACGTGACTGGTGAGGATATAATTTTTTTTATAAATATTAAAACTGCTTCTGGTTACTGTCTTTACATCAAATATTTTATCCTTACATGTCTTGTTATAAGTATCTGAGTTTGCTTTGTTGTGTGACATGTAATATATAAGGAAATCATTCTTGAATTTAATTGAACCTCACTGCTGGACATATATTGTTATTTTTGCCATTGCTCCATATTCCTCGAGTTTGATATTTTAGTCTAATATTGTCAGCAAAGTCTCTTTTCTCTTGCTAAGCTTTGTCCTTGTGGCGGGCAGCATATATTTCAATACATTGTGATTTTTTTAAAAAAAAAATAGGTTCTGGAAAGATCCCTAATAGAAAAAAAGGTTTCCATTCAAGCTTTGTTTTTTTTTTCATTTTTTAAAATTAATATTGCTGTGAATTCATTTCCAGTACTTTTGCATTGTTTTGTATGTCTACCACATATGATAGAATACTTGTTCTCTTATCAAATTGCCATTATTCATTAATGTATAATTTATCTATTTTTACAATTATGGACAGCATTATGTACAATGTATAAAACATTTTATATCAATTTTCACTTAAATTATAGCATGTGTAACTTTTATTGAATTTTTTCATAATTTCTTTATTATTATAAACACGTTTTTTTAAATACTTGCATTGACCTTACCCTGAAATATCCTACTGCCACTGTGTTATATTTTAATAGCAATTTATATTTATGTCCTAATAGGTGGTGTTAGTGATTCACATTCTGTGTTAAAAACCCTTCTTCTTTCTTGAGGACACTTTTTATTTTTCCAGTATTATGCAAATTATAAATTTTAGACTTTGCCAGATAATTCTTGCCAGATCTTTATTTCTGGAGTCTGGATATACCATATACGCAGATTTAATTATACTCTTCTTATAATAATTGTCTCCAGTAGAAAAGACATTTGAAGGTGAATCTAAAAGAGAGATTGCTGGTTTTATTATTGCATTTCTGGAGCTGTTAAATGTTGCCTGATTGATTTATGATAATTTTGCTTAAAATATTATCACACTATGTAACATATTCTGTCTTCGTTCCCTTACTAATATGATTTCAATGCAACCCTGTCCCCAAGGAAATTTCTAGTGCCTTTAGAACATAGCTTTAAGTAGATTAGGTTTAGAGAGAACTGCCTGTTTTTCTTACCTGTCCATTAAATGCAAAATTGTCTCATTGTGGCAATTTATATATTTTTGCTTCATGACACAAATTGTACAACTGAAGTTATTCACATCAATTTACATGACTTTTGCAATAGACATAAATTGATGCAAAGGATTTAATTTCCATCCTGATGTTAATACTGCAAATAGTGTAAATTGCTGCAAATGTGGCACTGTATATTTAATGGATTTTGGGATAGTTTTAAGAATTTCAACTGGACTATCTTTATATGCAAAAACATGCCCAACTTTTCTGGGAAATGTCTGGACAAAAAGAAGAAAAAAAGGACACACTTATTACTACTGGCTTCATTTGACTAGAAAGAAAACAGGCAAATGGAATTAAAGAGTTGGTGAAGAGGTGTTGAGGAAGAGGGGAATGTATGTTGCCTGTAGTGAAGATTGTATTCCAAGTCAGGAAATTACAAATTCAATAACATCACTAACTAGAACACAGTGTCACATCTTCTTGAAGATGAAGACATAAGAAAGAAAATTTGATTTGCACATTCCAGACACCTCTCTGGGTATAAATTTTTAACTTAATCCCTACATCAATTTTCAGAGGGGCCTTAAAATTTAAAACACATTGCAAAGACATCTCTCTTTGAAGGCGGGTATTTTGGGAGAACCTGTTTCGAGGAATGATAGTTTTAAACAGTTACAATAATTTTAAACAAGCCTAAAGGCTGTGTTTCTCAGTCTTAAACAGTTTCTATATCAAAACATGATAAAATGAAAAACCTGGTTGAATGTTTTGGTAACCTGAGAATAATTTCATTTCCCCCCCTTTTTAAGTCTTTATTCATGCAAAACCTGAACTGTTTGTGGTTTTGGCTAAGGAGCACCATAGCAGGCTCATGCTTTGGCTCCCCCAGCTTGTCATACTATTTTTGGAGTGCAGTTTATTTCAACATTAGTCCTTTGGGGTTCTTGAGTTAGGCACTTTCAGATGGCCCTTGATCCTGGAAGGAAATGTGCCTCTTTAGTTAAATAAAAATAGGAGGATATGAGAAACAATACCCTCACACTTTGTATTTCCTACTTGGAATTTAAAAAAAAATAGATAAAACTTTAGAAATTGAAAGTGTTTACCAGAATGCACTTTTAAAGGGAAGAGTGAGTCACTGTAGTTCTTGAATCTAGAGCCATGCTCAGGTCATCATATTATCGTTATATGAGAATATAAGAAAAGCTGGTTGGCAAGATCCATCTTATTCACATGTGTATGCAAATAATAAAAGTGTACCCTGAGGACATTAAAAAAATATTGTGATCTTTTGCAGATGTGTGTTTTTCCTATAAATTTGTGCACAGAGCTTAGACAAAGGGAAAATTAGGTCATTAACAAGAACTCCAATTAAAACACTTAAGAGTTATTTTGCCACAAAATGTTGAGCAAGAGGAAAACATAGATGAGTATACAAGTAGCTGGCACTAAGATAGCAATATATTCCTAGTAACAGCACACATTTATTGAATTTCTCCTTTCTAGTTGGTCATAGTTACTGTAGCCTATAATGGTTATTCAAGAATCTTAGGATGTCTGGTTTATGAATTAAAAATGGGATATATTGTGATCTGAAATTATTCTTCACAGTGCAGTTTTTGCTCCCAAGAAGGCAAAGGTCACAAGTGGAGATGTTTGAGGTCAGGCAGCAAAAGAAGATTCAGAAATAAATTTTAGAACAAAGAGAAATAAAGTAACATTTAGTCGTGAAGAAAAATAACGAATAGGTGGATAGGAAGGAAGATTGAAGAAATAAAACTTGGAAGATTGCTTAGTTGATAAATGTAACTCTAACAAGACTTTGTGGATGTCACAGTCTCACCGTTTAACTCTCCATTTTCTATCGGACTTAATACAGGTAGTTCTCAACTTACAACAGTTCATTTAGAGCAGCGGTTCTCAACCTTTTCCAGGGCTCGACGGCCCACATCGCAAAGGGGGAAAAAATGGCTGACCCCCAAAAATATGGCGGGCCCGCATCGTGCATGCGCGGCGTGACATCCCGCATCGCAAAGGGGAAAAAATGGCCGACCAAAAAAAAAATGGCTGACCAAAAAATATGGCGGGCCCGCATCGCGCATGCACGGCGCGACGGCCCACATCGCAAAGGGGAAAAAATGGCCGACCAAAAAAAATGGCAGACTGCGGTGTTTGGCGACCCCCGTGAAATGGTTGTTCGACCCCAAATGGGGTCGTGACCCACAGGTTAAGAACCGCTGATTTAGAGACCGTTTAAAGTTAAACAGCACTGAAAAAAGTTATGACCGTTTTTACCCTTGTAACCATTGCAGCATCCCATGGTTATGTAATCAAAATTCAGATGCTTGGCAACTGGCTCATATTTATGATGGTTGAAGTGTCCCAAAATCTTCTGCAACCTTTTGAAAAGCGAAGTCATTGGGGAAGCCAGATTCATTTAACAACCATGTTACTAATTTAACAACTGCAGTGATTCACTTAACAAGAAAGGCAAGAAAAATGGGGTAAAATTCACTTAATTGTCTCACTTAGTATCAGAAATTTTGGGCTCAATTGTGGTCATAAGTCGAGGACTACCTTTTGAGTACCAGTCCTTTCATGATGTGATGCAACCTCTTTGAAAGCTCTGAACTCAATGCTGCAGATATAATAATGTTGAAGCCAAGTTTGTTTTGTGTGTCGTTCCTAGCCTAGACCAAGATTACCTTTAAATGGCAGATGTTATCATGATTGTGACTTGAAAATGTAAATTGAAGAGCTTTTAAGTATAGTGTTTAATGGGATGGATTAAGAGTATGAAATTTAAATGCTCATTCTTCTTCAACCACAGAAGCCCAGTAGGTGAGTTTGGACTAGTTATTCCTAACCTATATCTTTTGTTACTGCTATTATGGGAAAATGGAATGAGAAAACATGTTGTCACAATGAACTCATGAAGAAAACATGGGGAATAGAAGATAGATAGCAATAGCACTTAGACTGATATACCACTTCATAATACTTTACAGCCCCCTCTAAATGGTTTACAGAGTCAGTATATTGCTCCCAACAATCTGGGCCTTCATTTTATTGACTTTGGAAGGATGGAAAGCTAATCTTGAACTGGTCAGAATTGAACTGCTGGCAGTTGGCAGAGTTTGATTGCAATACTGCATTCTAACTACAGTGCCACCATGGCTCTTAGATAGCTAATACTTGTCTCCTCTAAGCCAATATAAATTAATAAAATTACCAAAAATACAAGACCAAAGAAACTGATTTTTCTCCTCACATTTTTGAGGAAACTGACTATGTAGAATGTAGTTTTTCCAATTTGCAAAGCAATTAATCCATCAACTACTTGTCAATCCCCCATCTAATCCTTCATGAAACTAAGCTCACGAAATAAACAACTTTCAGAGCCAAGACACCAATGTTCTCCAAGTTTTGATTTGTTCCTGGAATCAATTAAGTACTGAAGTCAATGCAAGTATCATCTATATTTAAAATCATGCCAATATTTAACAGGAATTCCTGGGGAATATCCAGAAATCCACTGTGTGTGGTATATACTTGGAAACGCAACACTATGTAGTAAGTTAAGTTATTAAAGGTATTCAGTTCATCATAAAACCTATTGAAATAAGCCTCCTATTTGAATCTTTTTGTGAAAGAATACATTACTTAGTAAATGTTCTAGATCTTAATTAAGATTAAGTAAAAATCAATTCCATTCTCTTTTAATTTTATCATTTTTTCCCTATTTTTCAGGACATAATGAAGTTTCACAATTTTGCTATTGCTTTTAAAACACGTTATAAGATTATCAGAAAATAATGAAGCAACATTTGCCATGTAAAGAGTAGTTTTGCAGCCAGCAAGATGTTCACAACCAGAATCAAAGACATATTTCTATAAAATAAAAAGAACAATTATTGTATTAATAGAGTATACTTTTAGAGTGCAGAGAAGTTTAAATTGTTCACTTTCTGAAGCTTCTACTACAGAATATTTATTTGGTGTTTGCTCTGGTTATTTGTTAAATAAGGAGAACTACTGATTATCCTTAAATAACGTAACATGCTACTCAGTTGAATAAGACATTGTAAGAAAACCAAGAAAGCAAGTCAAATAATGCCAATGAGGAGCCTCTTGACTCAATGCTATCTCATTTAACATCTGTGCTTTCATAGCATGATCATTATTAACACTAGTAATTAGGGCATGGAGGAAACAGTGCTTATGATGCTCAGTTAATTTCATAGTATCTTCTGACTATTGACCCTGATTCTGTCCCCATAATCCCCGAGTTCTCAGTAGTGCACTTCTCATATACACAATCCTTGGTCAACTTTCTTTATCTCACAACTTGATATTAGACATTTGTTCTCTTCTCCTTTCAGTTTGGGGGCACTGACACTCAACCAGGAAATAAAGTATTTTGCGCCTCCTGATGAGTTCAGAGTGTAAGATTTTAAGAGGAAACAAGGCCCAGTTCTTAATGCTTGTTTAATTGGCCTTTCTGAATTAAATGGAGAAAGCCTGAAAAGTCTTCAGCTTTCATGTAAATCGGCTAAACACCTTTTGACCCCTGTGCAATAATAAATAAAATGCATTGTGGCTGTCTGAGACAGATCGACTACAGTGGAAGATATGAAGACATTTCATTGGAACATCTGGCATTCATTGCTTTTCCACAGGGAGGAAAGGAGGAATCAAAAGTCTTTTGGCCAGGATTTCATTTACCGCCGTTTCATATTGCCATATGGTTCCCCCCCTTTTTAAAGTGAGAAATTACTGTCTTAAGTTGGAATTGTTTGAAGTTTGAGAATGCTGTTACTTTTTCATAAATTGAGAACAATCTGCATATTTGAAAGCCTATTTGTGCTCAGAAAAATGTTCTATTAGATGTGGAAAGTTATAAACTAGTTATATTAAATCTTTTTAATATTAGTATAAAGACACAATTTAACTTTTTACTTTATTAGTACTTTAGACAGTCATGTCTTAGTTTTATTGATTCCCATTATCAGACAGAAATTTTGCATCTGATCTTTGAAAAATGATACAGGATGTTGGAAAGTAAGTACTTAATTTTTTTCTAAGAATCCAAATATGTTGACAATGAAATTACTGCAAAATTTGGTTGCAAAGAGGTAGCCCTTGGAAATAAAACAAATTTTGTAAGTTCGTAAGGAAAAAAAAACCTAAAGCAGGGCCTATTTTTTAAAAAAACAAAACAAAACAATAGAATTAGAGGCAAAAATAGCTTTGACTTGTCCTGACTGAGTTTTATGAAGCCACAGAAAAATAAATGGGAAGGCAAAAGATAAGATATTAAAAGAGAATAGATTAAAGATGGGGTTTATTGGGTCAAAAATGTTAGTTCCTACAAGAAGGTGAAGGAAAGGGACTTCTGGTTCCGGTTCGCAGCACTCCTAGTTGTACGGTGAAACTCGTCTCCTCGTCGGCTAGCTTTCCTCCGCCGGTCAACCCTTATACGGGTCGAAAGTCATCCTAGAGTGTGCGTCTTCCGTCGAGGAGGCTTCAGCTCGGCTGCGGAGGAGCGGCGGCTCCTCCAGCTGTCCGGGCGATCTCTGAGGGCCGACAGAGAAGAAGATTGGCCAGTAAAATGGCCGATCACCCTGCTACTTCAAACCGCAAGTCAAAGAACATCTAAGCTGTAAGAACCCCCATGGTGAATCCGAGTGAGACTTTTTCTTGTCACTTTCTCTATTTTACTTTGCTTTTGGAACCTGTAAGAGCCTTGTTGGAATTATTTCCCTGGTTGAGAAAGCAGCTTTTACATGTTTGGGAAAGAAGGCATTTTTTTTAAGACTGTGTCTTATTTTCATACTTTTTGGGATACAGAAAATTCTCTCTTCTTTTTTCTAAGAATTGTACTATCATCTGGTATTGGAAGATTATTTCTTCTTTCACACTATACTTTTAAAGACTAGAAAAGACTTTTTTTTAATCTACTGAGGACATCTAATGGTGAAAATTTAACATTGTAATTTCTGGTTATTGTTTGAAAAGTTTTGACCTTCAAATTATTCTTGAAAAAAGATAAGCTGTGCAGCTGTTGGGAATTGTGGGGGTGGACACTGACTAATCTTTATCAAATACAGTCCCCGCAAAAAAGAAAAAGAAAAAAGAGATTTTTTCTACTTACTATTAAAATGGAAGAATCGCATTCACAACTAAACTATAATTTTATACTGGAAAAGATATATGAGGCAACTGCAGAAATTTGTGCCATATTGAAAGAACCTATTACAGAACTAAAATCCAGAAATCTCACGTCAAACATTCAAATGGATACTCAGACTATATCTGACTATTTGACAAATCAAAACACACCAGAAGAGGAATTAACAGAGATAAAAGAGGAACTCATCATACCTTACAAATCTCTCATTTGTAACTTTGAGGAAGAGAAGAAGCAAAGACTGAGATTTGAAACTACAAAGCAATGATATTTTAAGGAGGAGAGAAACACAGAGGACAGGACTCTTATTCTTTCAAAGCTTACTGCAAGCAACAAAAATAGATCTACTGGCCGAAAGGGAAACGTCTTTATGGAAACCTACCTGCCATAGGAAAAAAGCCAGAATTAGATTGAAAAGAAAATTTTAAATGGTGTAATGGAATAAAAGACAACGCTGGATTTACGGACTGTTTTAAGGATCAAGGCTGATAGATATTTTAAACAGATTAAGAATGTACTGGATTTGTGTATTCATGTACTGAATAATAGACTCAATTTGATGAAAATCATTATGTATTAGAATTGAAAAAATGATGACTATTTAGATTGGATGGTTTCAATAATCAATGGAGTGTTTTAAATTAGTAAGATGACCTTTTTGTATGACAACAAAGATGTGATAAGGCATGATAAATAATTGGAGAAAATTTCTCACCCAGATTTCCTCCCACGTTTCCATCGTGATATAATGCCCAAAATCCTGTTCCCACTTTACCATACAGTTCTTGACTAGCACCGTTTCAGAGTCCATTTCCACCAGAACCCCGTATACTCATTTAATGTGCATGATCCCCTGCTCTCTAATCTGTTCAATTAAGTTCTCATCTGTCTGGGATAAGCCCTTCTTCCTGTCTTTTTGCCACCTAGACTGAAGTTGCAGATATGATAGCCAGGTACCTCCTATTCCTTCCTCTGCTAGCGTTGTTGGTGGCTTTAAAGAGAACCCATTTTATTCTTCCAATACAAGTTTACTGTAGGGCACCACTTCCTGCCCTTGAGATATGTTTATGTCCCCTATTGCGTGTCCGGGAATCGTCCAAATGGGGATCTTATCATGTAGAAGGTACTTATATTTCCTCCAGACCCACAACAACGGGGTTCGTAGTGGGTTCTCTCTGAAGTTCTTGTCAGCCTTTTTATCGTACAGTAAATAGTAGACCATGCCCTTCTACATTCAATATTCTTTCATTCGTCATGTTGATCCAGTCACTCAGCGCCACCAGTGCTGCAGCGTAATAATATAGCTTTAGGTTCGGCATTTTTAGTCCCCCTCTTTTCCTTGTATCCTGGATGATTTTTAATTTGACCCTCGGTTTCTTGCCATCCCAAATAAATCTGTTGATGCCCTTCTGCCATTCGTCCAAGTCCACATCCTTTTTGAGTATGGGTAGCATTTGAAAGAGAAATAGAAATTTTGGCAATACGTTCATTTTTACTGCTGCTATCCTGCCCAGCAGGGACAATTGTAATGTTTTCCACCTTTCCAGATCTGCTTGTATCTTGTTCCACAGCACCTCGTAGTTATTTTTGTATAATTTCGCATTCGTTGTTTCTATCTCCACTCCCAAGTATTTAACTTTCTTAACTATTTCACAACCCGTTATTCTTTCCAAGTCCTGTTTTGCCTTGTTGTCTAGATTTTTAACTAGCATCTTCGTTTTAGATATATTTACTTTGAAGCCTGATACCCTGCCATAGTCTTCCATTATCTCCATCAGTCTCCTCGCTGATTGTACTGGTTGCGACACCGTCACTAGCAGGTCGTCTGCGAAGGCACATAGTCTGTAGTCTTGTTGTCTAATCTGTATGCCCTTTGTGTCCTCTGCTGCTCTTATCTTGTTCAGTAGAATGTCCAGCGTTAGAACAAATAGCAAGGGTGACAGCGGGCAGCCCTGTCTCGTGCCTCTTTCTATGTTGAATGAGTCTGTTAGGTCACCATTCACAATGATCTGGCCTGTTTGTTTCTGGTAAATTGCCACTATGGAGTTGAGAAACTGCTCTCCCATTTTCATTCCCCGGACCAGGTTTGTCAGAAACGGCCAGTTCAATCTGTCGAAGGCTTTTTCTGCATCCACAAACATGAGAGTGGCGGGTACCTGGTTGTGCCTTTCCAAGTACTCTATTATGTTCAACAGCTGTCTCACATTAGTTTTCATCTGATGTCCTTGTATAAATCCCGTTTGATCCGGGTGAATTATTTTTTGTAGTACAGTCATTAATCTGGTGACCAAAACTTTTGTGAAGATTTTGTAATCTGTGTTCAGTAGTGAGATGGGTCTGTAGTTTGCAGGTTGTGTATTATCTTTTCCCTCTTTGGGGATTAGAGAAATGTAAGCTGTTTTCCAGGAGGGTGGGACTTGGCCCCCTTCTTGTATGTTGACAAATAGCTTTCTGAGGGGTTCTAACATTTCCTCTTGGAGATGCTTGTAGTAGGTAGCTGTTATCCCATCCGTCTCAGGTGATTTTCCTTTTTTCAGTTGTTTGATCGCCGAATGTATTTCCTCCTTTGTGATCAAGGCATTCAGGGCGTCTCTTTGTTCATCAGTGATTATCAGTAACTTTTCATTTTGTAGAAACTTATCTATCTCCTTGACTGGTGTCTTCTCGGCATATAGCTTTGAATAGAACTCGATAAAAGCTTTCTTGATGGTTTCCTGTTGAAATTCTTCCTTGACTTTGTACTCTATCTTTTCAATTATGCAGGATTTCTGCTTCTTCCTTATGGTATAAGCCAGCCATCGACCCGGTTTGTTGGCATTACAGAATGTCTTGTGTTTTGCGTATTGTATATTCCTTGCCACTTGATCTGCCATCAACAAGTCAAATTGTTTTCTTAGAATCTTGATTCCTTCTTTGGTGACTTTGTCCTCCGGTCTTTTTATTAATAGCTGCTCCTTCTTACTTATCTCATCTTCTAACTCCTTTCTTTTTTGTTCTTGTTTATGACGGTGCCTGTTATTCATGTTCATGAAAATCCCGCGCATGTATGCCTTGCTGGCGTCCCAAATCATTTCTATAGGTGTTTCATTTTTCATATTTATACTGAAGAATTCCTTCATAGCACTTTTGCATTCAGCCACCTTTTCTTCGTGTCTAAACAGGTTTTCATTAATTCTCCAGGATCTCCTCGATTTCCGATCATGTCTTAATTCCATCCCTACCGGGTTATGGTCTGTTAGTACTTTGGGTAGGATTTTCACAGCGTTTAGGCGAACCAGCAAGTCGCTAGATGTTAGAATAAAGTCAATTCTGGAGAATAATTGATGCCTGTCAGAGAAAAAGGTGAATTCTTGCTCTTTGCCGTGCTTTTCCCTCCATACGTCTGTCAGTTCTTCAATCATGTCGAAGAATGATTTAGGCAACTTGGAGTGCTTTTGCGGGTTAGGTGTAGTCTTCTTTTTGTCCAGGGCGATCTCTATGACACCGTTCCAGTCTCCCAATATAATACATGATCTGTAGTTGAGTTGTATTAACTTCTTGTGAATCCTTTTGTAGAATTTTCCTTGTCGTTGATTTGGTGCATTATTTTATTATTATTTTTATTTATTAAATTTCTATACCGCCCCTCTCCCGAAGGACTCGGGGCGGTTTACAGCCTTAAAATTTAAAAAACATATAAATGTACAAAATTAAAATATTTAAAAATAAATTAAACATATATGCCCATCACCAGAATCTTCTTGTCTTCCTGTGTTACTTCGATTGCTAGGTATCTACCTTGGGAGTCCGACTCTATTAGCTTAGCTATTACATGTTTCTTTACATATATAACAATCCAATTCGTCTTTCCTGGTGCCGCTGCAACAAATTGTGTGCCTAGTTTGTTGTTGATTAAATATTTCTGGTCCGCCGCTCTGATGTGTGTTTCTTGTAGGCAAATTATATCATTTTTACCTTGATTCAGGTAGTGAAATATTTTCCTCCTTTTCTGTGGAGAGTTTAACCCGTTAACGTTCCAAGTCAAATATTTACTTGCCATTATCGGTTTCAGGATACTCTTGCAAGACCGCTTCTGCCCTTTCTCCTACTTTCTTCCTTGGTCTCATTCCCATGGTATCCGGGATGGTGCTCATATTGTTTTGTGGGGTCTTGTCTTGCTGGTCTGTGCGTTTGGTAGTGGATCTTAGTTGCCTTGACTCTATAATCTGCCATGCTTCCTTGTTTTTGTTGCCCTCTGTTCTCCGTGTCATCGCATCTCGAGGTGGTCCATTCCCTTCCCCTCCTGCTGCAACGGTCTGTGCTTCTGAGTAGTTTGCTCTTTGTTCTAGGTCCCTTCCGCTTTCAAGTGGCCCATCTGCTTTGTCCCTCGTTGTGGGTTGAGGTCCTGCCGCCTTCAGTTCCTTTTCAAGAAATTCTTTGGCTTTCTGGATCGTGTTCAGGTAGTACCTTTTACTTTTATAGAGTAGTGACATTCCTGTTGGGGCTTCCCAACAATATTGTAGAGCGCGTGATCTCAGTTCGTTGACCAGGAACTTGTAGTCTTTTCTGTCTCGTAGCATCGTCAGGGGGATCTCTTTTAGCACCTTCACCTCTTGCTCCTCGACATATAGTGTCTTGTTGTAGGACGTTGTGGAGATAAGGTCCCGGAACCCTTTTGTTACGAAGTGGATGACCACGTCCCTTGGTAGGTGCCTGTTTGTTGCCGTCCATGAGTTAACTCTGTGGACTCTGTCGAATTGCCATGCAATATCTTTGGCTCCCCTTCCCAGAAATTTTGCCAGGGCCCTTACAAAGATTCTGTGCAGGTCCTCTTGGGTTTCGTTTGTTGTTTCTTTCCATCCTCTAAATCTGATTGTAGACGCCATTTGCCAATATTGCATCATAGTGGCTTGGTCCTGAGCCACACTTTTCATCACTGTTATCTGCCCCTCCATGTGGCTCTCCACCTCTTCCATCCTCCTTCCCACACTTTCCCTGATCTCTTTGAGATTTTTCTCCATTTCATCCCTCATTCTCTTGTTGTGTGTTTGCATTGCTTCCTTAATCTGGTCTAGGTCTGCGGTCACAGCTCTGCGTTGTTCTTCCCACTTTCTCTCTAGGTCTCTGTCTTGGTCCTCCAGCTTCTGTGTTATATCTTTGTACCTTTCCTCCAGCTTCTGTTCTACATCTTTGCACTTTCTCTCCAGCCTTATGCCCACTTCCTCCAACCTGTTATACAGTCCCTCCATCCTTTTTCCCAGTGTCTCCATCATCTCTTTTAATTCTTGCATCATGTGTGATGTTGGACAGGCCTGGGTTAACAGATGGGTCTGGGGGCCTGTGGTTGGATGGGAGGGTGTGAAGATGGGTTGGGTGTTCCCTGGTGTTTTAGGAAGCTGAGCTGGGGAGGATGCAGCTCCCTTGGAGGGTATCAGTTTAGTCTGCTTGGTAGTCATCTTGAGCTTAGCCTCCTGTTGGCCAGGCTTTTCTTTGGTTTTCAAATTAGTCCAAATTAATCACCAGACTGTGTTCTGGTGATGATCCAGTATTCTGATCTTTCAGGGGGCAGGCTCGGGGTTCAAGCAGTTCAGGGCTAATAGCCAATATTCAGGCAGTTCTGTGATCAGAGAGCCAGTTCAGTAGCTTTGCCTTGGCTTCCTCCACGCTATCATCTGCCAGTCTATCTCTTCCCTTCACCCTCTGCTGGCTCCTTCTTGCCCTTCTTTATTTTCTTTTCCTGCCCACGTTCTGCTGTATTCTGTCCGCTTTTGGTTTCAAATCCCTTCAGCCTGCCCCTTACTGCTTCCCCTGTCATTCTCCTGTCTTCCGTCTCCCCTCCGTCACTCTCCTTTCTCTCCTTCTCCCTCCTTCCTCCCTGCTAGTCTCTGGGCACTGCTGTACCCCTGGGGCTCCGGTTCACTCACCGAGTCCCTCAGCCGTCCAGGGTACTTCTTTCTTGGGTCTTGGGTCTTCCCCCGCCGTCTCCTTCCTTACTGTGTCTGTGTTTCTTCTTCCCTCGCCTCCATTGTACATGCTGGAGCCGGCTCTTCGTGCCCTCAGGCCGGCCGCAGCCGGCCTCTCTGCCCCCTGCTTCCGTCTCCTCCGGCTTTTTTCACTGCGATTTTTACTTCTTTCTGTTCGTCGGGGATTCCGCTGCCGGCCGAGAGTCTCTCTCCCGGCCTCCGATGCTCCAGGCGGCTGAGAAACCGCCGAAAAGCCGATCGCCGTCTCGGAGCTCGCTAGGAACGGCTCCTTACGGCGCGACCGGAAACCCGAAGTCATATATGTCTTTACTTTTGAATGTTTGACCACCCAAACACCACAGTGGGTCTTGAGTACTTTTTCTTAAGAAATTAAAAAACTAATAAAATGTGTTTAAAAAAAAAGAATGTGAAGGAAAGGAAACAAAAAACAAAACAAAACACATATACAGAAAATGAGGTATCCAGTAAAGAAGTGATAAAAGCCGAAGATTTAAGATAAATAAAATATAGACCAAAGACAAAAATGTATGAAGGAAAAAAAATGAAGTCAAAAGGAACATTACACAGGAACAAGAAATTTTCACCCAAGAATTTTGAATCTGGCATTCTATCAAAGAAAGGCAAAAGCAGTCATTCCAAATTCTTGCTTTCCTGATAAGCAACATTTCCAAAAGTGAACAAGATAATATGGATTAAAAATAGTTTTTCTTTAATTGCACTTACTATTTTGCAATCCTCTCTGATCAATTTAAGGTAGAAACACACTTCTCTAGACTTTCTTCTCGATATCTCAGTAACAATTAACAAATTATATAAAAAGTTTTAATGATCAGGATTGATGCCTAATTGTCTTGGGACTTGCTCAATGTATTCATCAAATAGGATTCTTATTCATAGATGAAGTTAATCATACCAAAGAGACTCTACCATTTCACTGCCTTTTTAGTTTCCGTTATTTCATCCAAGAGACAGATCAGAACTGATAGAGATATAAATTATTCTTTTGGTTCCTTAATATAAATCAACCATAATTTGCATTTAGAAACATACCTAAATATTTAAAGGAATATAATGGTTAGGTGCAACTACAATATCAAATTATTCTTGGCCCCAAACAAATCCCTCCCAATTTCAATGAAATTTGCTCCCTCAATGTATAACTTACATTAGAAGTATTCAAGGAGCTAAATATACAATAATCCACTATGTCTGAATTATGTTCAAACTACAGAAGGAAAATGAAAGACAATTATATTCTGAATAAAATAATTACTACAAATACCTGAATGAAGGACTTCCAGATTCACAGCTTCTTGAATTAATTATCTATATGCCAAACTAGTATATATGCAGACAAGAAACTTAGGTGAAAGATATAGATTTCTGATCTGTGAACAAGCCCTCCATTATTTGGGATGGGTAGAGAAGTAATTGAACTGAAAGAAAGGTTGATATCAAATACCTAGATAGATAAATACCAAAAAAGATTGATTAACCTCTCCTAAATAATTTTGTTTGTATATGGGGAATGAGCCAAGAGTGTATTCAGTGTGTGAGATAGAGATTCTGATCAGCAGCATGTGTAAATCATTGAATAGCTATAGTAAATTAAATATTTGACACGGTTCCATTTTTATATAGTTCCTTTCCTTCACATTAGAAAATGCAGGCTGCTTATTACTAGACTGAATTGATCAGAGTTGTATGCTTCACAAAATAATGGCCAGTAGAATCGAACTTCTGAAACTTTGTTTAGTCATCTGAGCATATCAAAAGTATAAAACTGAGGCAAATTTACAAGAACCTGCAAATAAAACAGTAGGATGTATAAGTGGTGAGATTCAAATATGTGAACAACTGGTTCTCTGTGTGGATGCCGCTTCCAGAAGTCCATTCTAAGCCTGGGCAACAAAAAATTAGCTACTGGTTCTGCCGAACTGGTGCGAACTGGTGTGACTGAATCCCACCACTGGACATATTCAAAATAAGTCTTCAAAAGTTAACCTGAGTCTCATATAGGGAACTCCTGAAGCAATAAATGCATTTGGAATTTTAGGGTAAACTTACTTACAAAATGCCTGCCAAGGAGGCCAGAAGAGAAGAGAAGAGAAGAGAAGAGAAGAGAAGAGAAGAGAAGAGAAGAGAAGAGAAGAGAAGAGAAGAGAAGAGAAGAGAAGAGAAGAGAAGAGAAGAGAAGAGAAGAGAAGAGCTGGAAGGGACCTTGGAGACCTTCTAATCTAGCCCCCTGCTCAAGCAGGAGAACCTATACCTATATTTATGAAATAGCTATCATAGTAGACATGGCAAGTCATAAAACACCCATTTATCAGAAGGATTTAACTAGCCTTTTCTCTTCCCTGGCTTCATGGGCTTCATAGTGAAAGTTAAGGTGTTCTCAAAGCATTCCAGCAAATAACTCCAGTGCTAGAGGTTGGTGCTTTTATTTGTAGCATTCAGGATTCCTATTTTATTTATTAAAGAACCATAAAAGTAAGGTAAAAAGAAGAGGTATTTACCACCAAGGGTAGTATATAGGGGTACTGTGTTACCTTTAGTATTTTCCAATTTCAGAATGGATGCAAAATAAAAGAAGTCTCTGTATTGGGCTAGCTCTTCATGAAAAAGGCAGGTGTGGAATTAACTTTGGTTTCAACTTTATGATCTTTCAACCAATTGGTTTTAAAACACTTGGCATTGATTAACTCATTTAAGTGTAATAAGAAGAGTTGCTTGGAGAAGCCACAGTACAGAGGTCTGAGTTTCCCACAGGGCTGGTATTTTTGCTGAATTTTCCAGACACAGGAATGAGACAGTGAATAATCATTTGTCTATGAGCACTCAACTTAATGTCATAACCTGGTATGATTTAGCTATATATTATCTTAAGCAGTAATACAGATACTGTACTATTATTTAATTCTGTCTTCATCTACATTTATCTACATTGCTTGCCTTTTCTTAAGTGAACCAACTTAATTGAAAATATTCAGAAAATACAGTACTTGATAGGTTAAGTTTTAGGTATTATGAATTGCATGATTTTTAGTATCTATATTAGCTGATTCATGTACTACTTTTAGGGTTTGATTTCTGTTTACTCTTACTGAATTTTTTCCTAAGAATTGCTTTTTTATTTTATGAAAAGCAATATAAACATATATTTTATGCAAACCAGTTTTAGATAACATACCACAGTCTTACAATCTAAAATAATGAAGAATAGTGATCAAAATTGGTGACTTTTAATAGACATAACCAATCAGATCATGTAATTCCAACAAAACCATCCCCAGGAATGCTGTTGCCCTCCCTCCTGCCAAATATGGAGCTACCGGAATAGAATCAGGATAGGCCATGCCAGAACTAAGGCAAAGCTCTTTAGGTGGTGAATGGCTGAGAGCCTGCCATGTGATTGTGATGCAAACACAGTCTTGGACACACATAGTCCAACAATGTCCCCTCAGGAAATTACAAGGCACCTGGGATAACCTCATCTCAGCCACACAGATGTTTAGATATTAAATGATAACACCTATCCAGTGGTGACTCTATGGTTCCATATTGTGGCAATTTTATCAACATTTTACCCTAACTTAATATTTTATCTTGTTTACACACACACTTTGCATACATTTATATCCTGATGCTTTATTTAAATTTATATTGTTTTTGTATCTATAATGTGTTTTATTAGTGTTGTATATCAATGATTGCATGACCTCTGTAGATGCCATACACATGTATATGTGCATATACAAATGTACAGGTATAGTATAGGGGGTACCTTGCTCAATAGTAGTAACTGTGAGAGGTATCTCGGAGTCCTAATGGACAATCATTTAAATATGAGCCAGCAGTGTGCTGCAGCTGCTAAAAAAGCTAACTCAGTGCTAGGCTGCATTAACAGAGGGATAGAATCAAGATCACGTGAAGTATTAATACCACTTTACAATGCCTTGGTAAGGCCACACTTGGAATACTGCATCCAGTTTTGGTCACCATGATGTAAAAAAGATGCTGAGACTCTAGAAAGAGTACAGAGAAGAGCAACAAAAATGATTAGGGGGACTTAAGACTAAAACATATAAGGAACAGTTGCTGGAATTGGGTACGTCTAGTTTAACGAAGAGAAGGACGAGGGGGGACATGATAGCAGTGTTCCAATATCTCAGGGGCTGCCACAAAGAAGAGGGAGTCAAGCTATTTTCCAAAGCACCTGAAGGCAGGACAAGGAGCAACGGGTGGAAACTAACCAAAGAGAGAAGCAACCTAGAACTAAGGAGAAACTTCCTGACAGTTAGAACAATTAACCAGTGGAACAACCTTCCTCCAGAAGTTGTGAATGCGCCAACACTGGAAATTTTTAAGAAGAAACTGGATAGCCATTTGTCCGAAATGGTATAGTGTTTCCTGTCTGAGCAGGGGGTTGGACTAGATGACCTCCAAGGTCCCTTCCAACTTTATTATTACTATTATTATTATTATTGTTATTATTAGTATTATTATTATTACTATATAAATAATAAAGCAATATAACTTACTATATTACAGACGTCTTCTGGCCATCCTTAATCTAAACTGTAGTGGTGATGTATTTTAACTCAGAAACAGGAAGTCTAAAACCCTAGGACAATATACACTTAGGGTAGCCAATTCAGACATCTATTGGAATCATTTGTTCATTCTTTAAGAGTCCATTTGCCAAAGAAGATGTAGAAAGAACAGTAGTGTCAGAAAGAGAGAAAAGGAATAGTCAGCTTGACTGCCATACTAGATTTTGAATCACTGAATATAAATTTTGCATTTTATTAATTACAGATATTTGAATAAATGAAAATTCTTCAGGTGATGAATATTGCATTAATATTTATAATATGGTAGAAGATATACTAACTCAGTTGAACATAAATCAAACTATGATTTGCATTAATAAGCAATAGCAATAGCACTTAGACTTATATACCGCTTCACAGTGCTTTACAGCCCTCTCTAAGTGGTTTACAGAGTCAACATATTGACCCTCAACAATCTGGATCCTCATTTTACTGACCTTGGAAGGATGGAAAGCTGAGTCAACCTTGAGCCGGTGACACTTGAACTGCTGAATTGCTAGTAGTCTTTTTGGATCCTGAGTTAGTCTTCTGGGGTGCTGGCTACTCCTGTCAGTTTGGTGTCATCTGCAAATTTGATGAGTTGGCCTTCCATTCCCTCATCTAAGTCATTTATGAAGATATTGAAGAGTACTGGGCCTAGGACGGAACCTTGTGGTACCCCACTGCTTACTTCTGTCCATGTAGAGAGGTAGTACCATCTGTCTCCAGTTTCCAGTCCTTTAGATTCTTATGCCTGTTCCTCTGTCATTTTTTAAAAAAAATCCCTATATGATTAAAATTCTGTTAGCACTAACACTTGAATACTTGATACTGGTCATGCCATTCTGAAATTTTTATTATTACACAAGAAAGAGCCAATATTCTTCTGTGATTAAAGATAGTTATATAATACAAATGCATTAGAATCCCCTTAATCAGATTGTCATAGAAGTAAACAGACAGTAAGTAGTGTGATCCGGTTGTTCTAAAGAAAATGTTGTATGTGAGCATGGAACAATATGCTGCTCTGTAAATTGATTTATATAGCATTTTTTTTAATCTATTTTGGTTTTTAAAGATTTTTTTCCTCTTTCACCTTTTAATGTTTAATTGTCATTATTCAATAATTCTAAAAGTTTTAATTCTAATTTAATTTTAATGTTAATGTTTATATGTTTTATTTATTTATTTATTTATTTATTTATTTATTTATTTATTTATTTTGTGATTTCTATACCGCCCCCCTCCCGAAGGACTCGGGGCGGTGTACAGCCCAATTAAAAAACATCAACATACAAAAAGTAAAATTATTAAAAATAGAGTAAATAATTTGGCCCAATCATTTAAAAACCCAATACATCTTAAAAACTCAATCCCCTAAAAACAATTATGGCCTTGTTGGTACCGGAGCTACTATCCCAGGCCGGCTTGTCGAAAAAGATGTGTTTTTAATTCTCGATGGAAGGAGTGCAATTCCGTCATCGTGCGGAGTTCGGGGGGAGCTCGTTCCAAAGCGTTGGAGCTCCCACAGAGAAGGCTCTTCCCCTGGGGGTCGCCAGCCAACATTGTCTGGCCGACGGCACCTTGAGGAGACCCACTCTGTGGGAGCGTACCGGACGGCGGGAGGTATTTGCTGGCAGAATCGGTTATATTATATTGTATAGTGCCCAAAGCTCCTGTTTGAAAGAGAAGGGTGGTTTACAGATATGAAATATAAATAAATAAATATTAGAAGAAAAAGTTAAAATGATATTTGCGTGTTTTAAAAAAAACAACCAAAATATATGTATATATTAGAATAAAATAGCATATAGAAAATGTTTATGTGATACATTCTTTTTTAAAATTAAAAGTCCAGAAGCTTTTATTGTGAACCTAACAATTCCTGGTAATTCAAGTCGATTAGTCCAAAGTCCTCTTCCTCTCCTTGGTGAAAATAAGGCCAACTCAAGTGCCGACCAATTCATCAAGCATATTATTCCCAAAGGTACATTAATACTTAATTTTATCTATTATCTTCAATTTACTATAACAATTCCAAGGTAATAAGTATTTAGCTAATTACTGGCCAGTGTTCCTGCTTAGCTTGGTTAATAAGATCAGTGCTAGACACTTTTATTGGAAACTCCTGGACTGCTAGAAGGAGATAACTTTTGGGGTGGGGAGACAGGCAGCTTCTATGTTAGATCAAGGACAGAAACTCTTCAATTTGGTTGAAAAATATGTTCAGCCATCTTTTTGCCTTGTTTGCCGATCTCAAGCCTTTGATCCCATCTTAAGAGCAACTCTTCGGAAGAAACTCAAAATATCTGCAGCTGATAGACTATTGCTTCCGCTATTATGCACTTCATAAGAATATCTGTTTGAGCATGGGACATGCTATAGTTGGGAATCTCCCAAACTTAGAGCAAACTAATAAAGAGGTTAAACAAGGGCATATTTTGATCCCACTATATCAGCTTTGCTGGCTGAGGAATTCTAGGAGTTGAAGTCCACAAGTCTTAAAGTTGCCAAGGTTGAGAACCCCTGCACTATATTAACACAATGATATAGCCTTAATTAGAAGCACTGGTGCTTTTGTCAGAATTTGCGAATCAATTGAATAATCTTGTGTACCTCTTTCTCTTAGGGGTATGGTACTCAGAACTTTATATTCCAATGTAATGGTTGAGTGCATAACACAGAACTAAAAAAGAAATATTTTCACTATTTGGCTTATATTTTGTTTTATCCTGTCCTTTATCCTGTCTGTGTACAGTAGTACGATCTTTCTTATTGTCAGTTCAAAAATCTTGGGAAACAGATTCTCCTTAATTTAACTGGTCTCATCTTCACCAAATGTAAATAAATATTCCTTAACTTGACTTAACTTGATAGTCCCATTTTGCCAGAACTATTCTGAGCCCTCCAAGCAGAAGATAGCATGAACTTGTCGTTGGCAAACTCCAGATGAGATGAGATGATTGAAAATAAATAACAGTGATGGCAGTGAAGATGGAATGGACCTTTGATGCAGGATGCTGCATATTTGTTAACTTTGAAGGGCTCCACCAGCCATGATCTCTTTGAGGTGCCTTGACTGATGAAAAGGAAACAAGCTCTTTATTTGGTTTACTTCATTCTTCAGTATTCTTAAATGCAATTTAAGACTACCTCTTGAATAGGATAATACAGGTTATCCTTGACTTACAACCACAATTGAGATCAGAATTTCTGTTTGTTAAGCAAGGAAGTTGTTAAATGAGTCATGTCCAATTTTACCACCTTTTTTTGCCACAGTTGTTAATTGAATCATGTGATTGCTATGCAAATCTCGCTTCCCCTCTTGACTTTGCTTGTCAGAAGCAGCTGGAGAGGCCACAAATGGAGATCACATGATCCTGATACCCCATAACTGTCATAAATACATGCTGATTGCCGATATACTCAGAGTTTGATCATGTGACCATGCAGATACTGTGACAGTCATAAATGTGGGGACTGGTCATAAATTAGTTTTTCAGTGTTGTAACTTTGAATGGTTTCGAAATGAATGGTTATAAGTCAAGGATTACTTATATTCTTTTACTGCTACCTCATCTTACACTGCTTAGGAATGAAGTCCTGTGTGGTGTAATCGTTTTTTTCAAAGTACCTGTGACTCAATCCTGCTGGATTAAGGACAGAGCATTACATTAAGCAAGGAAGAGTTTCACCCTCTAAAACTATCTAATAGAATAGTTTATAATCTATATTAATCTATATTCTTTATGCAGGCACTTCTCTTAGAAGACCCAGGCGACTACTAGGCCATTTCTGAACTGTAAGGAAACAAAGGTCATCCATTTTTCAAGGAGCTTCAAAAAATTCCACCGGACCTTCCAAGAATACTTAATTGAACAAGTCCTTTGAGATCTGTTCTCCATTATTCATGTCTCTCAGGTTCCTTTGAATGCTCAGAGGTGATCTGCAGTAATCCTCTTTTTCTTTTTCTCTAGAGAAGCTCACTATGTGCCAGCTACTTTGAAGCTTTTTGAAGCTGAGATGCTGCACTACTCCTCTATGGAGTACAGTTAAAGTGAGATGTCAATTATGAGAAACTTGAGATAATTCAAACTAGCAATTTTAGGTAGCAACATGTGTGCCTAATGCTATTCTAGTTTGGAGACAGGATTTATAACAGTTAAAATAAGTGTAATCTGGGTAGATTTAGGTATTGGCTGAAAATGAATCTGGTGCACCTTATCCTGTCAGATAAATATTATTCCTCTTGGAAACTTCCATAAATAATGGATGTCATAAATTGAGGTTCTCCAGTAAGATGCTGATGTACCTGGGGTAATATCGTGTTATGATAACTCTTAAAGAATTGTCATAGACTTACCAGTAACTGATGTAAAATTACCACTAAATGACCACAATGTGACTTAGATTCAATTGGGCACAGCATATTTGATTTTAAACCAGCATTATATCTGGCCCAACTTACACATAATATTATTTCAGAAACCTTTACACTATTATAATTTAATACCTTAGCATTTAACAATGATGGAAATAAATGCCACTGAACGATGGGATCAGATCATGGTGTACTGTACCACAATGAGCCACTAGCTTTACCCATTTTCAGCTTGGACAGAAACAGTCTATGTGCAGCTTCTTTTGACAAATAAATATGCCAAGAAAATTCTTACTATTCCAATATTTACATTTGAGGCCTATAGAATTTGTTCAATATTGAAAACAAAGGATGCTCTTATGACTGCAGATTATTTTATGATGGATGTTACATTGTACTTTATGTAATATCCTTCCTTCCTTCCTTCCTTCCTTCCTTCCTTCCTTCCTTCCTTCCTTCCTTCCTTCCTTCCTACTTTCCTTCCTTCCTTCCTCTTTGTCATAGTGGGGGAAAGGACCTTGGATATCTTCTAATCCAACTCCCTGCCCCAGGTAGGAGTTCTCATACCCTCCCGGACAAGAGATGGGCTGCACCTCACAAGAGCTGGGAAGAATGTGTTTGTAAAACAGCTAGTGCTGGCTCATCAGAAGAGCTTTAAACTAAAAATGGAAGAGGAAGATAATCTTTAAGACTAAACCCCAAGCATAACCCCAAGACAATAAATCAGACAATGAGGAAGGGAGTAGTGAGAAGGGAAACTCAGCTATAAATCAGAAGGCATAGTAAGCAAAAGGAGTCAACCATAACTAATATATACTGATGCTCAGAATTTGGGGAACAAACAAGGAAAATTTGAAGTCTAGTATGGTATTGTTACCATTACATAAACTTGGTGGGAGGTCTGGGTCAGTGACTGAATAACAAATATGGAATGCTCTGGAAATGTAGATAAGGTGATTACTTTAAAATGTGGACTAGATTTAGAAATAAACTGTTCAGAGTTGGAAGGCTTTCAGAGCTGTACCTGAGCTTTTTAGAAGGAGACTGAGAATCTAATGTTGGTTTCCCATCAATTACCCATTTTTCAATCTAAAGTGACTTGCAGAACATACACTTTGCAAGGGAAAAAAAGCAATTTCTTCCCTATATCAAAAGACAGACACACAGGCTAAAAACAGTACTGTACAGACAACACTACTAGGGTAATGATGAAGCTTTCCAACTACTACCGGTAGGATAATGATGAAGTAATGATGTTAAAAAGAAGAAATTATGTATAATCCAGAAAATCTGATTTTTTTTGTTCTTTCTGACTTTGTTCAGCACCTTGTCACTTACAACCTGGACTCGTTAAGCATTTGCCTCATTGACGTTGCTTGCTTGATTCTTGCTTCAAATTACAGTTGAGTATCCTGTCTACACAAACTATTGTTAACCATGATTTATGGAAACAAAGCAACATCAGACAATGAAACCATAATATACCGATAAGCCATAAAAAGACAGTGTAATAGTATAAAGGTTAAGATAGTGGGTCAGGAATGAGGATTCAAATCCATGAGAGCTTTCACCTGTGAATGCCTTTCAAACAGTCTCTCTTGATCCAACCTACTTCACCCAATTGCTATTATAGGGGAAAATGTGAAAAAGGAGCATTTAGTTAATGAAGGGAAGTCAGAGTGTAAATATAATTAATAAAAGGTTAGTCACATTTTAAATTTGGACATAACTTGTTTCATTAAAAAATATTTGCACTGTATTGAGAATTCTGAAGTCAAATTATCTAGTATCTTCCTTGGGACCATATGTATAGCTCTCTGTGTGTGTGTGTGTGTGTGTGTGTGTGTGTGTGTGTGTGTGTGTGTGTGTGTGAAGTGAAAAATCTCCTAGACTCATTAGTGTAATGTTAATAACATTTATTGTTAAGATTGAATGCAACTACTATTTTCTTGTGTTGGGGATTCAGGGGAGAAATATTGGGGAAAAAGAATATCACAAGGGAGCTCAAATGAATAGATGTACACAGCTGGTATAATGATTTCACCACTTGCCCCTTATTCTGCTTTTATAGGAAGGTCATGAAAACATTTACATAATGCTGATAACACAAGTGCTGATGATAAGCCTAGTAATTAAAATATTTTACTGTTATGCTTAATGGCAGAAGTAGAACTTTATTTATCCCATCAATCTTAAATTACACTCCAGTCCTTGAGTAAAAGTTGGTGAACAACTTGATAGGTTAGAAATAATGTTTCAAGCAAACCTATTACATTCTTGTCAAAGTGGGAAAGAGATGAATAATCAGTGTATAGAACAAGTCATAAATATCTGATATGAACAGGGCCAAATGTCTGCTACATAAATGCCCATAAATATAAGCTTGCCTTCTACAATTAAACAAAGTGGATTCAAGTGATCTCAGCTCATCAAGGCAAGCCATGCAAGTAGGCTGTAATCTTGATTGGCATTATTCTAGTCTTCTGCCTTTAACCATCTCTGACAGTGAAAAGAAGCCTCACCTTGGGAAAAAAAAAGAGAAATGATAAGCAAGCGAATGGAGGCTTCCTTGGATAAAGGAAACCTGATTTTTCTTTTTGCTGGAATAGATGCATGTTGTGCCTTTTTTATGCTCAGGGATCTTATGGTGAACTGCAACTCTTTGATCCTTGGTTGTGGGCTTTGACTGGATGGAAATTACATTTTGGCATGTTGTCTCTTTTACCAGCAAGGGGTAAGAGAAAAGGCCTTCTCAGTGTATATGCATACGCCTAACTATGCAGCACTTTGTCTCAGTAAGGCAGACTGCCATCCTTTTTGGCGATACAGCTGATTCTCATCATTGAGATAGTAGTTATGTTTTATAAAGTTGCTGCAAAGACTAACAGTGAATACTGAATCTCACCTGGGAATGTGCATGTCAAGTGACTCATCACTCTGCATAGGTCTGTGAATGACAGCAAAGGCATCAGGAGTATTGATTTGGGGATCACAAATAAATTTGGGATTTTACAAATAAATAATGAGGATCAATTCTATTCTTCTTTTTAGAAGATCATTTATTCCACAAAAGACATACATTTTAGGAGACCCTATCTGCTTGTAGAGTTAAGGTATCTTTGTATGTGCATATGTGCATATATGTGTGTATTAACAGGTATGTACATATTTGCACTTATGGAATTGTTATTAGATTGTTTCCCCTTGAAAATATCAAATGTAGTTTTAGCATATAGGAACACCTCGAATTTGGAAAATAACTATGGCTGAGCTTGTTGTTTGTACTTGTACGAGAGAGTTTCAGGGAATACCAGTCAGAAAAACATCCTAGAATAACATAGTGGTAAACCACTCCTGTACTTCTGCCAAGAAAACTAAATGAAGAACTGAGACTGACCTGAAAGAAACCTTACCTTTTCCTGGCATAGATTTTAAATGATATAAGGCGCCCTGAGTGATGACATGAAATCTCACCTTTCAGTTCTTTTGACAATTTTTACAATTATTCTGGAATGAAGATTTTTTTAAAAGGATCTATTAATACTGATACATCTAGCATCCTCCGCTTACTTAACCTTCCAAGTACATGTTTACTAAGGAGCAGTTTCTAGTAGGAAAGACTGCAAGCTAGTGTGACTTAGTTTGCACTTATTAAGTTCTCAGTGATGGCACTTTGATGACAGGTGATGCCACTGCCACCAGTAAGGAAATGAAGCAAGCTGAAATGGTAAAAAAAAGATACACGTATGCTATCTGAATGTGCCAATGGTATAGGGGCCTGCTTGTTGTTGGCCACCACTGAGAATATACTGGACCTGCAATATTAGGTTCTATAACTAATTAGATGGACTGGACAAGTAGATTAGCATTTACTAAAGTGTCTAGCAAATATCAATTTCACAAGATTTCTTCATAATAAATAAACCGTGCCTTCAAGTTTTTGATAGGTGATGTGGCTCAACATTGGCCATCATACCATATCTTGTCTTTCTTTTGCAAAAATCACTACCATGTAAATAAAATGTCAAAGTCCAGCATAGTTTTGTGGACACCATTAACTGCCCAAATAATGTTTCCCCTTTTTATAGAAAAAAAATATCTTGGTCTGATTTGAAAGCTTTTTGGAGATTTTTAATCTGGCACCTTTGTCTAACCCTGAACATATCAATAATGGACTCTGATGGAATGTTGCAGCTGAAAATGGAATGCTGTACCAGCTGGGATCCAGATGAAGAATGCCTTTGAAAGTTTAATCACAATCATATTGCACATTAAATACTTATCTGTCTGGATTGTTGAGGAGAGCAAGAAATGAAGTTATCAAGCAAAGTGGGAGTTTACAGAGCAAAGAAAATGCACACCTGTGGGCATCTTGGTGTTTGATGAGATCAAAGGCTAAGAAATGTCCTGTTTGTTTCAATGTGTCTGCCTGTTCATGGTACTTTCCAAACATTCCACTCCCTATTGATCATATTAGTGCTTTGGAACATTTTGAAGAACATTGGTTGTTAATACAGTGTGAGAAACCAGTGGAATTTGGGACAAAACAAAACATTCTTGATAATCATGTTGATCAACTCTTTCTCCTTTTCTAAAACTTTTCTTGAATATTTCTGTAAAAGTATGGAAAAAGAATAGAGGTTTGGCTACATATGCCAATCTATCAGGCAGTAGTTCCAGTTTTCCAGACAAAATAGTATGGTGATCCTTTGCATATATGAACAAGTATAGCCTATGTGTTCCAGTCTTCCCCAGCCTTCTTCATTTCAGATGTCTTTGCATACAATTCATCCACAAAATGCTCAGTCTTTTCTTTAAAAAAATAATAATTGTTTTAAGTTCTGGCTGTGCAATAAGGCATTAGCTAATGTGGATCCAATTTTTCCCCAAAGTCTTGGTGTATTAAGTTATCATTTCTCAAGAACCATGTCACTGAGGAATAATTATGATTTGATGGTAGCTATCACAGACCTCTAAATTCAAGGAGGATTTTTCATAAGTACTTTTATTAAAAGGAACAGATTTTACCACTAAAACAGTAAGAACACAATAGATGAATTTCCAACTAGAAGGCTTTAACTACAAGAATCTTAATACAGAGAAATAATTATAAGTTTAGTTATGCAATTGGTTTACTCTGCACCTAATTGCAAGCAAACAGTTTTAACCTTTTGTGCTTAACATTTAATTTTATCAGCCCATGACTTTTTGGCAAAATGGAAAGTCTTTGTGTATTTTTTGTGACACAAGACATACCAATTAAGTAATTTTGTGATGTTTACTTTTGCTTAAATTACTTCTGTTTTCATGCTTCCTTTTCAACAATAAAATTTAATGGAGACATTTTTCCCAATTTAAAACTAGACACCCTCCCTCAATCTCTTGCCAGCTTTTCTTTTTAAAAATCATTTCTGTAGGAACCTAATTGGTTTTAAACAAGACATGATAGAGATGTTTTAAATCATGGCCTTTGTAAAAATTACCACCATTCATGCTGAATAGTAACAGATGTTCTGCATGTACTTAAAACAACAGCAATACTGACCTTAATAATACTAATTAATTGTAAGAATGGCTAACAAAGAAGGTTGAATGAATTCTTCTTAATAAGTGGGGAATTGTATAATCAATCACTACATATTGAATGAGGCTGGCATGACAACTGGGAAGCAGTAATTTGTAGTCTAATTGTATATGTTTTATTTGTTCCAATTCAAAGATTAATACGTGATATTAAAAGGACATTTTCTGCCTTCCATAAAAACATTTTGGATTATTTTTGTCTCTCCAGTCTCATAGGAAGGGCATATTGGGAGCCGTTACCATCATTAAGTTAACACCCCAAATATAAAGGAGTTATGGCAGTTTTTACTAGTCAGAAGATGGTCCAATTTTCCATTTTTGTTTCTATTATTTATATATGATAGTTTATGGAATCATTCACTAATAAATATAACATGCCTGTATTAATTGTTGGAGAAATTTACCAAACACCTTGGAGACAAAAATGGACTGAAAAGCAATAAAGATGGAAGGTAACTAGAGTTGTCAAATTAGTTATGTAGCATTCTTTTTCCATACCAATTGAAAATTGTAGAATAATAATAATAATAATAATAATAATAATAATAATAATAATAATAATAATAATAATAATAATAATAATAATAATAATAATAATAATAATAATAATAATAATAATAAAGTTGGAAGGGACGTTGTAGGTCATCTAGTCCAATCCTGCTCAGGCAGGAAACCCTATACCATTTCAGACAAATGGCTGTCCAGTCTCTTCTTAAAAACCCTCAGTGTTGGAGCATTCACAGCTTCTGGAGGCAGGTTGTTCTACTGATTAATATTTCTAACTGTAGAAAATGTATCCTTAGCTGTAGGTTGCTTCCCTCTTTGGTTAATTTCCATCTGTTGCTTCTTGTCCTGCCTTCAGGCACTTTTGGAGAATAGCTTGACTCCCTCTTCTTTGTGGCAGCCCCTGAGATATTGGAACACTGCTATCATGTAACCCCTCCTCCTTCTCTCCATTAGAGTAGACATACCCAATTCTAGCAATCATTCCTTATATGTTTTAGCCTCCAGTCCCCTAATCATCTTTGTTGTTCTTCTCTGTACTCTTTCTAGAGTCTTTTTTACCTGGTGGTGACCAAAACTGGATGCAGTATTCCAAATGTGGCCTTACCAAGGCATTGTAAAGTATTAATACTTCATGTGATCTTGATTCTATCCCTCTGTTAATGCAGCCTAGCACTGTGTTGGCTTTTTTGGCAGCTGCAGCACACTGCTGGCTCCTATTTAAGTGATTGTCCTCTAGGACTCCAAGATCCCTCACATAGTTGCTACTATTGAGCAAGGTACTACCTATACTATATCTGTGCATTTGGTTTTTCTTGCCTAAATGTAGAACCTTGCTTTTTTCACCCTTGAATTTCATTTTGTTAGATAGCACCCAATGTTCAAGTCTCTCAAGATCCTTCTGTATCTTAAGCCTATCTTCTGGAGTGTTGGCTATTCCTGCCAGCTTAGTGTCATCTGCAAATTTGATGAGTTCTTTCATTAAACTCAAGCCTTGGATCACTGAAAAAAAGTTAGTTTGTTCAAGTACAGTGATAAATAACTTATCAAGTTATTTAGGAACACACAAATACATAGAAGTCATCTGAATATAGCAAATTATGCAAATAATACAACAAATCAAGTACAATTCAGTTAGTGGTTCAGAATAGTCCATTTCTTGGCACTGACCTATTATAAAATATATTTGTTCAAGTTGTAAAAATATTCAAATAGCCCTCACAATTTTATAACAGCACCATCATTGTTAATTTAAGGCTAATGTACTCTAAAAATATTAAATCCATTTCTGTGCAGCAACTTGCAACTTAATTATTTTGATTATTGTAATTTGGCTTTTTTTTTTACTAAACAGACAATTGTTAATATTCAGTTTTGTAATGGTAATCATTGCATTTTGCAATGGTTCATTAGAAAACCACAACTATCTATGCAACATTCCAAGATGATTGTGAGCATATATATTTAAATATGTTGAATTCTAAAAAGCATTCTGCTGACTAAAGCAATGTAAATGTGTTCTCCAGAATATTTTGCAGGTCAGAGATCCTGTTTATTCACACATACACATTGTGTGGATTTTTCTTTCTTTTTCTTTTTACTGTAATATGATTCTAATAAATGAATATAATGTTTGAATGAAGCAACGATACAAGCAGGACATTCTGTACCCGGTTGTTGTTGTTTTTCGATCCTGCAATTTCTTAGCACTAGGATTGATGCCATCCAAGTAAACTTTTAAAATAATGAAAAGAAGTATGCTAAACTTTCAAATCCTTCTGTGACATAATTGATATCTTAGCTAATAGCAAACTGTGCTAGTCAGGATAATGTAAGATGGCCGTTTAATATGCTTTACTTGGCATAAAAATAAAAGAAAGTATTTGTGTTTATTTTTTTAATTATGTGTCTTCAAATTAATAACTGTCCTGTGTTTAGTGAGCTCAAAGATTAGATCTACTTTCTAAAGAGACTATTTAACACCTTGGTTCCATTTTGGTTAGGTTTGTTCTATTCTACTGTAATTAACCTTAGTTGAGGTTGTGAAACACAGAAAACAATGTTATGGAAATGGCATACAACTTAAGTTTGATACCCCCTTCCCATCCATTTTTCCCCAAACAGCTTGTTAATTACATTTTGGGGAAATAAAATTAGCCCCTGTATATTATTAAACTTCCATCCTATATATGCTTGAATTCAGTCTCATTGAATTCATATGATGCACATCTGATCTGGGCTATTCTTCAAAATTGAACAATACCAGTTAATGTTTAGAATGGGGATTGCTTGGAAATTAAAAAAAAAAAGTTAACTAGATTTTGAAGTAGAAAACAAAATTCAGTCTTTTTTATTTCATTCTCAAGAGTTTTACTAGAGCAATTACCAGGAGTCACGCTCAGCTCGAAAATGTTTTTACTTTTTTAAGCACTGAAATGGATTTTGCGTGGGTTTGCATGGTGTTCTTCTGTTTCAAGTCAGTCTTTGTGTCAGATGGCCTTGAGTAAAATATCTATAGCAATAGTTGTGGATCCATTCAGACGAATTACCTTGTCAGTGGTCATTGTGCAAGATAATGCATGACAATGTCTGTAAAACGCTACCTATGAAATGTTTGGCCAAAGAAAACTGCTTATGCCTCATTTTCTAGAGAATGGCTATGGTTTGGGATTACTCAAAAGAGTTGACAATTTCACAGAGAAGTTGTTGCATGGTATTAGTTGTGCCATTTTAATGGAATCAGTATAAGGTTAAGAAAGGTTGTTTCAGGGGGAAAAAGGATGCTATAAAGTTGATAAACTCTTGTTCTGACCAATAACTTCTACTTGATTTTTAAAAGGAAAACATTATTGTGAAAACCCTTATGATCATATGTCAAATCTCTTCTGATTCTACTAGCTTGACTTCTTATTATTTCAAACTCATATTAAGGAACGGGTTCAGCACTGATAAGCAACTGATCCTTGTTCTGTGTCTCTTGGAGTCTGATACAAATTTTCTTGCTATTAGACTAAATCTACTTTTTGTATAAGACAAGACATTTCTTGGGAGGAGTCTGCACTGAGATACGGACAGTGGTATGAATGGGGAACTGCGTAAATGTTTAGCAGAAAGCAAGGAAGATTGTTTGTTTATCTTTGCTCATTTTCCAGCCAAATTTTTCAGCTTCTGGCTATTCCAGGTTTGAGTTGCTGTTGAATTCCTAATATTTATCTACACACCAGGCATTCAACCACACTGACTGCACTGCCAAAAAGACTTCAGCATTTTTGCAAATGGACCACCCTGGCAGTGGGTGAGGTGTGTAATTCAGTCTCAAAGAAAAGATGTTGTGCAGGGGCTGCTTATTATGTTGAAGTGTGTGTGGTTTTCTGGGAGGCAATACTTGGCAGTTCACAAAAAATATAAAACTTCTTTGACTTGGACGGCCAGGCCGACTTAATTCCACAGTAACGGATCTCATTTCGGCTTTTAAGTGTTTGTGTTAAAACTAAAGCATCAGTGGAGATCTTGCCTGCCTTTGAAGTTTATCTTCTTAATATTGATAAAAGATGCCTGTGAAGAATAATTTCCATTTTTTCCTAGCCTAGAATAAACTCACAGGACCATGATAAGAAGTAGCTCCTAGGAAATTTCAGAGAAGGAGAAGCAACATTTTAAGTCCTGTGTAAAACTGAAAATAAAAGTAACTGGAGTCGCCCCAAAATTATATTTTTCAAATTCTGACATGTTGATGCAGCTTGACCTTTATTCTTTCAGAATTCCTTTATCTTAAGCATTATGCTCATCCATGAAGCAAAAGTGTTCAAATTCTGGCAACAGAAATCCTACACACAGAGAGAGGGGGGGCAGAGGCAGGAGAGACAGAGAATAGTTGCTGGTTATTTGCCTATTTCTGTTGTATATAGTCAGGGGGGGCAGAGGCAGGAGAGACAGAGAATAGTTGCTGGTTATTTGCCTATTTCTGTTGTATATAGTCTTCAATTATATACTGCAATATATATATTTAAATTTATATAATATCTTCCCATCCCTTTGAGTGATATGTGTCTTTCCAGAGGCCTGATAATTTGAGGGTTCTTTGCAGGATCATAGCTGTTCCTAGCATCACACTTTTCTGGACAGAGGGCTCTGATGTTGTTCCTCGGATCTGTTGGAACCATTCTCCCAATTTAGGAGTCACAGCTGCAAGTGCTCCTATCATCCCTGGGACCACTTTGGCCTTCACTTTCCATATCCTTTCTAGTTCCTCCTTTGGGGCCTTTAGATACTTCTCCAGCTTCTCAAATCCTTTCTTCCTGATGTTGCTGATCCATGGCATTGGTACACATATCACCATCACTGACTTTTGCTCCATATCTGCTACCATGATATTGGCCAATATTTGCCTGCCTGTCTGGATGCAGAAGTTCCACAAGATCTTAACTCTGTTATTCTCCCTTCCTTGCCATGGAATCTCCCAGCTGACCTTGGGAGCCCGGGCAGGGGTGTTAAACTGCCAGCCCACGGGCCGGACGCGTCATCAGGAAACCACGCCCTCCCCATTGCCAGCAATGGTGAAAAAGCTCCGATACGTGATGTCACAAGTTTGACATGTCTGGTAGGTTATACACTGTGCAGATGTTTCTGCTCACAATGCCAGCAACGTGGTTGTCCTGTTCAGTGTATGCTCTTCCTGCCTACATCTTATACCCTGACACCATTTCTCAAAGGTCTCTCTGGATAGTTTGCACCTCAGGTGCTGGCGTGGTAGATCAGCTTCTATGAATGTAGTGCTTAGTGCTCAGTACTATTCTTATGCTGCTATGATTGATGCCTCAGTGCTGTCTTTTAATGCAGCCCTTTCAAGCCGCTGATAAGATTTTCCAATATCAGCCATCGCAGCTATCTGTCATATAGGATCTTATCTTGCACTTCTTCTGCTTTATCCTCCTACCATATCTCCTAAGGGATTTTCTCAGCAACTTATCACTGGCTTATATTCTACTGATGTGCTCCTGGATGCTTTGGGTTTCATCCAAGACAGTTTGATACTCACCAGACCCCGCCTGTCCACTTTCTGGCAGGTGTACAGGCTCTAGGTGTTGGACTTGGGGTGGAAATTTCTGAATGTTGTGAGACGTTTCTGGGTCTTCACATTAGCAGTCTCAATGTCTTTCTTTGCCCAACCTACTATACACACAGAACATCTGATGACTGGTAGGGTATACACGTTAATGGCATGGATCTTATTCTCCCCACTGAGCTGGCTCTTCAGGACATGTTTGATCCTTTGGTGGATGTTTCTCTCTTCCTTGCCTCCTCGTAGTGGTTCACATATGACTGTGGGATTAATGAAACATATTGTGATTGGTCTATTGGGCCTAACTTTTGGTACATTCTCTACTTTCTCTCTCCTTCTCCCTCTCCTTCTGTGTGTGTGTTTGTGTGTGTAATTTTATACATTGTAGCAATATAATTATATAATTAACATAACTTTATCTATAATTTATAATCTAGTCTAAAATTCTCTTGCTTTATCTTTCCCTGTGATATAACACAGAGAGCTTTCTTGAATGATTGTAAATTTCCCTCAATTCTGCAAAACAAAGAAAAATTATTATTCTTGTCCTGGCAGGGTTGTATATGAGAAAGCCATCCTTCTAATAATTTAAGCATAAAGTATACAGAGGTTATATCCTCTGCTAGGCTCCCAGAGCTGTTTCAGAGAATTTTTGAATTCTCTGCAAGTATTTGTGCATATGTAAAAATCATTCTGCTGGGAGCACCAGCTTAACATCTGTGTAGATGTGTATATATGTGTGCATCATTAGCACAGTATTTGAAATAACCTTGTCAACCTTCCAGAGGATACAGCTGCTATAAATAGTGCTAACCATTCATATTCAAACTGCAAAAGTGGTCCAGATAACCATATGCCAACAGATTGTTAAGTGCCATTTATTGATTTTCCTGGATTTTTCTTGTTCAGATGTGGTATATCCATCCAATATGTCAATTTATCTGGGGTATCCATACAACATGCCTCAATATGTAAGAGTTAAAATACTCTCAAGTCAAGATCCCAATGACTGTGTCCATGCTTGTTGCTATTGATCTGGTTTCCTTCATCCCTCCCATCTAGAAATGCTCAAAATTAGTTAATAGCCCTGGAATTTTCAGATAGTGCATCATTTAAATGTCAACAGGACTAACTCTGCTTAATTTCCAAGGTTAATCAAGATCAGCAAATGACTGACTCATGTGTAGCACCTGGTAAAATGATAATGTTATGCATTTCTAAGGCTATTAAGAATACAGCTGTGATAAAGTTTACAAGTACCATACCTGATTAATAGGAACGAAATGAAATTGGTGGAAGCTTGATCTTAACTGTAGATATATTTGTATCTAAGTTCATATGGCCCCAATCCTGTTGTGCTTCAGGGAAGCAATGAAGATCTGGCATTTTCAAAAGGATCTGGGAAAGGATGTTGTTGTTTCCCTGATGTGTATGGTTTATATTTTCCTTATTGTGGACTAAGTTTAGGCAATTTCAATTATTATTTCATTTTTGTATACATCTTTTGATAAATTAGCTAAACATTTATATGAATAAATACAGCTAATGCAGTTATTGCTGCCTATTATGCTATAATTAGTATTTTGTTAAAATTATTATATAATTATGTTAGTGGGAGTTTCTTTTTGGATTAAGTTGGAAATTTTATTTCTTGGAATTTCTTGGATTTCCAAGAAATAAAATTTCCAACTTAATCCAAAAAGAAACTCCCACTTAAATACAAGACAGAGAACAAGAAAATGGCAAAGCCCTCCTCCCATACATAAAAGGCACCACAGACAGGATCAGCAAAATCGTGCACAAACATAACATTAAGACAGCATTCTGCACAAACAGAAAAATATCCACCATCCTAAGAAACCCTAAAGACAAAATTGAGTTAGAAAATCAAGGAGTATATGAAATCCCATGTACTGCTTGCTCCACTACATACATTGGACAAACCAACAGAAGAATAAGTGCATGCATTGAAGAACACAAAAACTCAGTCAAAAAAGAAGAACCAACTTCTTCCCTGGTCCAACACCTTAAAGCCACAGGACATAAAATTGATTTCAAAAAGACCAGAACTATTGCCAAACTGAACACTTTAATAACAGAATAATCAGAGAAGCCATCGAGATAGAAAAATGCCCTCACAGCATGAACAAACGAGATGATGCCTCCCGCCTACCAGCCATTTGGAAACCTGCCCTTATTGACAGACGAGTCCATAGTACGGGGAATGACACCAGACCTACACTCACAAAAACCACACAGGATGTCACCACCACACATCCAGGCAAAAAGCAGACCCAAACCCACACTGATGAGGAGGCACGACCACAAACCAGAAGCCAGACCACAGCTGCATCATTAGCCACCTTAAACCCCTCCAATCCATACACGAAGCAAATTGACACCCACCATGAAGATGAGGCACGACCACGAACGCAAAGCCAAACAGCTATACAGTTCACCATCTCTAATCTCCTTGTAACACTGACTAACCTGAGCACAACAAAGCCCCCACCCAAACAGAACACTCCCCCAGCCAATCAGAGCACAGCCAACCCCCCATCCAATCAGAGCACAGCCAAGCCCCTAACCAATCAGAACACACCTCCACCCAATCAGAACACAGCCGAGCTCCCAGCCAATCAGTTCAAACCCCCACTGGCAGTTAAAAGGAAGAAACAGCTAAAATCTCACATTGCTCCTAGAAGCAGAAGCCGACTTCGTCGAAACGTCGCCAGGACACTTCAAATTCTACGTGGGAGAAAACCCGAAGAACCAAACACCTACATACAAACACCCGCGAAAACCTCAGAAAACAAATTACACACACACACACACACACACACACACACACACACACACACACACACACACACACACACACACACACACACACACACACACACACACACACACACACACACACACACACACACACACACACACACACACACACACACACACACACACACATATATATATATATATATATATATATATATATATATATATATATATATATATATATATATATATATATATATATATATATATATATATATATATATAAAACTACCCGAACAGTGCATCTCTTGGTTTCCTTTTGGAATAGCAATCCCAATTGCTATTCCAATTGTCATTGCATAAAATCTGTATAGATGAAATTGTTGTCAATCAATCAGTTTCTGATTTATAATCCAATCTCTTGGGGGTTCACTGTTGCAGAGGAGGGGGGCTGCCACAGAGCAAGCTTGCCCTTAGGGCTCCTGATCATGTTATCCCCAGGGGTTGGGACTCTGAACAATCTCTCTTTACTAGATCTCATTGGCCAACAGTTCTCACCTTGAATTGCACCCAGAAGCCAATTGGCAGTAAGTGCAACTTCCACAATGGATATATAAGATGTTAAAAATATTTACATTCTGGGCCAGTCATTATTCATGAATGGTCCTCAAGGGCAACCCATTGTTAATTAAATTGCTATAGTGTATGTTACCAATCTTTTTTGTTCCTTTCTAGCACCTTTCTTTCCCTCCTTCTTCCCTTTTTGTACTGAAGTAATGAAATAAGCTATATTGGCAGTTCAGCTTCTTATACTATATATTCTTACTATTTAACAACTAAGGAGTTCTTGGTTTGAATTAAATTACTTGATGGGAACAGGATATCTGTGTAGGAGACTAAGCCCTTCTTCTTTGTGTGTTAGGTTGGAATTGCAGTGTTTCCAGAAACAGTACACTTCGAAGAGTATAGCAGGGGAAAAAAATAAAGAAATAAATGCTAAGTGCTTTAATATTGGCCATTTCTTGAGGATGGGCTTGAAACTGTTTTTGGCAAAAACAGCACTTGGTTTAGAGCTTTATCTATTTTGTTAAGATAAGAATAGCTTTTAAGAGCATATCTTTAAACTAACATAAATCAGCAAGAGTCATTTCTAAATGTTGGCTAAGAAATAAGGCAAACTTCAAAAGCTTTTCAATTTACTTAGAGGAATTAAATTATTTTACCAGTTTCTTTCAACAAATTACCTAATGTAATTAACTTCATATTTGGATAGAAGATAATTGATGGCTTTTAAAGGTTTAAGTATATTACATAGAGAGAAAAAGAACCATTAATACTGAAAATATGGAAAGGGCCCTGTTCTGTTTTTTTTGTTTTTTTTTTCAAAAAAATCAGATTAACTGTGCACAGCCCTCCTATATTAATATTGTTTTGCTGGATTCTATAAGCCCATGAGTAGGAATCCTAGTGTTTTCTCTTTACCATCTTAGATTAGGTTCTATTTCTGGAAATGGAGAGCTTATCTTAAATTATCACTCTAGCGAAAGCTCACATAAAATAAAACTCTACTCTTCTTCCTCCTGCCTGGTAAATCCTTTCTCCAGTGCTCTGCACTTGTATTTTGCAGAGGTAAATAAATCTTTTATTAGTGATACGAACAAGCAAAGTTCAGAGAATTAGCATGATTTGTATTGTATCTAGCATCAGCTTTGTAATAAAATCAATAAATAACAAGCAGGAAGCTTAAATAGTTTAAATATTTTCTGTTTTGAGGACAGTATTATCTGAAAGTAAGTCTAATTGTGTTGAACAGTCCCTCGTAAATGTAGTTGAATATAAGAAGCTTGCAATGATTTGGTTGTCATATCAAGTTTTTGTAAGATTCTGGACATTATAGGAAGAAAGCCATGTAGTCTATGGTAATAAAAAAAATCAGAACTCTGTGCTTTAAGGGGGGGGATACCTGTGCTTGTCTTCAACCCTAAGCTTTGCATTATTTTAATTGTCCATCTGCCTGCTTGTTTGTTTTTAAGTGTATTTTGGTTCTTATTATTCTAGACAATGTCAGTACAAATTACAGACAATACTACACAAGATTATTTCCTTTAAAAATAAGTTTACCACTACATTCCAAGCTGCTACTCTTTAACTGATCTGCCAAAATAAGGGGAAAAAATGAATACAAGGAATACAATATCCCCTTGATATTTTTTTTTCTTGCGTCTTCAGTTATTCTTTGCTTTACTATCACAACTGACCCTGGAATTTAGCGTAAGTCATTATGGTTCACAGGACCAAACTTGATTTTTATCCGTTTTTAACAGCAGTTATAAAGCAAGTCACTGAAATAGTTAAGCAACTCACATGGTCATCAACCAAATCACATGGTCATAAACGAAAGATAAAAAGATAATACAAGTGCCCAAAAAAATAAAAGGATAAAATAGAATGTGCAGAAAAAGAAAAAAGAGAAGAATATAAAAAGTAAACTAGAGAAGAAAAAAAGAATAGAGCAAAAAAGAAGAAAAATATATATATAAAAGTGACTTCCACCTTCATCACAAGTACAATTTGAACAAAGTATTACTTTCGGTTAAAGTGCAACAGTTTCTTAATCCTATACCTCATGTCTTATCAATAAACAGATCCTTAAAACCTAGTCTTTCAGTGTGGGTCAGCAACAGTCTAGTAAAAGTGTTACCACAGCAAAACAACATATATTTTATAATCTTGATCAAATAAACCCACTTTATATTTCTTCCTTTTACTTTTAACAGACTTAATCTTTAACTCCTTCAAATAATGCCGTGGAGCTTGTTTTCATTTTTCTTTCTTTCTCATTTCTCACAAAGGTTTTTAGAGGTTTTAATAGGTTTCATTATAAATCCAATATAAGAAAGTTGTCCAAGTTGTTTTTTATTTGTTTGTTGATTTGGTTTGCTATTTGTATATATATATTTTCTATTTATTAAAGCACCATCTGGTTTCATATGTATATCCTGTGGAACATATTTTTTTCCATATTGTTCTTATAGCCTTTAAATCCACTTTCAGATCCTTCTCAGTCTTTCCAATAAAACTCCTTCCTCTTTGTTAACAACGGAGTGCAGTCTATCTATAATGGCTGACACTTTTAAGATTAACTTCATTGTTCACAAATATCCTTCAATATGTCTAATGCTAGGGTATTTTGCTTCATTCTGTTTAGTAAGTCAAAATTAAATAATCTTCTCCTGAATTAAGATAATATTTACATCACAGGTTTATCAACATGCCATTTTTTTCATGGCACATCCATAGAAAGTTGGTTTGAAATCTGTTTCATAAATACTTTATAAAAAAATAATGTTGCTATTCACCATTACTTTTCTTGTTTGTTCATGTCAGTCTAATGTTTTTATTATTTGATTAATATCCAGTGACTTATCTTTGCTGCTGGAAGCACTGATCTACTGAACTACTTCCATACTGCTTCCATCAGAGGCAATTTTCTCCATTTTTCCTTCTCCAGGGGATTAGAGGATCCTTCAGAATAATGTGAGTGGTGACAGAGGGCTTCAGAGAGGAGAAATTAACGAAAATTCCAGCAACAGAAAAATGAATAGCAGTCAAACGGAATACATTTTTAAGTGCATTTACAGTAACTGCATGAAATGTGGAACACATTTGGCAGTTTATTTCTCTGTGGAAAATGAATAAACTCAAAGAATCAGGCAAGGTATCAGGGCATGTTGTGTGGAAGAGAGCTTGCCTCTGGAGTACTAATATGGTTGTCCAGTTAAGGCTTCCCTTCCTGAACAGATGCCACAATGATCAACATTGTGGTCATGTCTACCACAGCTAACTGAATATTGCTCCCTAACCCACAGTTATGGGAATAGTTTCAAACTGGAGTCTTTTTCGAGTGGAACAGTTGAACAGCATGACTCCATTGGAAAATGTGTCAAAACCCTAGTTAATCTATATGTTCTTTTGTGCCATGACGCTGAGCTCTTGTACATTGCTATGTTGCCTCCCACAAGTGAATGCTTACAGGTTTATCCTCATGTTTACATTCTCATTTTGGCTAAAGATTGCAGAAATGGGTTCCTGTGGTGTCCCAAATCAGTTGAGCCTTCTGATCTCAGGTGAGCGACTTTAAGTGTAATGAGACATGAAGCTTTTGCAATGCTTTTGGTAGTGAGTGTCTCCTGTTCAGACCACATGAAAAGGTATGTGCATAGTAGGGAAGGGAAGATCTCTGCTCCCTGCTGGAATAGGGGAAATCTCTGCTCCTTGCTGGAATAAGGCTCCATGTGTTCATTTCTTTGCAGTCCAGTATGAAAAGAACTCTGTTATGTGATGCTTGAAAAGTATTGCAAGTAGCTAAGGGTATGGTCAAATATCAATGAACTTTTTGATCCAACGCTATAAATTTTGTAACATTGCCTGCCTTGAAAGAAGTGAATTATATAAACAGGTGGAGCAAGGTGTTAAAATAAAGCCCTAGCTATAGGTAGGAGACGCCAGATGAAATCGGTATACTCATAATGTGAATCTTTTCTAAGTAAGCAAATGTTAGAATATTCAGACAATAAGACATTTCCATGAATAAAAGTACAACTTTATGTATGCTTTAATTAAATTTAAGATCAGTCGTATATCAATCCTGCATGGCAAATATTACCACCACCACAGGATTTACATAGATAATCAATTTAGTGATTTTACATTTATATTTAACCTTTTCTCAGAAATTTATGGAAGAAAGTTCAATGTTCTGAAAAGTTAAAGTTTGCCTAAGAGTAATTGTCCCTAGATAGTAAAGAGAATACTGATGATTATTAATTCAGGATTGCACCTTCAAAAATTGACATTGTGCTTAGAATTTTAGTTCCATTGTCATGTAACGGTTTTGGGCAGAGGGATAGGACCATAATGAATGTAATTTGATTTTTTCTTATTTATTGAATGTTTTATGTCATCACAGTTGCTCAGTATACAGTAACAGGGCTAAAAATACCCACAAAGCTAATTGTTCCAAAATTCAGCAGGCACTATACATCCAGGAGAAGACAAATTCAGGCTCCTCCCCCAAAATCCCTCTGGAAGATCTGGATTTAATGGCCTTTTGGAGTTCTAACTGGATAAAGACTGCTCTAACCTCTGGAGTTTTTATTGTTCTAAAGAAGACAAGTTGCAATAGAGAGGCCCATTGTTCCTGGTGTTCCTCAGGGTCAGGATTTAGAGGAAGCATTTTAAGGGTGTGGTTTACTTCATTTTTTACTCCTGTCTCTGTTTATTTGCTATCACAGTTCTACCTATTTTATATTACTCAATTAATAACCAGCCTTTCTGTTGATGTAACACAAAAATAGTGTAGTGGCTCTGCATCTGATCACTCCCATCCCAGTCTTCCATCCTCTTTCTCTGTTCATCTTAGCTTTGGATGACATACTGGTGCTAGATAATGTCTGGCATAGTTTTTGGCAGAATTTACATGTTATACATTTGAGGTACCACTGCCAAGAAAATAAAGAGATTTGCTTTATATTTATTGATCTGGTTCTTAACTCATGCATTTTCATTAGCTGAGAGTATACTTTGATATGCTAAGATCTTAGCAATTAGAAATAATAATATGATATAAACACATATCAACATTTGGGTTGCATATTTGGATACATAAGCGATAATTTTTTGGATCTAAATGCCATCTGTAGAACATTTTATAAAAATTTTCTCTTAAATGCTGAGCTTGTGTAAATTTAACATTTTTCACCCATATTCTTTTCCAAGTTTCTATCATAATTGGGTGTCCAAAATTACCTTCCCACTTAATCATACAATCTTTGAGTAATTCAGTTCCAGAGTCAATTTCAATTAAAGCATTATATATTCTTTTGATATGCATAACTCTTTGATCTCTAATTTGTATAATTAATTTATCATCCTTTAAAGAAAAGCCCATCTTAACATCTTTTTGCCATCTAGCTTGAAGTTGTGCATGATGATACCAATTGTGAGCTATACCTTCCTCCTTTAATCTATCTAATGATTTCAGTTCTAGGCTATTCCCTTCTTTAATTAAAAGTTTGTTATAGGGCACCACATCCTGAATTTGTTGTATACCTACACTCTGTATTGCATGCCTGGGAACTTTCCATAAAGGAATTTTACCACATAATTTATAATAATACTTTTTCCAGACACGCAACATAGAGTTTCTTAATATATGCTCTTTAAAACTCCTATCCAGTTTTTTTATCATAAACTAAATACGCGTGGAACCCATACACTAACCCATATCCTTCTATATTCAGTATTCTTTCATTTGTTAAGTTAATCCAATCACTTATTGCCACTAGAACTGCTGCATAATAATATAATTTAAAATTAGGCATTTTCAAACCACCTCTCTCTCTTGTGTCTTGAATAATTTTGAATTTAACCCTTGGTTTCTTGCCATCCCAAATAAATTTGTTTATACCTTTCTGCCATTCCTCAAGATTCCCATCCTTTTTAAGTATTGGCAACATTTGAAACAAAAATAAAAATTTCGGCAATACGTTCATTTTAATTGCGGCTATCCTGCCTAACATAGATAATTGTAATTTTTTCCAATTCTCCAGTTCTTTTTGTACCTTATTCCATAAAAATTCATAATTATTCTTATATAATTTCCCATTTGAAGCTTCTATATAAATTCCTAAGTATTTAACTTTTTTAACTATCTCACAGCCCGTTATTCTTTCCAAATCTTGTTTCAATTTATTATCTAAATTTTTAACCAACATCTTTGTCTTGGATATATTTAATTTAAAACCTGATACTCTTCCATAATTTCGAATAATCTCCATCAAACTCTGGGCCGATTGTATTGGCTGAGTCAATGTCACTAGTAGATCATCTGCAAAGGCACATAATCTATAATCATGTTGTCTAATTTGTACTCCCTTTAATTCCTCTGATGCTCTAATCCTATTCAATAAAACCTCTAAAGTTAAAACAAACAATAAAGGGGATAAGGGACAACCCTGCCTAGTACCCTTCTCAATATTAAATGAGTCTGTTAATTGTCCATTCACTATAATCTGCCCTGTTTGTTTCTGGTATATAGCTGATATAGAATTAATAAACTGGTCCCCCATTCCCATCATTACCACAAGCCTTTGCAGAAATGTCCAATTCAATCTATCAAAGGCTTTTTCTGCATCTAAAAACATTAAAACTGCCGGCACTTGAATATGTTTATCCAAATATTCCAATACGTTAAGAAGTTGTCTAACATTGGTTTTCATCTGTCTCCCTTGCAAAAAACCAGTTTGATCCGGGTGAATCCTTTGTATCAAAACTGTCATTAGTCTATTAGCCAAAATTTTTGCAAAAATCTTGTAATCCGTATTTAACAAAGAAATAGGTCTAAAGTTTTCTACTTGGACATTATCTTTACCCTCTTTAGGAATCAAGCAAACATTAGCCGTTTTCCAAGAGGGTGGAACCCGACCACCCTCTTGTATATTTACAAATAGCTCCCTCAAAGGTTCCACCATTTCCTCCTGCAAACACTTATAATAAATCGTAGTGAAACCATCAGTTCCTGGAGATTTCCCCAATTTCAATTGCTTAATTGCTTCAATAATTTCTTCTGATTTAATCAAAGCATTTAATCTATCTCTTTGTTCCAAAGTAATTTCCGAAACATTTTGATTTTGTAAAAAGGCATCTATCTCTTTCTCTTGAACTTTTTCTTCTGCATACAATTTGGTGTAAAACTCTAGAAAAGCCTTCTTAATAGTTTCTTGATGAAATACTTCTTGCCCCTTATATTCTACCTTCTCAATTAATCGGGATTTTTGTTTTTTCCTTAATGTATAAGCCAACCATCTGCCAGGTTTATTAGCATTAAAAAAAGTATTATGTTTAGCATATTGTATATTTCTGGCAACCTGGTCGGTCATCAACACATCAAATTGTTTCCGTAAAACCTTTATCCCTTCCTTGATATTACTATCATCTGGCTTATCTATTAATAATAACTCTTTCTTTCTTATTTCCGCTTCTAAAATTCTCCTCTTTTCCTCTTGTTTACGTCTATGCCTTACATTCATTTCAATTAATATTCCACGCATGTGGGCTTTACTAGAGTCCCACACCGTTTCTATTGGTGTACCTCTATTCTTATTTAACATAAAAAATTCCTTGATAGCCTTTTTACATTCTTCCACATACATATCATATTTAAACAGATTTTCATTAAGTCTCCAGGATCTGCTAGGAAATTGACCAGTCCTTAATTCCATCATAACTGGGTTATGATCAGACAATACATTAGGTAAAATTTTGACTTTCTTTAAGCTTAACATAAAGTCATTAGTAGTTAGAATAAAATCAATTCTAGAAAATGATTGGTGTCTATCAGAAAAAAAAGTAAACTCTTGATCTCTACCATGTCTTTCTCTCCATATATCTAACAAATTAAAGTCATCTTTAATATCAAAAAAGGATTTAGGCAAAATTGAACGCGATTGAGGAACAAGTGAAATCTTTTTCTTATCCAAACCAGCATCAAGGATTCCATTCCAATCTCCCATTAAAATACAAGATCTATAGTCCAACTGTATTATTTTTTTATGTAGTGATTTATAAAATATACCTTGTTTTTGGTTTGGGGCATATATACCCATCAAAAGAACTTTCTTCCCATCCAATAAAATTTCTATAGCTAAAAATCTTCCTTGATTATCTGCTTCTATTAATTTAGCTTTTATATGATTTTTAACATAAATAACAATTCCATTTTTTTTTCTGAAGATGCTGCCACAAAATATGTACCCAACTTATTATTTAACAAATATTTCTGGTCCGAAGTTCTAATATGAGTTTCTTGTAGACAAATTACATCATTTTTACATTGCTTCAAATAATGAAATATCTTCTTCCTTTTCTGTGGAGAATTTAGACCATTAACATTCCATGTCAAATATTTATTTGACATGACCTTTACGTGAAAGCTTCTGCAAAGACCATTCCACTTCTTCCTGCCTCTTTGGTCTTGCTCCCATGGCTTCCATAGATGTCAGATCAGCTTGCTTTGTTTGAGTTGGTTGTGTTTTTTCTCTTTGTTCAATATTCTTAGTAAGTTCACGTACATGCCTTGATTCTTTAGCCTTGTCAGCTACCAAAGGTTGGAAAATATCAATAGAGGAGGAGGCTGTATAGGCTCTTGAGATTCTAAAGGAGCAGATTGTGATTTTACAAGCTGCCCTGGAGAGGGCATAGCCGCCTTCGCAATTGCTGCCTTTTGTCTCGTAGTCATAGTTAAAAAAAAGGAAAAAGAAAAAAAAAGACTAAAAAAGATTTTTAAAATTGCCAATTCCTCCCTTCTCAATTTCTTTTAAAATCCAGTTGCGTTATAGTTTAATAAATAAATCAAGTCTAAATAGACTCTCAAACATCACTTCAAACAGAGAAGAGAGAGTTCAGTTTCACTTTCCAGCACTTTCATCACTTTCATTTTCTTCACTTTCACTAAGTACAAAGAACAATCGCCATTTTGAAAGGATTATGTTGATTCAGAAAAAATTGTAAGTACTAAGGCAGAAACAAAGTAGCAAGATACTTGCGATACTCCAAGGACTCCTGTATTCACTCCGTCTGTATAAGATCCTTATTATTCTCTCTTAAAAGCAGAGGCGGTCGCGACGTCTATTTCTGTCAGCCGACAGAAGCGTCTCTGGGCAGGAGCATTTCAAGTGCCTAGGGAGCACACCTTCTCTGCCCCTGAAAATTTTTTCCAGGGATCTTAGAAGGGCTCAACCTTGCTCTTGAGGCTCTACACCTCTTCTTTACCCGAAGAGGGGTTTTTCCACCGCAACAAACAGCTGATGAGCGCTGTTGTTAGCGGCTTTACAAACCCAGAGAACGGAGCCTCACAGTAGAGACTCCAGCGACGCCGGCGGAGCCACCGGAAGCCCCCTCTCACCATGTGATTCTATGGACGCTACATATTTTCACATTTGGTGGACGTGTAAAAAAATTAAGGCTTTTTGGATAAAAATATGGTGGATTCTTCAAAACATCTTGAAAAAGCGTATTGAGTTTTTACCACAGTTATTTTTGTTGGGTATTACAAAGGACTGTTCCACCATAGAGACTAAGCTGATTTTGAACTTGATTACGGCTGCAAGATTGTTGGTGGGACAATATTGGAAGACATCTGAAATACCATCTATTGAAGAATGGACATTAAAAGTTACCCATCTTGTGGAGATGGCTAAGATATCAGCGTACCTGAAAAACCACTCAAATGAAGTATTTTTGATGGACTGGAAAAATGGATTGATTATATGCAAAAGAAATATCAATTGAAAGAATTAGATTTGATATATAGATAAATAGTTATAAAATAGTTATAAAATAGTAGATTAGCGGGGTTTCTTGCGTTTTTACTCTGTATTCACTCTGGGAAGCCTGGGGGGGAGGGGGGAGGGAGATAATAAGTATTAGATTATGTTTCTCAACTGTAATTGGGGGTATTAAGGGATTAGATAATTTTTTCAGGGCGCTCGGGAGAACTCTAGACACCGCATTGGATGGTGTGGAAGGAGGAGTGAAGGTGAGGTATGTGTAGAGGGTTAGAGGGTGGAGATAGGGAATAGAGGTGGGTGGAGGGAAGATGTACAGAAAGGCGAAAGTAAGTAGTTAGAAGGTTAGAAGAGGGGTTGAGGTTGTTGGAGGATGTGGTGGTGGGGGGGTTCCGAGCAGCTATTTGTATTGATTGTTAAATATGTCATTTGCTTGTTTTCAGTTGAGTTATTATGTTATTATGTTATAATTTTGTTAAAAGTTTCTAAAATTTAATAAAAAAAAGATATAAACACATATCACAGCTAAATGAAACATGCATTGAAACAACTGCATTTTTGTCTAGGCAAAGAGTTTTGTGGAATAATATTTTTCTGATTAATTTAGATTCAGTCTGTATCCTCACAGGACCATTGGATTGTCTGTCACTGCTTCTCCTTGGCTGGGAAAAGAAATCCAAAGTCTGTTGTCCTTCCATTTTTTAGAATGGGAAATAAAACAACTAGCAGGGGAAATGCTTTCAGTAATGTTGATATTATTGTTCACAACTGTTTCCAAGTTTAAAAAGAAAATTTGATTTTGTTGATGATTTAACTATATGAAAGATCAACGTTAATGGCTTTAAAGGCGAGAATTTATATATCTGTTTCTCTGTTCACTCATAGCTGAATAGTAATTATTTAATCATAATACCAACAGCCATCTTTCTCATTTCCTCCCCCCCTCCAAAATGTGCCAGATGTGGACTAGTGAAATATATAACTGACTAACTTAACTTCAAAACAGAACAATTTGGGTCTTTCCACAATTGGCTCAGCCAGGTTTCTAGATGATTTACTTTGTGCCTTTCAGATCTCAGTTGCAGACCTTAGAGGTTTCTGGAAAAAGCAGCAAATTGCTGGAGGATTTCTGGGTTTAGTCTCAGCCAAGAGTTAGTCGGTGGAGAAGAATTCCCATCTGGGAATTAATTAGATATGGATGAGTTTATTTAGGCTAAGCACCTTTCCAGGAGAGGTTAAATCCCTTGAGATAAAATGAAGTTCTAAAGGAATTTCTAGAGGAATACAAAGCCCAAATGATTTGGGTCAGTTAATTTGTGCCATCACCAGGAATTAGTGAAATGCAGCAAAATATTTTTAATTTATTAGAAGAAAGTGTTAGAGGTATATTTCTGGAAATCTTTTCTGGACAAGGTTTCTGTGGTCACAATGTATTTGAAAGTTGTGTCTTTTAGATAACTTAAAACTGATGTACAAATTCTATTTTTTTAATATATATATATATGTTAATATACAATTGTATTTTTTTCTTTCTTTTGTGTGCAGGGCTAGAAGTTACTGGATGTAGTAGATTTTATTCATACAATGTCACATCCTATTGATGATTCTTACTTGGTGGAAATTGAAATTTTTCTAAACTGTATTACAGCAGTTTGAGCGACAGATGGTATAACTTTCCATGTTTAATTGCCAATTGTTCAATTTTCTTTGAAAATGCCTCCTTGATTTAGAAAGCTACTGCAAACAGATGATTTTATTCCAATCCCTATAGTTATATGGGGGAAAAATTCACACAGTCCTTACTTAGGGAATCAAAACAAAATATCCAAGTACTCATTCCCTTTTTATATAAGTATTTAATTTCTGTGAAAAATCTTTAAAAAGATTAACAATACAAACTTTAGAGGAGAAATAGGGAAAATAAAATAAAAAGTGAATAGATGAAAAAATAAGAAAGAAAAAAGAAAGAAAAGGTTATAAAGAAGTGGCTTTTGATCTTAAAAATGCTTTTAAGTGCATTTATATTTTACCCTCTCTAAAATTACATCATATTTTCCTTATTTCCATAATCTACTCTTCTAATCATCAAATCCATGAATCATAAATTTATTTATTTTTCTTTATTTGAAAAAAAAAGGCCATAAGTGATTTTCAGTCATTAATAGGTGAAGCTATTGTCCTTTCCCTACTCAGACAAGTCAGTTTTGCAATCTCGGTTATTTCTTCACTAATTATTTCTCCATTGTGGGTATTTCAGAATCTTTCAATTTTTGTGCATATAATAGTCTTGTAGCAATTATCACATGGAAAAACATCCTCCTTTCTAATTGTCCATCCAACAGTCCCATCTTTTTGAGAAAGTTTTTAATGATTAAAAGTTAACTGTTTATGTCTTATTTCTGTGACTTCAGAAATAATTCCAACAATTTGTTAATAATTTCAGTGGTGTTAAATTTATACATGGTGGATTCTGATTTATTTTAGACAGCCTGTTGACTATTGGAAGAAGTCAGTTGGTCATAGTGATGGGTTGAATCTGAAACAACAATACTCAGTTTTTAGTGCTGCATAGCTGAATAGCTATTTTTTTTAACTTGTCATCCTGTCTTCTTTTTATGTTTCACAGTTATAAATATACACAAAGCAGAAGATGAAATTATTCCTAGGCAGCCCATCAAAATATTAAGATGGACCTGCATTGTATGCAGATTATGTTGAAGGCAATATTAAATTCTGTGAAATCTTTAGATCAGTTTTTCACTCTGTTTTCAGAATTTGAAAAACATAGTAGAGAAGGAATTGTTATTATCATGCAATAACAGCTATTTTTATGGACCTATATTCTACTTTTAAGGAAGACGTCTCATATTTATTTATTTATTGCACACTCATTATCAGAGTCCATATTAAGTGCAAGATGGCAACAAGGACCATCCTGCCAATAGGCTAATATCTTAGGACAGTGACCAGAAATTAACAAAGAACTGGGAAATTTATGTGAGGATTTTGGAAACAAATATACACAGTGATTCATTTGCAAATCCAGACAGTGTATATAGTTAAAATTCCAGACATGCTTCCATGTTTGTAACTCCTTCCAACAGAGATTATTTTAATATAATCAGCTATAGCCAACATTAGCAAGAGAGAGGGAGAAAGAGAAAAAGATGAATTTAAATACTATTTCAAGAAGCTGGTGACTGATTTTGATTTACCTCATCCTGTTGAAGGGTACATTTATTTCAAGCTGCTTGAAATAAATGTATCCATCAACATGTGGGTGTATGAATACGATTTGTTCCTTAAGATATCAACTTGATGGGTTTTCAGAGTTTGGGTTTTTTCTGATACTGAAAACAAGAAGGAAGCTTAGTATGTCTTTTTGTTGTATCTGGCAAAATACATCCAAATTTACCTATTGATGATCTATTTTTTCCACATCAGTAAGTTTTCTTTTTAAATTAAATTTTGGCTTGAAGCATAAGACTTAAGGCTAATGCTGATAATTGATTTTGTCTTGAAGAAAAGAAATTCCCATTGTTCTTTATAGTTTTGCCAGCTGACTTCTGTTATGCTGGTTATAGTCTATGGGTTAATTACCACTTGCTTCCATATACTGTATACTGTTCAGAAACAAAATGCTGATGGGCAATGAAAAGATCCAATAGACTAAAGACAAGGCATAACTTTGGTATTATTTCTTTCATTACTGTGGTTTTATACTGCCAGACTTCAAAACAGCTTCCAGTGGTGTATGTGATAGAAATATCAATATTCGAAGCAAAAGTGCTGTAATGTATTAAGGCAATAGTAGCCATTCACTCTGATAGGCCTTTAGACTAGCTCAGTCTTTTATAATTTCTGGAAATTTAACAATAAGTTCAGTAATCTAATTTCCAAAGGGAAGTAATTCCACACCTTGAGGGCTACAACTGAATTACAATCTCTAATATTGTTTGACCTATTTCACCTGAGGGATGACAACATGTACATACAACATGTACATGAATTGGGTGAAATATTAACATGGAGAATGTATACCTGTAACTACTGTATAAAGTTTTAGTGAAAAGAAATGCTTCCAATCTTATAAACCAGGGGTGTAAACTGGCGGCCCATGGGCCAGATGCATCACATACAGGTCACACCCACCCCAGCTCTGCAGGGGCAAAAAAATGTCATAATACATCACGTTTGACACCCATGTTATAAGCCATCAATGGATGGCAGTACTGATGTGCTAGAAGCATCTGTTCTTTCACTTCAGTTGGTGGGAAGTTACTGTAAGAAAAGGTTGCATTGCTATCATTCATTAAATGGAATCTTACACTTAAGAACTTGTCAGTGTGTATTAAGTAACATACCTTGATTGAATTTTTAACTGCTGACAGTTTCATTCAACTGAAATTCACTGCTGAATATGGGCTGCTTATGGTAATGACTATGTTGACATGAGTACTGTGTGTCACTGAGCCAAAAAAAATCTAAAATAAATTGTTCATTTGTATGTTCAAAAATGAATTGGTTGAACTGTAACACAACTGCCAAATTTCACATGAGAAAGTTTGATAAATTGATTAAGGAGAATCTAAAAAGAAACTGATATCAAGCTTGTTATTTCACTTGGCCACTATTGATGTTCTCCAATATTTGAATGTTTGTGCAAGATTGGAATCCTTAGCTGCTGATGACAGGGATGAAAGCTTTAAGATTTAAAATTTGTCAGCTATTGTTGCCATCCTATGAGAATGAAAATAAGGAATAACTTCATAACATTGTCATAGCCAAGAAATCACCTCTCATCTTGACCAAGAAATGAAGTATCAATCCATGGAATATCATCACAAAGTTATGGAAAATAATTGAAAATTTCGGCTTTGGCACAAGAATTCATGGATTTAGTGTCTAGGATACCAAAATGGTATTTGGAAATGACTCTGGGAGTCAGGGAGAAGAACCCCAACAAGGGAAATGGTTGGATAAGAGGAAACCTGACTCATGAAGCAAATATTGGTGTGTCAAATGTCTCAGAAGGGATCCTTCTTAGTTTCTCGGGCTGTAAAGATGAAAGGCTCATTTCCACATAACATTACAGATACTGATGATATGTAGACATAAATACAAGTAATAAAATAATGCATATCAAGGATTCAGTTTCATTTATTAAAATACTCCTTTTTATGTTACAATGCTGAATGCATTATTTTTCATTTAACCTTCATAATCTTGATGCCAAGCCCTATAGTGCTTCTTGTATTAAACCCAGAAATCTCCTGGCAACCAATGTATACAACTGTAAAATAGGTGTTAAATGATTGTAGAGACTGTAATTTATTAATATACGAATCTCCTCATATACCAGTTGGATTCTCCAGGCTTTCAAAGTTACCCATTGTCAAGTAATTGTAGGAAATCAGACAGGTGATAAGTGCAAAAGACAACGATAGCTAGGACTCCCCAGTTCAAGTAGATATATATTCAGGAAGGATCACTCTCTTTATATAATAGTAGGATCTTTATGAAGACTGATAATATTCAGCATCCTAGATTGAGTGAAAATTCAGAAACTCAAAGGCCGACAAAATACTTTTTCACAGACTGGTGGTTCATTTTCCAAGTACTTAATTAGATAAGCTGAGCTGAAATCTGGTTAACTAAGTATCTGTGTAATAAGGCTATGTAGAGCTTAAGTACTATGGAAACCGTCTCATAATATACTAGGGGGAGAGACTGAAGAACAAGATCAGATATTTTCCAGAAACTTCTGTTTTTTGTTTTAAAAAGGAGGATATGTAAGTTTAAATTTATTTATTTATCTATTTATTTATTTATTTATTTATTTATTTATTTATTTATTTATTTATTTATTTATTTATTTATTTATTTATTTATTTATTTATTTGAATGTATTTGCTGCTAACTCCAATAGAGTCTAGAAAGTGAATTTACCTAAATAGCTGTACCTTACATTCTAATAGGTTTTAATAAAGGTGATCATAGTGGTCTCAGTTTCTTCTGAATACTTCAGCATAGAATGAGATACTTAAAAACCAATTTGTAACATCAAATAAATATTAAATGCAGAAAAAGTACTGGAGACGTCCTCTCCTTTGGGAAGCTGTTTTTTTTTCCAGTGTCTCTGCTACAAATGACAATCTTAGTTCTATCATATAGCTTGATCCTCTTGTGTATCATTAAGGTGTTTAAGACAACCGTGTCCTTAACTGCCCATCTGCATTATTTTCAGTTATCCCCGGCTGCCAATTTTGAAGTGTTTGTGGTAAGTGGATTGGTGCCAAAGTGTTAAAAAACTGAATGTGCACACACATCTCTGAGAGTCCATTAAAGTCATCTTCTCTTAACTATTGCCAAGAGAGTACCCGCTGAAGGCTCTTGTTATAGAAACAGTTTTGAGAATTAATATCTACCTGGGCAGAGTAATGATTAATATCTGGATTCACTTTTAAAAAATAACAACAAATACATAAATGCATTGATTTTCCTTCTTGGAATTCCACAAGGACATGCTTTTTTTTTTTTTTACTGGTGATGGAATTTGCTTTATTGTTTTCTTTAGCTATTTTAGATTTATTTTATCTTTATAACAGTTTCACTTGTAAGTTGTTTCTATGATTACAACCTAGAGTTTGATGGAATGGGCAGGTATAACAAATTTAAATTACCAATGAAGGATAATATTTGTAGCTCAGGGTTGACATGAGGGGTCTCTCTCTGAGCTCGCTTGTTTTCTTGCAGACGTTTCATTACCCTAACTAGGTAACATCATCAGTGCTAGTAAAGCGTCTGTTTGCTGTCAGTTTATATTCTGGTGTCTTGCCTGTCTGGGTGGGTGTGGTCAGTCTTAGGGATTCTTTGGTAGGGCTGTTTACTAATGGATCTTTGGCTGTTTCTTTATATATATATATATATATATATATATATATATACATAAATTCCTTTATTAAAACAATCAGCATTGTACATAAAATCTTTGTATGCATCAAACATCATAGCATCTGATATACAACACTACGTATTGTTCTTTGTAAACGTCTGGTTTGGTAAACATTTTTCACTCCTCACTTCAATCCTCTATTATACACCTGTTACATTTTTTATTCTCTATGATCCCTAACAATAGGTCCTGAGGTAGTAGTTAAACATTAAATATAGGATCATATTAATAATCAATCATCATAGAACACAACATATAACACTAGGTATTAATCTTTGTAAACGTCTGGTTTGGTAAATATTCTTTACTCCTCACTTCCAGCCTCAACTATATGTCTGTTGTATTTTATCTTTTATGATCCCTAGCAAAAGATCCTGAGGTAGAGATTCAATAACCTGGGGTAAAAATTCAGTCTGCTTTTTCATTATTAAAGTAATCAACATTAAGCATAAGATCATATTAAGAAGCGATCATCGTAGAACATAACATACAACAATAGGTAAACATTCTTCACTCCTCACTTCAAGCCTCTACTATACACCTGTTACATTTTTTAACCTGTATGATCCCTAACAATAGGTAGTAATTCAATAACCTGAGGTAGAAATTCAGTCCGCTTTTTCAATATTAAAGTATTCAACATTAAACATAAGATCATATTAATAAGCAATCATCATAAAACACAACATATAACACTAGGTATTAATCTTTGTAAACGTCTGGTTTGGTAAATATTCTTTACTCCTCACTTCCAGCCTCAACTATATGTCTGTTACATTTTATCTTTTATGATCCCTAGCAAAAGATCCTAAGGTAGAGATTCAATAACCTGGGGTAGAAAATTCAGTCTGCTTTTTCATTATTAAAGTAAACAACATTAAACATAAGATCGTGTTAAGAGGCATTAGTCATAGAACATAAACATTCAACATTAGGTGTTAGTTTTTGCAAACATTTGATTTGTTATACATTCTTCCCTCCTCACGTCGAGCCTTAGCTAAACGCCAGATGCATTTTGTTTGATTGGTGTTTCTCTTGGATATAGTCTATCCATTGTTTCCAGTCTGTCAAATATTGTTCATTGGAGCGACCTTTCAAGTATGCTGATATTTTTGCCATTTCCGCCAAGTTTGTTACTTTCACAGTCCATTCTTCAATAGGCGGTATTTCTGGATTCTTCCAGTATTGTCCCACCAACAATCTCGCTGCTGTAATCAAGTTCAGAAATAAGTTCGTCTCTGAGGTAGTGATATCTTTTGTAATCCCTAACAAAAAAAACCTGAGGTAGAAATTCTATACGCTTTGTGAAAATGGTTTGGAGTGTCCACCATATCTTCCTCCAGAAGGCTTTGATTTTTCTGCATGTCCACCATACATGAAAGTAGGTAGCTTCCCCATCCCCACACCTCCAGCATTTGGGCTGGGAGTCTGGGTAGATGAGCGATAGTTTTTTCGGGTCGAGGTGCCACCTATAGAACATCTTGTAGAAGTTTTCCCTTAAGTGTTGCGATTTAGTAAATTCTCACCCAAATTTTCTCCCACGTGTCCATGGTGATAGAATGCCCAAAGTCTTGTTCCCACTTTACCATACAGCTCTTGACTAGTTCGGTTTCAGAGTCCATTTCTATCAGAATGCTGTACACTCATTTGATGTCCATGATCCCCTGTTCTCTAATATGCTCAATTAGTTTCTCGTCGGTCTGGGAGAAGCCCTTCTTCTTATCTTTACGCCACCTTGATTGCAGTTGTATATATGATAGCCAGGTACCTCCTATTCCTCTGTTTGCTAGCGTTGCTTGGGGTTTCAAGAGGAACCCATTTTCTTCTCCCAGTACAAGTTTACTGTAGGGCACCACTTCTTGCCCTTGGGATGTGTTCATATCCCCTATTGCGTGTCCGGGGATCGTCCAGATGGGAATCTTGTCGTGTAGGAGGTGTTTATATTTCTTCCAAACCCATAACAATGGGATCCGTAGTGGGTTCTCCTTGAAGTTCCTGTCTGCCTTTTTGTCGTATACTAAGTATGCGTGCCAGCCAAATAGTAGATCATGACCTTCAACATTCAGTATTCTATCATTCGTCATATTGATCCAGTCACTCACCGCCACCAACGTCGCTGCATAGTAGTATAGCTTTAGATTAGGCATTTTTAGTCCCCCTCTCTTCCTTGTGTCCTGTATGATTTTTAGTTTCACCCTCGGTCTCTTGCCATCCCAAATATATCTGTTGATGTCCTTCTGCCAGTCGTCCAAATCCACATCCCTTTTGAGTATGGGTAGCATTTGAAAGAGAAATAGAAATCTTAGCAATATGTTCATCTTAACTGCTGCTATCCTACCCAGCAGGGATAATCATAGTGTCTTCCACCTTTCCAGGTCTGCTTGTATCTTGTTCCACAGCACCTCATAGTTATTCTTGTATAATTTCGCATTTGTTGATTCTATCTCCACTCCTAAGTATTTAACTTTCTTGACTATTTCGCAACCCGTTATTCTTTTCAAGTCCTGTCTTGCTTTGTTGTCTAGGTTTTTGACTAGCATCTTTGTTTTTGATATGTTTACTTTGAAGCCTGACACCCTACCATAGTCTTCCATTATCTCCATCAATCTCTTTGCTGACTGTACTGGTTGCGACATTGTCACCAGCAAGTCGTCTGCAAAGGCACATAGTCTGTAATCTTGTTGTCTGATCCGTATACCCTGTATGTCTTCTGCCGCTCTTATCCTGTTTAGTAGAATCTCCAGCGTTAGGACAAATAGCAGGGGTGATAGCGGGCAGCCCTGTCTCGTGCCTCTCTCAATGTTGAATGAGTCCGTTAAGTCTCCATTAACAATGATCTGGCCTGTTTGTTTCTGGTAAATTGCCGTTATGGAGTTGAGAAACTGTACTCCCATTTTCATCTTCTGGACCAAGTTCGTCAGGAACGGCCAATTCAGTCTGTCAAAAGCTTTTTCTGCATCCACAAACATAAGAGCGGCGGGTACCTGGTTGTGCCTTTGCAGGTACTCTATTATGTTCAACAGCTGTCTCACATTGGTTTTCATCTGGCGTCCTTGTATAAATCCCCTTTGGTCCGGGTGTATTGTTTTTTGTAGTACAGTCATTAGTCTAGTGGCCAAAATTTTTGTGAAGATTTTGTAGTCCGTGTTTAGTAGTGAGATGGGTCTGTAGTTTGTGGGCTGTGCGTTGTCTTTCCCCTCCTTTGGGATTAATGAGATGTAGGCTGTTTTCCAGGATGGTGGGACTTAGCCTCCTTCTTGAATGTTGACAAATAGCTTTCTGAGGGGTTCTAACATCTCTTCCTGGAGATGGTTGTAGTAGGTCGCTGTTATCCCATCCGTCCCGGGCGATTTTCCTGTTTTAGTTGTGTGATCGCAAAGTGTATTTCCTCCTTTGTGATTAAGGCATTCAGGGCCTCTCTTTGTGTGTCGGTAATCGCCTGTATCTTTTCGTTTTGTAGACACTCATCTATCTCTTTGTCTTGTGTCTTCTCGGCATATAGTCTTGAGTAGAACTCTGTGAAGGCTTTCTTGATGGTTTTTTGTCGGAATTCTTCCTTGCCTTTGTATTCTAACTTTTCAATTATGCGGGATTTCTGTTTCTTTCTTATGATGTAGGCTAGCCAGCGGCCCGGTTTGTTGGCCTTGCAGAATGTCTTATGTTTTGCATATTGTATATTCCTTGCAACTTGGTCTGCCATCAACATGTCAAATTGCTTTCTTAAGATCTTGATTCCTTCTTTGGTGACTTTGTCCTCTGGCCTTTTTATTAATAGCCGCTCCCTTTTACTTATCTCATTTTCTAACTCTTTTCTTTTTTGTTCTTGTTTGCAACGGTGCCTGTTATTCATGTCCATGAGGATCCCGCGCATGTACTCCTTGCTGGCGTCCCAGATCATTTCTATCGGTGTTTCGTTGTTCATATTTATGTTGAAGAATTCCTTCATAGCATTTTTGCATTCCGCCACCTTTTCTTCGTGTCTAAACAGGTTTTCATTAATTCTCCAGGATCTCCTCTGTTTCAAGCCTTGTCTTAATTCCATCCTCACAGGGTTGTGGTCCGTCAGTACCTTGGGTAGGATTTTCACCGTATTTAGGCAAATTAGCAAGTCGCTAGAAGTTAATATAAAGTCAATTCTGGAGAAGGATTGATGTCTGCCAGAGAAGAAGGTGAATTCTTGTTCTTTGCCGTGCCTTTCCCTCCATACGTCTGTCAGTTCGAGGTCCTCCTTCATATCAAAGAAGGATTTAGGCAACTTGGAGTGTTTTTGCGGGTTAGGTGCAGTTCTTTTTTTGTCTAGAGCAGTCTCTATGACCTCGTTCCAGTCGCCCATGATAATGTATGATCTGTAGTTAAGTTGTATTACTTTCTTGTGTAGCTTTTTGTAGAATTTGCCTTGTTGCTGATTTGGTGCATATACTCCCATTACTAGAATCTTCTTGTCCTCTTGTGTTATTTCAATTGCCAGGTATCTACCTTGGGGGTCAGACTCTATTAGCTTAGCCATTACATGTTTCTTTACATATATAACAATCCCATTCTTTTTTCTTGGCGCCGCTGCAACAAAGTGCGCGCCTAGTTTGTAGTTGATCAGATATTTCTGGTCTGCTGCTCTGATGTGTGTTTCTTGTAGGCAGATTATATCGCTTTTACCTTGGTTCAGGTAGTGGAGTATTTTTCTCCTTTTCTGGGGGGAGTTCAGTCCGTTCACATTCCAAGTCAAATAATTAGTTGCCATTATCTGTTGCAGGATACTCTTGCAAGACCACTTCTGTTATTTCTCCTGTTGTCTTCGTTGGTCTTGTTCCCATGATATCCGGATTGATGCTCATATTGGGTTGTGGGGTCTTGCTCTGCTGGTCTGTGTGTTTGGTAGTGGAGCCTGGTAGCCTGTCCTCTGTAGACTGTTCTGCCTCCTTGTTTTTGTTGCCCTCTGCTCTCTGCGCCATCGCATCTCGAGGTGGTCCATTCCTTTCCTTTGCCACCGCCCCGGTCTGTGCCTCTGCGCGGCTTGCTCGTTGGCCTCGATCCCTCCCGCTTTCCAGTGGTCCATCTGCATCTTCTCTCGCGGTGGGTTGAGGGCCTCCCGACTTCAGTTCCTTTTCGAAGAAGTCTTTGGCTTTCTGGACCGAGGTCAAGTAATATCTCTTGTTTCTATAGAAAAGTGACACCCCTGTTGGGGTTTCCCATCGGTATTGCAGTGCACGTGATCTCAGTTCGTTGATCAGGAATTTGTAGTCCTTTCTGTCTCTCAGCATCGCCTGGGGGATCTCTTTCAGTACCTTCATCTCCTGCTCCTCTATGTAGAATGCCTTGTTATAGGAAGTGACAGAGATGAGGTTCCTGAGCCCCTGTGTTGCAAAGTGGATGACCACGTCCCTTGGTTGATGCCTGTTCACTGACCTCCATGTGCCAACTCTGTAGATTCTTTCGAATTGCCACCCAATCTCATTGGTGCTCTTACCCAGGAATGTCGCCAGGGCCCTTACAGAGGTCCTGAGCAGGCCTCCTTGGGTTTCGTTTGTTGTCTCTTTCCACCCTCTGAACCTGATTGCAAATGCCATTTGCCAGAATTGCATCATGGTGGACTGGTCTTGAACCTCTCTTTTCACCTCTGCAATCTGTCCCTCTATGCGGTTCTCCACTTCTTCCATCCTCTTTTCCGTATTCTCCCTTGTTTCCTGGAGGTTCTTTCCCATTTCATCTCTTATTTTCTTGTAATGTGCTTGCATTGCCTCCTTCATTTGTTCCAGGTCGGTGGCCGTTGCTTTGCGTTGTTCTTCCCACTTTCTCTCTAGGTCTCTACCTTGGTCCGCCAGCATCCATTTTATGTCTTTGTATCTTTCCTCCATCTTCTGTTCTGCTTCTATGCATCTTTTCTCCGTCCTTGCGCCCATTTCTTCCAATTTTTTATCCATGCCATCCATCCTTTTAACCAGCGTCTCTATCGTCTCATTTAGTGTCTCTATCGTCTCTTTCAGTCCTTGGATCATTTGTGCTGTTGGGAAGGCATGGGTTGGCGTTTGGTTCTGAGGGCCTGCAGTTGGGTGGGGGGGCGTGGGGGGGTGGGGTGTTCCCTGGCAGATTGGAGGGCTGGGCCGGGGAGGGTGCAGCTCCCTTCGGGTGTGGCAGTTTGGTCTGTTTCGTCCGTTTGGTGGCCATTTTGAGCTTCTCCTCCTGTTGGCCTGTCCACCCTTAAAGCCACCCCTTAATGCCAAGAGTTGTGGGGGAATTGTTCCTGTGCAAGCTTGTCAAGCTGCAAGGATAGGTTGGGTCAAATTCTTTCTTTTCACAGTTTATATTTTGACAGCAAATATTTTTTTTAGTCCACTAGGGGGTGCTATTTGTTTTCAAGTAGGCTTCGCTGTGCTGGCAGGGATGATGCAAGATGCGAGGATCTGTGGCCTGGAGCCTGCGCAGATGGCCCTTCCCCCCAGGTGCAGTACCACTAGACTTTTCAGGGTCTGGGGGGGTCTTCTGGGGGTCTTGTGAGGGTCCTCCCTCCACTGCTGGGCTCTCCCTGTGGCTCACGTCCCTCGATGCACTAATCGGCCCCCCGCTGGTCTTACCGCTGTCGTCGGCCGTCTTCTCCCTGCTCCCGTTGGCTCTCCTCCTGCTGGCTCTCCCCAGCTCGTCCGGGGGTCTTCCTAAGGCCGGCAGGACCCCCAATCTGGTGTCCTCGTCCTGCTCCGCAGCTTCTCTTATCGCCCGCTCTTCAGCTCTCCCTCGCTTGTTTGCGGCGCGGTGTTTCCGGGCCTGCCGGCTGGCCGCCCAGCCGCTGCCGGCTTCCGTGGCGCCGCCCGCGCCTTCCCGGGACCTTCCACAGGCAAGACTCACTTTTTTTTAATGGTCCGCGGTTCCTCTTCGGTCCCGACCTCTTTTCTCCTTGCTCACTGTCTTGGTATCTTTTAAATTTTGAATTTCCCGCGAGCCCCGTCCCGGAGCTCTCACGGAAAGGCTCCGGTCCTCGTGACCGGAACCGGAAACCCCATCTTTGGCTGTTTCTTGATAGGGGTATTGCTTTACTTGACTGTTGATCTGAAGTTGACCTTGGAGTTAATCTATGCTGATCTGAATGCTGATTACAGGTGGAGAGGTGCAGGAGTCTTTTTCCTCTTTGGGGCTGGTTGATTGTCTCTTTTGCATAGTCTATAGAAGTTGTTAATATCTACCTGTCTATTGATGGCTGATTTGTAAGAGTGCCAGGCTTCTAGAAATTCCCTGGCATTTTTGGATTTGGCATCTCAATTCTCCATTTCCACAGAGAATTGCAGTCCAGCAGAGCTTTTCACTAAAGGAAGGGTGAACATTTAATTAATTTCTCTAGTCTACTTTTTTGTTCTATTATCGGGAATCCCCAATTATTTGGATTTTTTTAAGGCTTTGTGGGGGCTGCAGGGCAATCAGTTGGGACTCTCACAATTTTGCTCACAACCATTCTGGCACCAAGCAAGCAGCTCTTACTTTTTGATTGATTGACTGCAGGATTTTTATCTTGTATTTACCATAGAAGGCTGATCCTGGATGCATAATAGATCAATTTAGATAAGAAATAGTAGGACCAAGAATAGCCTGTGAACCTCCATAGCTACATTTAGTTTTAACCCAGGACTCCCCAATTTTAAGATAACCCCAAATCCTAGTCTAATATCAGGCACCAAACTTCATCTCCTGGAGATGGAAAAGGTTATAGAAATATTGTCTTGGCTCTGATCTGATTTGTGTTCTAAAATGAGAAGAAAGTTAATCTTTTTTTGTTCAAAAAACTAAATCTATTTAGTTAAATATAATGAAAAGGTGATTTCTGTATTTCAGATTCCTAGAAAATAGCATATAGGTATAGGAAGCAGTGTGGGAGTAATTCAAATAATGATTATTTGAGTCTTCAAAAGGCCCTGCACTTTAGTCACTATACTATACTGGCTTTTAATGTCATTTATATAAATACTTTCATAATTGAAATATAAAGATAGATTTAAGTGTCTATGACTCTGTAGTTTTTCCTATGATAGTTTTAGATTTCATTGCATAGGTAACACCCACACTCCATGTTTTATAGGAGAAAATATATTTTTAAATGATCATTTAATTTTCTTTATATTGAATTATCTATATCAATGTGTACTCTGTGTGTGTGTGTTTGTTTTAACTGTACATTTGTATGTATGTGTGTGTGTGTATATACACAGAGAGAGAGAGAGAGACAGACAAGATACTTACCAGAAAAGTAAGAAATGTGCCTGTTGAAAAATTTACTTCAAGCTCTTTAATAGACTTGGTTTTGTCACTTTTTAAAATAATAATAATAATAAAAGTCTGCAGATTTTTTCTAAAAGAATTGTTCCTAATATGTATGGTTAATCTAGGTTGTGTAATATAGAGCCACCTGCTGGCTATAGGTAGTTGGTGCCATATATTACGCCTGACAAAGAAAGTTATTATGAGTTATACTTTGTCCATAAAGGTTGTAACATGCCTGTAATATGCCTGTATTAATAAAAAGGTATATCTATTTGAAACATTATGCAGGTTTATTTAATATTAACAAAGTTTTGTAACTTTACTATATCAAGTGGAGATTGTCGCATAATCCTTGTATGTGTGTTGCAAGCAGTTTAGAAGAGAAGGGGTATCATGGTTTTTAAAATTGATTAGGATTCTACAGACAAAGCAGGAGTACTATCAAGAGTCCTGGAATAGCCTAGAGCAATATTTCAAAGTGGAGAAAAAAGCTTGGAGTGAATTTTGAGAGATGGATAAGTATAAGGGTATAACTATCTCTCAAAACCATCACTGCTCTTCTCTTAGTTATTATGGTTGGCCATACAGTTAATCAGATGTTTAGACTGGATTTGGCATTTTTGTCTATGAGAAAATATCCACAGACCCCACACATCCTGGACATAAACTGTTTTAACTCCTTCCCTTAGGATGCCATAGGCCAAAACAACTACGCATCTTACGCATCTTTTGATGCGTAACATATTTGGCTGGTTTTTATGTACGTTGCTTGTTGTTGTTTTTTTAATGCATGAGAATTTTTTTTATTTGCCTGGGAAAAGGATCAGACTTTTTAAGATGGTTGTACATATTGAGCTACATTCTCTGTACTGTACTCTGTACTCTTCATGAAATTCCTGATCCCATACATGTCATTTTTATCTGAATAAATGTTTTTTATTCACAAATTATAATATGGAGTTATCCATTTCCTGAAAGTTAAGCTAAAATACTTCATTAATCTTTTCTAAACTCTGTGAGTTTAAACAATCTGAAACTACGTATAATTTTACAATTGATTTTAAAAAGTCAACGAAACTGTTCTGTAAACAAATTACTGACTTCTGCCACAAGTTTCTAAATGGGTCATTTTCTGAAGAAAAAACATAGAAAACAACATTTATTTGAAGTTGACCTGTTTTTCTTCTAATTTCATTAGTAAGAACACTTATGGAAACTGCTTAAAACGTGAATTAAGCTGTAGTTTTTAATTTTAAATCAACATATTATTGGTAGTCTGGTTTTAAGATTATTTATGAGAAGAAAAGGGATTCTGTTAGTCCATCTTGTAAACTGAATACTGTTCATAGTGACTTTGAAAATCCAATAAAGCAAATCAGTCTATGAACCTTTGAGAATTTGCTGTATGAGAAATGAAGTATTTTCATGTTTTTTTTATTATATGCCAAAACTAGAAAACCTGGAAGATTGTGAGATGCAGTATTCTTAAGATGGGCTGCTAGTGGAATGGAACATTTATAGCCTTAGAGTAAGATTTGGAAGATTCCCTGTACAAATACAACCCCATGGAGGCTTACTGGGTAATTTTGACCAGTCACTCTCTTCCAGCCCAACCTACCCCACAAACTGGGAAATAAACATTAACTTAAGTCTTGGAGATCAGTGGCTTTCCAAGCATTCATGAACTACAAATCCCTCCAAAACCAGTTAGCATAGCTAATGGTAAGGGATGCTGGGACCTTTGGTTTAGAACTATCTAGAGAGCCACTGGTTTCTTATTCCTTCCATAACAAACTATTGACAGTTCAATCTTGTTCTGATTTATCTATAAGCAATCCCACATTTATTGTAATATAAACAAGACCTGCATGCAAGCTGTTGAAAGTTCCATTTGAAATAAAAGTAATTAAATTAGGCATGGCTGGGAAATTAAGATTTCCACTTGTTTTTCTAAAAGATAAACACATCATAAGGGCAACCTCAAAATCAAATGCAAACTTATTCCTCTTTATTCAGATATAAGCGCAGTTGTGGTCAGACAAAGGTCTTTAGGATTGTATCCCTAAATTTTGTAATTATTACCACATTAAATAGTTTTTCATGTTTCTTATTATAAACTCTTTTGCTCTTATATTTTTTAAAGAACACAGCTACTGTAGCTACCATTGTTTCATTGACTGAGACATCTGTGTATCTCTCTGCCAAAAAAACAACCTCCAAGAGAAACAAACATCACAACCACTATTATCACAACATCATAAAATCCTTGAACAGTTGCTATGAACTGTTAGAATTAGCGAAGTTGATTTTTTTTTCATTCCTTAAACCTTTATTTCTTGTATAAATCAAAAACTAAGCAAATATACATTGGCTAGATCATTTGAATAACTACTGACTGGTTTCTTCCAAACAACAATTACAATTTCAGACCAGTGCCTACTTCCAGTGGAAAATCTCTGATGAGAAAATTTCCCACCAATCTAAAGCAAATAGAATATGATAAATAGATGAATATATATTATAAATAATTTGAGAGAGTGGAGTCAATCATTTTAGTACAATGTGTGAATCAGATTGTAAATGTATTTATTGATTTTTAGCTATTTAACAACATTTTTGTGCTGTTTAATTTTGCTTAACTGTCCCCAGAAGCGTTAGCTCCTCTAGATTATGGGATGCAAAAATAGGGAAAACCAATAGACGGTAGGTAAGAGTCCGTGTTTTTTCTATTGTTTTGGTGCTAGCTAATGGTTATCTGATTTTTGCACTTCATTTAAGATACATATGATGCAGACATCTATCAAGTGTGAATTAATCCATACTTGTTAGCCAGATGAATACTCCAAAGATAAGGATTTTGATTTTAGTTTAAGTTAAAATAACTATTGTCATCCTAGCTTAATTTGCACTAATGAAAAAAATTGAGGTTTGTCAAATATTCAGTCCCCGAAATAATTCTTTGCCATGTGATAAAATGGCTTACATTTGCTAATGAATTATTTGCTACACAAATTTGCAATATTGTATATGAATCCTTGAAGACATTATATGGGAAATAATTTTTAAAAGCATGATAAAGTAGTCATAGCCATGGTCTGCAATGTGATAACCTGTACAAGGGATATAATGATTACTTTTTAAATCCTTTTCTCTCTGGCTCTTGCTTCTCTCTTCTCTCCCTTCAATTTTGTTTTTTGGGAGGTTGATAAAGGATTTTAAAATTGTTTGCTAATGTCATAGATTATATTACTGCATCAGCAGAGCAGAACAATTCTATACTTGTTCAGCCTTCTAACTTAACTTTCCCTTCCCTAAGGGGTCTCCCAAAACATTATACATAAGGATACGTCAAATAAGGTTGGATCCCATAAGTTATGAAGTAAGGAGGCTTAGGATTTTAAGTGGTTTCTGGTTTTTGCAATAATAGTACTCTCTCAGTTTTTGAATTCCTCCTTTCAGCCTTATAGGTTCTTTCATATCTTTTTGGAAGAGTTGCACCTTGCTTTGACCAGAGTCTTAATATCTGTTGGCTATTTGAGGACTGCAAGTAGAATCAGAACAGACAATAGAAAAGCAAACCGGCAAAAATAGTATCTAGGTTGTAATGATTATCATAAAGTCCCAAGCCAAAGTGCCCAATGCTGCATTCTCTTGTATCTGTGTTTCTCAAGACTGGGTAGTGCTTCGTCTTCTTTTCCAATATTTTAAATATTCAATAATGCCTCTTCCAAAAGTTCAAGTTCATTGTAACCCATTGTCTTAGGAAGCTTGAACCATTCCTTCAAAAATTTGTGAAGATATATAACCAGTGATGGGATTCAGCCAGTTTGCATCAGTTTGGCAGAACTGGTAGCTAATGTTTTGTTGCCCAGGCCCAGAATGGACTTCTGGAAGCGGCATCCAAACAGAGAACCAGTTGTTCACATATTTGAATCCCACCACTGTGTGTAACATGTATCTTATAACACTTTTCAAGACCTTTTGAAGGATTTCCAAATCATACTGAGAATTACAACATATTTGGAAATGTTGAAATCATTTTGGGGGGAAGGGGACGTGGAAATTTGGTAAAAATTGAAATATGCACAATATTCATATTTCTGAGATGTGTTATAAAGCACCTCAATTTTGTTATTTTAAGAACCTAGAAGACGGTACATACATACAATATAGTCACGATGCTATACTTCAATTCTGAATGAATAAGCTAGTCAATTATTACTTCACAAATTGAATTCATTTTGAAATGTTTTAAATTGATTACAGATGAATTTATAAGCTGGAGAACTTCAAGAAATGTTAGATATATCAATAATTTAACATGTAGAAAAAAAATGAGGCTAGAGATTTAAAAAAAATAGTATAACATAGTGATATCCTATGAAACTCTTAGCCCTTCAAGAAAAGCCAGAAGAGAAAAAAACATATTGCAAGGATTTTTTAAAAATGCTACTGTATTGTTGTAGGATATCATAACAGAATCTTGAAAGCCTGCCAGAGTTCCCTTCTGCCTCCTCTTATACCAAAGAAAATCAAGATGGGGTTATTTTCAGTTTTTGTTTTGTCAATTGTTCCCCATTTCTCAGACTGATTTTATTTTGTCTTAATGGGCCCAGAAAAAGTTCAAAGTGTACAAGGCCAGAAATAAATCTAGCCCCGAGCCCTCCTTCCTACTGCAGAGAGAATCACAGCACTCCCCTTGCTCTCTTTAGGAGTATTGCATTGCTTGTCCTCTGCGTGTGGGAATATAATGCTCTGATACTGTAGATCAGAGGCTTCCTATTGCAAGTTAATAGAAAACATTTGGGAGGGAATGAAGGACAGCTGTATAGGAACATGCTTCTTATTGCATTCATTATTCTACTTTTTTCAACATATTTCATTTGTTCTAATTCCTGTTATAATATTTTAAGGTAGCAGATGTGATCTTGTTTTGCAATATCTTCAAATGTCATAAGAGAGCAGATGCTGTAACAATAAAGGTTAAATAGGCCACACTCTAGCCTTTGTATGAAAACTACTAAATAAATCTGTCATATTAAGCGCCTGGCATTCACACCCTGGATAAGCTGTCACTAATATCAACATCTCCTGGCCAATGCTGTCATTCCCTTATGACACTTTGCTCTGCATCATGCTGCTGCCTGCATGGCTGCAATAATAATGGCCCTGCCAAAATTTGGAATATTTTGTGCAGCGCACTAAAGACAAGGCTGTGTTTATATCAGCACAGAGCTCAAAAAGCAACAGAGCCATTTTATATTGTATTTATAGTATACTTTGGGGGAGGAGGGGGAGGGGAATGGAGAGGAAGTGGCTATAGTAGTTGAAAAGAGCCATTTAGGACATTAGGTGGAGTCACTGTTCAGTTCAAGAATTCCCATTATCTGTTTAAAAATGAATCCCACACCTCTGTGGGTAATATTCAAAAGGAGTCCTGTTACTGTTAGCAATCTATAGTTAATTCCTTGAGGAGACTGTGATAATGATTTATTTCTCTTTTTTTATCTTCCTCCCTTTTTTCATTCCTGGGATCTATAGAAAAATAGCTGTCCAAAAGCAAAGCTCCACTTAGCGTAGTTTATCACATGAAATTATATAAATGCTTCCTTGATTTCATGAAATGACAAATTTATCCACAGTAATTGGGGACTTTTTAAAAAAATATTAAATTTAAAAAGTCAGAAAAGACATAATTGTATAATGGAAATTATATAATTTCCATATCCTAATATACATTTGGCCACTTTAGTGAACTAGAAACTGCATGAGAAACCAGCACAGTTATGTTAGGTCTTCCAAACCTCTCAACAGTTTCTAATATCATTGAATACGGTGCCTTTCTTCATTGCTTATATTTTTATTTTTAAAACTCATGGGCAAGATCAAGCAAGCAATAGCTAGAAAGATTTGTAGTTTCTTTAATGCTAGTCTGAAGTAAATTCTGAATCTTGGAAACCATAGCAGAAATTTCTCAGCCAGTTTATCTAAGTGAATTAAGGTAGAATGTCTCTGCATGCTTTGAAACGCTTCTTCCCAGATTTTTCTCCTCCTGGTTAAATTGCTGTTAAAGAGAGAAGTTGTCTCCCACTGATCAGCATCTGCGTGCTCTTCCTTTTCCAACCTCTCTATAACCTCTCAGTCTTTACACTGTCCATCCTAGTGGGCAGTGGTGGGATTCAAATACGTGAACAACTGGTTATCTGTGTGGATGCCACTTCCGGAAATCCATTCTGGGCCTGGGCAACACAACATTAGCTATCAGTTCTGTCGAAGTGGTGAGAACTGGCTGAATCCCACCACTGCTACTGGGGCATGCCCAGAAGGTGCTTCTGAGAGACCACTATGTAGTGGCTCTTAACCTACATTAATCTCTTGCGAGTCTTAGAATAATAAATAAGTCTTGCCTTATTCTCTATGGGTTTTAAGTTGAGGAACTGTTAGGAATCTTTGGTACTTGGAAGACTTTGGTCTGGTAATGACATGCAGTGTTATTTATTCAGTTGGCATGGCTGCTCATCTCATGAAAAAGGTACTCTAGGCTGTGTATAATCCAATTACAAAACAGTTAATATGTAAAAAGCAATTATTGTTAAAATATTAAAAATCACAATTAAAGGAGATGACAGCATGCATTATCAACAATAAGCCAACTCAGAACCTCATTGATCCCCTGAGGGGTAACCAGATATTCAAATGGTTATGATCCATTTTTATTTTTAAATGTTATTGGCTATCACAAGTACTTGCTAGAGTTGAAAAATATGATACTCATCAAACATTTACAGTATTAATTTGCTTTATACCCTCCTTTCCTATTATAGCAATGTAGCCTTTAAAAGTGAGACTCTTGGACTCTTAGACCAGGGGTCCCCAACCCCCAGGCCACGAACTGCCATTGGACTCAGCCCATTGGGAACTGGATCATGTAAATGAGCAAGTGCATAAAGCTTCATTTGCATATGTGCTGGAGTAGGTTGAGCACACGAACCCATCCCTTCCCCCCACTGTTGTGTGCCACCAGTGCCAGTCTGTGCAACTAAAAAGGTTAGGGACCGCTGTCTTAGACTACCATTGTGGCAGTTCCTCTATTCTACTTCTGAGCCTAAAGAAGGATAGAAAATGTTTCAGATATGTTGATTTCTGAGGTACTTGAAAACAGAAATATAATTCCTACTTTCTGAGCCTTTGCAAAACCCAGTATGAAATCTGAGGGTGCCTCAATATTTCTTCAGGATGATGAAGCACATACAGCAGTAGCAACAATAACAATAATGTGAACACAATTGTGAAAATCTATTGTAGATGTTTCAATTTTCAAACTCTTTTATTTGATAAAAATCTGGAGCACTCAGAATAAATTCCTGCTTCCTGCTAATGGCATTGAAATGTTGTCTTTCTTCTGAATTCATTCACACATGGAACAAAAATATGTGCTGGAATGGAGGCTTTCTGTATATGATCACATACATGTTTGCTGGCCTTCGTGGGAATCAGGATTTTGAACAATAAGTGGCCTGACCTATGTGAGGATAACTCAACAGAAGATACCCCAAATATCTTTCTGTGAGATGGACAGCCATATTGTGTTAGTAAATAAATAATTTTTTTTTAAAAAAAGATAAACATCTCTGGGAAAGAGATGGCACTGGAACATTGATACCATTTACACCAATATATTGTAATGGGCAAATAGGCTAATTTTGGATATAGATTAGTGATGCATAATTTGAGATTCACGAATTAAACAGACCACTCTAGATTCAGGAATTATACTCCATCCAACCATAAAAGCCTTAGATGGAGCCCTCTGATCTTTTCCAAAATCTGTCAGTATATTGTAATTCTTGAAGTAATTAAAAGGGAAAACCTTAAAACTCATATATCTTTGTTCTATTAACTTTATTTAAGTAATTATAATGACATTAAATCAAATTGTACTTTTGCCTGCTTGAATAAATATCCCACTTAGTGTGCTACTGTGAGGCCAATTGTGACCCTTAGTTTGAAAAAAGTTCCACCCCTATTAGAAAGGATGTGATTTGTTCTGAAGGGCTGTTATTGCCCATATGTATCATTTCATCTTTTGAAGAACTTCAAACTAGTCAAAGATCAGAAGATGGAAAGAAGAGCTTTTCAATAGTGGCAAACTGGCCTCTGAATTCCTTGGCTAGTAACCATTATTACCATAGTTTAAAACCTATGTTGAAGGCACTAAACACTGGTTTTATTCAGTGATCTATCTCTTGTTTGCTTGCAGTTATTGCTGTTATTAGTTTAAAAAAATATTGTGTCAGCCAGTTTGAGAATATATGATAAAGAAAGATGGGTGTGTATATCTATATTTCAAAAAAGTTAAGGTTTCCTAAGATATACTGTATAGCACTCTGTAGATTTCATTTGCAGGATATGACTTTTTACAATGATGTCATTAATTATGATTTCTCTTCAGTCACTGATGTTAAATTTTGCTAAGGCCAATATAAGGCTCACTGAACATAGCAGCTTTATATAAATAATCACAGAACATAAATAACATAATATAATCTTGTGTTGCATAAGAGGAACATGTTCCCAAGTGAAGTTGGAATGGTTAGTGTCTCAGTGCTATGCAGTGTATTTTGTTCTAAGTGTAGTCTTCCTAAATCCCAGTTTATCCTGTAACAGCTGGTATCCATTTCCCACAACTGATAAGACAACAAACATACTTCTCCTACAGTTATTTTATGAATCAGATTTATTTGGTTCCTTGAAGTTTGTACATAGCTGATTTGATTTCCTTTTCTAACAATTCTTTAGATAAGCATGTCAGATATGCACATATTAATTCCTTGTGGATCGTATGTAGTTGTCTGGTTCTCCTTTCCACAATAGGAATGTAAAATTGATGGATCTATGTATCATCCACAGATAATTGTTTTTTTTATAAATAATAGCTTTGTTCACAGACTTTATGCTTTCAGTTGAATCTAAGCCATGACATTGTTTTCCTGCCATACCAACATTTGTTAGAGTATTATTTATTAGCAATGGGGGTAGAGAAATAAATTCATTGAGTTCATATTCTAACATGGTTGTACAATTGGTATAGTTCTAAGTAAAATATAGTTGTGTCCTTTATCTGCACTTTTCTAACTGTTCTGATGTTCCTTGTGAATTCCTTCAAAATATTCATATATATATATCTGGGGAAATATATTAAAAGAAAGATGATATTCATTCAAGAAGGATTCTTAAAAAAGACATATGTATGAAAACATATTGTGTGTTTTGTGTGTGCGCGTGTGTCTGGGTATAAGTGATAAAGTGCATTAGAGGAAGTGTGAAGTTCAAGCAATATTTTTTTAAATATGAATTGTAGCAATAGGATGGAATGAACTTTAGGATACAAAAATGTGTAATTGAATAAAATTAAACTTGATAGATTCACTATCTTTGATCTTCATTGGACAGAACTGAAAAGTAACTTATATTTAACTAAATAAGGATAAATTGTTGCCAGTTTCTGGTTTTAAATTATACATGGGAAGTGGTAAGAACCGAGGAAATATTTGTTTTAGAAAACATATATGAACCTCTTTGTAAGGAAAAAAACCCCAGAAATATTTTTAACACATAAAACAAATTTAAATCCATAAAACAGACAAAACTATAACCAATTGGTCCAATCATTTGTTAGAGATGTGAGTAGCAGCTGACCTATCCATTTTGCTCCAACTAAATATTTAGATTTAACTACAGAAGACCATTGCTTGACATTTTGAAGAAGAACCATTACTAGTTATTATAACATATTGCCCATTCTGTAAGGCGCAAGTAACCAGGAACAAGAGTTTGGTTCAAGCCACTAAAAGTTTATTACATGCTACTAACACACAAAAATCTGATCTACTAACAATCCAGGCAAATTGGTGCTAGATAAGAGTTAATAGAATTCATGGGGGGGCGGGACTTAAGTTTCTTATGGCTGCATAAGGATTCCAAACTGATGATGCATTTGATCTTGCCTTGATATTCTTGAAATGTAACTGTTTAGAATGCCAATATTAAAGTAAGATGGAGTCAGATCAAGACAAAAGAAAAAGTCAAAAGGAATTAGTTTTTTTTTAAATGTAGGGTATTAATGAACACTAAATCTAGGACATGATAAGCTAAAATAAGTGAGAAATTCTCTGTCACATGATCTCTCAATCTGAGTAAATCTCTAACAGAAAATACATTTGTTCTTCTACAAGTAAATTAGGAGATGCAGTGGGGCAAGTTTAGAAATATGTTAATATTGTTTGTTCAAATCCCCAAAGGTTAAGCTGTTGTGAAGGATGACAGAGAGGGAATATAATCTTGTGCAAGACCACACAGATTTCCCATAAAAAGAAACTGTCCTACCAGCTCTTCTGAACCTCTGAGTTATATTCTATAAAAGATCCCACGGAGGTTCAGTTGTAGGAAAACTTTCAATTACAAACACTTGAATTAAAAGAATTCCAGCTGAAGCAACAAGAGGCATACCCTTGAGAATTGTTCCCCTAAATTTAATATTCACATGTACTCCCTGGATAAAAAACACACCAATTATAATTTTGAGAGTGTCAGATTAAAAAAAGTACAAAGCAAGAAGGGAAATCCTAAAAAGGCTACCCAGAGGTTATACACAAGGAGGAAGCCATATTTAAAGGCAACCACGAGAAAATGTCAGCAGTTTTATGAACTGCCACTTCAGTTCTTTTTTAAAAAGTTGGCAGCTGTAGTTTGTTTTTGATTTTGTGTGCTAGTTTTCTTTCTGCTTAAAAAAAAAATCCCAGGTAAAGGTTCTGTTCACAGTATTGTAGTGTCATATAATTTTAAAGGATGGATCAGGACAAGCATGTCAAACATGCAGCCCATGGCCAGATGTGGCCCGCGCAAGCCACACCCAACCCAGCCCTGCAAAGGCAAAAAAAATACTGAAGCTTCTGTAATTTTTTTCCCACTTTTAACATTAGTTAATTTACCATATGATAATTTAATTTACCATATGATAATATCAGCCCACAATGCAATCAGGTTTGACATCTGTGGGTTAGGGCAATCTACAGAAAATTTCTCCATAATTGTGTGTCTTAGAGAGGGAGAGAAGGATCTGTTTGTAATATGCAATTTGGGGCACAATGCATTAACATATTGGTCATCTTACAGAAAGGAGGAAAGCAGGTAGACCACCACAGAAATCTATTAAGCTGTGTCCAAACCTTCCCCTATTATCCTAGTCTCATTATCATCAATGTCCCTGTAGGACAGATTTTTTCTGTGTTAGTTATTTGTGAAATGTGATTATATTTTTATTTATAATTGTATTTCAATGATGTCAAGGATTCTAATAGTTGCATGAAGAATCATTGTAGCTATTAGATTTGGAGCCCTTATATCTTCACAGCAGCTTGTGCTTGATCAGGCAATGAAGCTGAGGCCAAAGGGGTCTAAACCCAACTCTGTGGTGTGGTAGTCGTAATCCCAACCAATTCCTTCTGTTGCTGCTAACTCTCAGCAGCCCAGCAACTCAGCATTGATTCTGCAGGCCTTGCACTGATTATTGATTTCTGTTTCAAATTTAAGGAGATAGCGTTGATCTATAAAATCTTTTATGGCTTGGCACCTGGATGCCCACAGAACCATCTGCTCCAACTTCTGTCAGGGAACAAATTATTTACAATCCCACATTTTCTCGAAGTTTGGGGTGAGTGCTGAAGTTGTAAAGCACTTCCCTTCTTGTTGGATTTCTGGAAGATGTTAAAAACTAAGCTGTATCAGAGGGCCTTTTCTTAAGTTTATGCCTGATACCTCTTGCTTTATTGTTGTTTTATAGTTTTATCTGTGATTTAATGCAGTTATTGTTATTATTGAGAGTCAGTTTGTGCATTGGCTGTAGTTAAAGGGACAAGCTAGAAAACTGGGAGACTGTGTGTTGTAGTGCCAACTAACCATCTGGATGACTTTGGGAGAATCACCCTCTCTGGACCCTAGAAAAAAGGCAATGACAAACCATTTCTAAAAATCTTGTCAGGCAAAGTTCAGGAACTTGTTCAGGCAGTTACCACTGAAAGCCAGTTTGATTGTGGCAGGATAGATATGTGACAAATACATAAATAAATTAAGATCTCAGATATTTGATATTCATTTTAAGTAGTGATGGGTTGATAGCACAGACATTAAGAGGCAAGTGTCCACTAAGTGCTATTTTTAGCACTTAGTGGACACAGAAGCGGTGAATGCTCCAACACTGGAAGTTTTTAAGAAGAAACTGGACAGCCATTTGTCCAAAATGGTATAGGGTTTCCTGCCTTAGCAGGGGGTTGGATTAGATGACCTCCAATGTCCCTTCCAACTTTATTATTATTATTATTATTATTATTATTATTATTATTATTATTATTATTATTATTATTATTGCATAAGATAACCATTTGAAAACCATTGTCCTGCAAATCAAATGCATCTATGTTTGATAAAATAGTTAGGGGTTCACATATGCTTCAAACTGAGATTAATTAATGAGAACTTTTTACTCATACATGCTCATCACTGCAAATTTATAAAAAACTATCTATAAACATCCTGTGCTCTTGAGCCCATCCAACCTTGGGTTATGTAGGCATGTGAAAAAAACAATTTATTAAAGTGTTTGTTTAATTTTTACTTTGTTAATTCCAACAATCAAGGCAGCACCAATACAAATTTGAGGGTATAACATGTAACAAAATTGATACAATTAAAATTAAAATTTGTCATTAAAGCTTTCTTTAAAAAAAAGCCCACTCTGCCATATGTCCATAGCTTCTAAAAGTCATTCAGAGATCCAACCAAAGGTCCTTCTTCCTCCATCCACCTTCTGGTGTAACTCATCTACCAAGGCAACCAAAACAGACTCAGCACTATATTCCGGAGGAAGTCACAGCTGAAACAAGTCTATAAAATTAATTTTATCCAAATGTACTTAAAACTGGAAGGCCACCACTTTGTGTATCACTTTACCCAAGGATAGACTATTTGAGACTGGCCTGTAACCAGGAATACTTTCCAATTCAAGGTAGACTTTTTCTTATAACTGTCTTCTCTAAGCATGCATGATCACAATCCATGCTCAATAAGGGCAGTCTCAACCTGGCTGATTTACTTCTATGATTGCCAGTCTAAAAGGAATTATAGGATCAATTAACTATTTAATTATTGCATTTGTTATTAAATTACAATCTGCAACCCATCTTTACATGGAATGGTGTTTTTTTTAATTATGCAATGCAAACCAAACTATGGGGTTCAAATCTTCTACGAAACCAAAAGTGTGATTATGTTCCTGCCTCCAGTTCAGGAAAGAATTACTAATGAGCTGGTGGTGATATTGGATGCAATTCTGTGTGCTTTATCACCCAAAATTATGGTACTTATGAAAAATGGCACATATAGCATATTTTTACCAGCAAAATGGCTCTTTTAATGGTGCTCGCTTAATAGAGTTTGTTGATCTAATCCAACCCAGCTGTTCTAAAACAGTTGCTAATAATGCTTCTGTCATCACAAAAACTTGCCCCATTGTACTTGTTTTTTGTATCTATTTCCCATAGGACAGTCTGCACATATTGTCTTAATTAACAGCTTGATTACAGCTGTGACTTTTCAATTCCCACATCAGACCTTCTTTATTTTCATCCCCCATCAGTGCTCTGATAAAGTTTGGCCCAAAAAGACAGTGCTATGTACAGAAAGGGTTTAAAGATCATAGAAAACTCTTGGAAGGGCTGTAAGGGAGACATTTAAAAGATTAGATGATAAATTTACTTAGCAAAAAATAATCCACCGGGACCAAATTTCATATCCTGTTTTTGGATAATATTTTTCCTTATATGTTCTGGAATGAATCTGTCATCTGCAGCCTCATAATGAGACACAGAGGGTTTAAATCTTTGACTCTTTTCTATATAATTTAATTATGGTAATTATTTCTTATCTTGTTAAGTACCTGTAATTAGATTACTTGCCTGGGCTGCCTTGAGAAATATAGCAAGGATTTTGCCACTTAAGTACAAAGTGATAGAAATGTTCTTAGGCATAGAAAGCATATACTCTCTGAGAAATGGGCCTCAGATGTGCTCTTCTAATCTTTTGCTTGGATTAAAGAGATTGAAAGGATTGGTACTGTGAAATTTTGTTTGTGTTTTAAAAACTTGTGGCATAATGAAATAATTAAAGAGAAATTATATATAATGGACAGAAAAAAAAGAATACTTTTAAAAAAATTATACAGTGTGTTTATTGCATGTAATTTAAATCTCTGTACACTAATCCCTAATCAGCTAATCAGAGGCTGCTACTGTAGTGCCATGAAAGTCTCAGGTGACAATATCAGAGTATTGAGATATAATGAAGAACTGATATCTGATCTTTTGATTTCACTCCTAATTATACAAATGTAAGTACTAACACTGCAGTGTAATTACCTATCTTGATGGCAGCACCTTTCAGTTTTCTTGTTTTCCCTGCCCTGTCATGTGGCTTCTCAAAAGAAATCTGTCACTAAATTGAAGAGATTAAAAAAAGAATATTTTATGAGCCAATATTACTTATGCAGGTATTTCTAGCCTGCTTCATTTCTAGTTCAGAATAAAATCAAATTGCTTTGAGACCAAAAGGATCATATAGCATTTAAGTAAATTAATATGTCTACCTCACTATAATAACATGATAGGATAACAAACATCTCATGAAGCATGATAACACACATCTAAGTCTCATTACAAATATATCCTGTGAGAGCTTGCTGTTTTGAGTGGGTATTTGTGCTGTACAAGTGGGAAAAAATACAGCCTATATTTCTGTACATATTGCAAGTAGTAATTACTAGTGTTTAAATAATAAAATTGAAGCAATTGTTTTTTTTTTGTTTTACTACTAAGCATTATCAAGATAGTTGAGATCATTACCAGTACTGCATTTTGTTCAGGCATTCTGAGTTTACTCATCCAGCAATATGCAATGGAAAGAAAGGTATTCACTTCCTGAAGGGGTCGTGACAGCTGTCAGCCTTGACAGCTTCAAGGCAGGGCTAGATAGATTCATGGATGCAAAGTGTATCGGTGGTTATTAAAACGGATGTCCATGTGCCGCCTCTATGTTGGTTGAGGCAGGCAGGATTCCCTTGAGTACCATTTGTTTGGGGGTCAAGGGAAAGGGAGGGTTTTGCCTTCTCTTTCTGCTCAAGATCCCCATGTACATTTGGTGGGCCACTGTGTGACACAGAATGCTGGACTCGATGGGCTTTGGCCTGATTCAGCATGGCTCTTCTTATGTTCTTATGTTCTTATGTATGGCATGGGAGTCAACAAATCTTTGAAGCCTAGACATGATTGAAGGTTCTGGCACAGAAAGTGCCATATCTGGAATAATTGGCAGAAAATGTATACAACCCTTATGAATAATATCTAAGATAGATAAATCATACAGTAATAGATGTTAGTAATATCATGAAACAGATATTTGATGGACATGTAATCCACCCACCACCAATACTGGAAATACATACATAATGCAATGCAAATTAATTTGGAATTTAAATGTGAAATGAAACCACATTTTTTTTCTTACTAGGCATAATCTCAGAAAAAAATCAACAGGAAACATCACAGTTTGATGAGATATTGTACAGGTATATGTTTACAGCAGTTAGAATAAATTTGTGGCCAACCACATCTTGGATAGGCTGTTCCACAAAAGGGGATGCTTCTGAGGATCTACCAAATAGGTTTGTTTCATTAATGAGACTTGGAGCACATTCACTCTGTTGTGGTGAAACAGAAACCATTGGGGAAGTAACCAGGCCTCATGCTATGAGGTCTTTAAAGTTGACATTCAGCACCTTGAATTAAATTTGAAAGTCTGTTGTGAGCCAGTGCAGTATATGAATCAATGGTGTTATAGCTTTCAAACACTCTTCAAGGACAGCACCATGTAAAGCAGAGGTCTCCAAACGAGGAGCCATGGCCCACTACCACGCCATGGCCTACTCAAAACCAGGCTGCATGACAAGTGTGCATAAAATGTGCACACTCAGAGCTCAGCTTGTGCAAGTTGAGCTACGTGCACATGCACATGTGCACCAACCTGCTGCTTGTGCAAGTTGAGCTGTGCTCATGCATGTATTCTGACCTGCTGCTCTCGTGGCCCGGTTCCTCTCTTTCCCCTCAGCCAGGTTGCCAAGCCGCAAATATAAAGCACATTGCAGTAGTCCAGCCAAGACTGATTAAGACATGAGTTATTGTGAACACTGCCTTCTAATGTAGGAAGTGGCATAATGAATGCACAAGATGCAATTATGCAAAGGCCCTCTTAGTCGTGGCTGCCACCTGCTCTTTAAGCAGGAGCAGTGAGTAAGGGAGATTTTTCAGATTATTACCTCATTCAGAATCAATAATGTAAAATCACAAGATATGGAGGACCCTAGAAACCCCAGCCACTCATATCAAGATTGAGTTGAATCTGAGTCCATACAACCTCCAAGCATTGGGAAAGTACCTCAATAGCATTACTTGGGCAGCCAGGACAGAGATATGCAGCCGAGTATTATCAACATATTGATGATACTTAATCCTGTACCAAGAGGTGCCCAGAGTTTCATGGAAATGTTTAACAGAAGTGGATATTTGTGAATTTAGCTCTGGAAAAAAATAATCATATAACACACTTTCTAGTAAAATACACAGGGCAGATTTTAATCCAACCCTGAATTTTGTATTATGTTCATGGAGAAGGTTCTGAAAGTTAACACATAAGGTGAAAGCCTTTACAGGTATGACCACAACTAAGCCCAAAATTTCTATGGCTAAGCAAAACATCTATTAAGTGAATTTTAGTCCCATTTTATGACCTTTCTTGCCACAGTTATTAAGTGAATCACTGGAGTTGTTAAATTAGTGACCCGGTTGTTAAGTGAATCTGGCTTCCCCATTGACTTTGCTTGTAACAAGGTCACAAAAGGGAATCACATGATGCCAGGACAATTGCAACTATCATAAATATGATTCAGTTGCCAAGTGTCCGAATTTTGATCACATGATCATGCGGTATTGTGATGCTGCAATAGTCGTAAGTGTGAAAAATGGCCATAAGTCACTTTTTTCAGTACTGTTGTAACTCTGAGCAATCACTAAATTGCTGTAAGTTAAGGACCACCTGTATTTATCAGAAGAACTGTTGGTATATTGTACAGCAATGTGTCTCTTTTTAGTGTAACACCTGCAGTTAACTTTGATCCTTTCCTTTGGTGGATGGAAAGTACTGTAAGTGTCATATCATACTCTACATTACCATTTCCATTGGAATCTCTGATATATATGTGGAACAGCCAATGCAACCTACTTAGTTATTGTAAGTATGTATGTGATTTTTTAAAAAATCCAGTGTATATCAGCAGAGGGCAACATAATTGATGAACATCCATTTCTTCAATTCATTTAAAATATGTTGGCTGGGGAATTCAAGGAGTTGAAGTGCATGCATCTTAAAAGTTGCCAAGTTTGAGAAAACACTGATTTAAAACTCTGCTTGCTGATCTGTTGAAATTAACTTCAACAGTATTCTACTTCTAACGATAGCTTTGAATAATTTATCACTATGTGATATTTCATCATCATTTCACTACTTCTTTGTTTAATTTTTCAGTATTTGCATTCTATGTGGATTACGATGGTAGATGGTAGCCTTTGGGAAATAAATAATGGAAAAAATGGAAACAAAGATTGATTAAAAGGGGAGACATTGATTTGGAGAAAAGAAATCTGCCTCGACAATTATTTCACAGTCCAGATATGCTTTTGAAAACTTTTCTGATGCATTCATATATTTAACCATTGCAGCAGGAAAATATTAAAGCGAAGTAAAAATGTGATATCAATAAAGGAGAATATTTGTAGCTCAGGATTGAAATGAGGGCTGCAAGAAAGCAACCAAGCTCAGACAGCACCAAAGTCCCTTCGCAAAAATATGATTAATAAATCTGGGGTGAAACTGGATTAAAAAAAATATTGTCTTGTGTTTTTTATACCCCTTTCGTGGGATTGCATTGTTATATCCAGATGGTAAGAACATTATTTATTTATTAGAGTTGTGGAAGACCTTCACAGAATTACTTTTAAAAAAGTGGTCCCAAGCAGTTCCAAAAAAGCTCAGTGTGGGAATTTCATTATAAATTAGAGTTTCTCAAACTGTAAAGTGATGCGGTTGGTGGATTGAAACAGAGTCTAGAAGTGTGAAGAACCTATTAGTTATGTGTTGAGTTGTTAATTGTGCATTTCTAGACAGAATACAAATATGGGGGGAAATCAGACAATCAGTCAACTTAGTAAGGTTGCCACTAATGGTATTTAGTCCTATTTAAATGTGGATCTCTTTAGTAGAAAGGATAACAAGTTAAGCCCCACACATTACTGGCACCCTGTTCAGGAAGTGGACCCTGCTGAAAAGATAAAGTTGCAAGGTGGAGGTTTAAATTGGATCATCAAAACTTAAGTGGATACTCCTTTTGTCAGTGCTGTATTTATGAAAGTACTTCTGATGCCTGCTTTCCATTGAGGGCTCTGATTCTCTGCCTATCTGCATATAGGGCTGCTGCGGTGAGAAAAGGCTTACTAACTCAGACGTTTTCAAAGACTAATACTTAGTATTGTACACCAGGTGTCATGATGATTGCTGCATAATATGTTTTTATGTTCAATGTTAATGGTTTTAATAAAAGAATTTTTATAAAAAAAAAAGAAATCTGTTTTCCAACCTCATTGCATTTACATGATTTTGTATAGAATCAGGGGATTCAGACAATATACGAGGGCAATTCAGAAATAAATCTCCGTTGGGTTACCAATGACAGACACTTGCAGATACAGAACTTTTATTATACACATTAGAAAACTACAACATTACATTACTTTTCGACGTAATTGCCATTCAAATTGAGGCACTTGTCATAACATCTTACAAGGTTTGAAATTCCTTAGTAGCAGTCGCTCGGCGGCAAATCTATGAGGGGTGTGATGAAAAACATCCCAACGGAACTGCTTCAAAAGTTCTTGGGTGCATGTAGCGATGTGCAGGCGAGCACTATCATGAACCAACACCACACCAGAAGTTAATATGCCCTGACACTTGTTATGGATGGCTCATCTGAGTTTTCGTAACATTTCACAGTAGACTTCTGAACTGATGGTCGAACCACGCACCATGAACTTCACTAGCAGTACTCCTCTGGCATCTTCACATTTGACAGGATTTTCTATGGCACCACTCCTTTACACAACAGTATGTACAAATCATTTCTATAACAATAAGCTATCTAATTAACAAAAACAAAAGCAAAGTTTCAGTTTTTTTCATTGCAAGCCCAAAATCCAGAAGCAATTTCAAAACAGAAACAAGTTACGGTAGATATATTCTGTTTTTGGATAAAAGAATCAATTTAACCATCTCTGTTTCTCTTTGCTGTGGGGAATAATATTTGCTTCTATTAACTCATTAATCTTTATCATAATGCATATTAAGAGAATCCTCTATATTATTCATTTTTAACCCTAAAGAGAGAAAACACCTTTTCTACTTTAAGTATTTTATTAACTTTAAAAAATACTCAAGTATTATATGTAAAGGGGGGGGAAAGAAAACTGCTTCATTTTAAACCCAAAACACAAAACTGCATTAGAGTTTTATTCAATTATATAAGTCCAATATAAGTCCAATTAACTCCAATTAGCTCATGAATTCAAATCTCTCCCTTGAGTTTATCTTCATGGAGTAAATCTTTTTCTTCACATATTTTTAAATTTAATCAATAGTATTTTAGAAACTTTGGGAATTATTCAACATTACATAAAAAGACTGAAGACACGCATTTACAAACTCATTTTATACATGCAAAGCTACCTTAAAGCTTTCTTTCAGTACATATATCAAACTTATAAAAACCCATCCTAACTAATTAAATCATTAAATTTAAGTCTCTCCCTCCAGCTTGTCCTCATAGAATGAAATCTTTTTCTTCTCAGGAGTGTCTGTCAAGTCTTTTTTCTTCAAGAAATTCTCTTATTTATATCCATGAAAAAAATGTCCCAGAGTTGTTCTGTTAGACATTGTAGATTGACAGAGAGCAAATCCACATAGAATAAAGTTTCCTTCTCTAAGATGTCTATCATACCCTTTTTTCCCCAAAGAATTCTCAACCTTGTTAGTATCCATGAGGAAAAGTCCCAAACTTGACCTCTTAAGAGTTGTGAATTTACTTGGCACTCTTGTTTCAGTTGCACTGGGATGATTATATTCAAACCATTATCATAATAAAAACTAGTGTCAGATTTATATTCTAAAGGTACAGTTAGGTTATTTGCATTGTTCAGCATTTGTAGAGTTGACATGATGGGTTGATAATTTTCTCTACCTAATTGTATGTCTTGTTCTTTTTTAATATCCTCTGTATGATTAGTAACTTTGGACCCTAACTGATTTATGGTTAAATGATTTTCTGTATGAACTTTTCAAAAATTTTCTTATCATTGGATAAACCTTGACTTTTTTTAATTGTTTGCTTTCTTTAAGGAAAAAATTCTAGTTCTAACCTTGTTGCAGTCTTTATGTATTAACATAACTTATTAGAGCAGATTCAACTGGAGAATTGATTATTTGTTTCTATTTTCTAGCCTGATAAAAATTCTTTCTTGTTAAAACTTGTAATGACAGGACAGGAGATAATCTGCTATAACTCTTAACTGACATATGGAATAACTCAAATTAATGAAAAATTAAAGTATCCTTTTAATGGAGCAAAATTCTCAGGATCCTTTACCAGTTTATACATGTGCATCCAGAAATATTATGTTATCATTGTTGCAATCTTTTCTCCTGTTTTTAAATCTGGTCCTGGAAAATCTAAAATTGGACCATCACAACTTGTTCAAAATACTGTATGGAAAACTACTGTCTTTTGATAGATATTACCATTGTTTGATCCAGAAAACTTTCTTTCAGGAATGCATTGCTACTTCTTCAAGGTGCCTAGAACAGAGGTCCCCAACCTTTTGGACACAAAGGACCAGTTCTGTGGAGAATGGTTTTTCTGTGGATTAGAGAGTGCGTGGTTTTGTGTGCTGCCTGCATCCCACAGATGTGACTTTGCTTTTTTGTGCAGACCAGTTGTGGCATGCCGCGGCCCAGTATTGGTCCACAGACTGGGGGTTGGGGACCCCTGGCTAGGACATTGTGTTAGATGCATATTATCTTGATACCATATTATATATAGAAGGTGGAGAATTGATTATTTGTTTCTATTTTCTAGCTTGATAAACTTTCTTTCTTGTTAAAACTTGTAATGACAGGAGATAATCTGTTTCTCGCTTTTCAAAAAACATTCATAATGATATGTTTCTAAAATTGAACAAATACACATATCTGTTTTTATGATTATATTAAGGAGTTATCTTTCATATCAGTGTCGTTACAATTGTTTGAATGCCCTATAGAGCTTTTCTGGTAAGTGTCCTAGCAAATGCTAATTATAATAATTGACCACTTATTGAGCAAGCAGAAATGGTAGCTATACTTTATCAAATATTTCGTTGTCTTTTTCAGCACTGCTCTAGTTAAGCAGGTGAATTAGATTTCTTTTTACTTCTCTCCCCACTGTGTCTAATGATTGATGCTTACTTACATTTTCTGCATTTCTGATCCCTTTCAGATAAGTCCATTTGGCAGTGTTATCCATTGTCTTAAGGAAGATATAGCAATTTTATAGGAATAATTTTTAATTATCCTTTCAATCTTAGCATGAGTTATTATAAACATATCAGGTTGCATACAATATTGCCTCTCATAATTTGGAAGAAATGCCTGAAGTATGAAGTAGGATATTGAAAAACACAATGTCATTCATGAGGAACAGTGCTTTTTCTTAAAATGGCCTGGCTGCAAGAACAAATAATACAGTATCTAATTATCATATGTCTATAAAGGCTCTAGTATACACATGTTGGCCAGCAAACTGCATGTTATATACAGAAGATAAAAACCATTATAAGAGCTGCTAAAATATATCTGCTGTGCAGGAAAAGTACACTGGATTCTTATCAATATATATATTTAGACTGAGAGCAAGGAGTTATGGTTGAATTTATGTCTTCTCCATAAGGGGAGAAGAGATCATTTTATTGCTGCCAGTATCCCTGGAAATTGTTATCTGTGGAAGCCCTGAAATGGCTTGATTATTGCTATAGAATTTCAGGGGTGTTAAACTGACGGCCCGCGGACCAATTGCATCATATGGAGGCTGCACCCACCCCAGCTCCAGCAATGCAAAAAAAGTTGTGATACATCGCGACACATCACATGACACGACGAGTTTGACACCCGTGCTACAGATCTTCTTTTTCCATTTCTTAACTAGTCTCCTCAAATTATTTTTTGTCCCAGTGAAACAAATTGGAACATTTTAAATTCATTCAGGCTTGGGGAGGTAACACTCATCTCTTCCAGCTGAAAGTATGAGGTTCCACTGTTAAGAGGTTAGTCATTAGGGTTTTTTTTATTATATCTCAATCAGAACACCCAGATCTCCTTGAATGTGCAATCTGCTGGACTAACCTCTTAATTGTGACAGCTGGTAAATTTCTAACAAAAATGTGAAAGTAGTTGCAGTTGGGAAATTAAAACCAATTCAGATGTGTACCCTCTCTATATTTGGATACATGGTGGTTTTGGAATGAGATCATACTATGGAAGAATCTACTGAGAATGTGAATCTTGTGGCTCTTATGTTTATAATGTGGGACCGTAGAGAGAGTTACCACTCAAAGATTAAGTTAGCAGATTATTTCCCATGCCTTATCAGCTGATAAGGAATACAAAGTATTTCTTTAAAACTATGAGGTGAAATTTTGCAAGTGGTTTTTACTTACATCTCAATCAGAAAATTAGTTCAAAGTATCCCTCCCATCAGGTCTTCCATGGTCTTTTTTGTCCTGTCAGGGTTGTTTTTTTCCCCCTGGTATTCATTGTTAGCCAAGAGTTGTCTAAATGAATTTTGGGCACTCCCACTAGATTCCAGATACACTCAGCTGCCTAACCTAAGAAGAGCCTGAGGTGGATATTAGAAGATGAAGATTAAACTACATTTTGTATTTCTAAGTAGGGAGATGTCTTGTATCCAATGATGACATTATTTCTGAAAGTCCAAAAAAAAAAAAAGAATGTGATGTTTGAAATTGGAGTTGGAATATATCACATAATCATAAATGGCATTATTAGAAAGGTATCAAGAGACGACAAACATTTGATAGGGGAAAAATCCTGAACTTTATGCATTGCTTTTCACTATATTTTTCTCTCTGTGTGTATTACCTTATTTCCTAAGAGCATCTGGGCTATAATAAATGGTGTCAGAATTATAAAAGAAATGAGATAAACTGGTCTCAAAATCCAAGTACTAAGAAGGGAAGATGAATTATTTCTCAATGTGCCCAGGAGAACTGGTATAGAGGGGAGGCAGCACTCCAATTATTCCAAATAAATGATTTTGCTCAACATGAAGAAGTACTCAAAGGACTTGGAACAGCTACTTTACTAGTTGCATCCATTCACACAATGCCAATTTTTCCATGTAAGTGTCTACTTAAAGAAGATTGTCATCATAGTGACTAATTATAGGGTCTTGGTCTATATTTCTACTCAACAGCATGTTATCTTCAAAACATTTTTAGGTATAAACTTTTACTACATCTTTAGTGCATTTCTTTAATGATCTTTGAGAGAAAATAAATCCAAAGTTAATGGATGCTCATTTTCGAAGGTTTCTTAATCTATGTTTTAAATCTTTCTTTAGTTCCTTTACTGAAATTATCAAGATACCATAAAGTTTCATGCACCCTGGGTGAGGAATGTAGAAAACTGTTACCATATGTTGAACATTTTAAGATGCTCATGAAATCATCCTATTTGAACATGTTCAAAATGGATTCCAGATATTATATTAGATTAACATTTGCTTGAAGAGCTATTTGAATGTGTGTACTGGATTTATAGAATTTATTTCAAATACCTTCTTTTACATAGAAAAACCATGGACTATAAGGATAGATTTCTGGGCACCCCTTAAATCTCTATCTATAATATCTCTATGTCTATATTCATTATATACATAAAAGTCACTTTTAACCAGGAACTTTTCCTGATCTACCACTGTGAACCAATTAATTCTTTTTTTAAAAATTAGGTCTGCAAAGACTTCCTTCATCCTGTCTTAAGAGGTAATGGTAAATGATAGATGTAGCTATATTCTCAAACATCCCCGTTAGTAAACCGTTTATGTAATTTTGAATGTTACATAATGTTTGTGAATGTTTGCTTTGTCCTAGGCCTAGTTTTCTTTTTCTCCAGTGCTTCAGATTTCAGTTCTTTACCTCAGTCCTTTGAATTCAGGCAAACCACTGAGAGCAAACACTGCAAAGTCATATTCTATCTTTCGTGTCCTCATTATTTTGATAAGATTTTGTTCTTTTTCTTTCCAAATTTTAAAGTCATATTCTCTCTTAGCAATAGTCCAATGAATATGCATGAGAAAAAGTTATTTGCCTGTACAATATTTTGAACTTGATTTTCACAAATTCAGATATAATCATCTAGTCTTCGCAATTTTTTGGATTAAATCTCTGCTCTTATGTCCTGCCTTCTTAGTTTGCTTAGATGCAGAAGTAAAAAATGTGACTGAGCTTTGCAAACAGACATTGTATTTTGCAAAAATACTTTCCCTTATAAAACTGAACATGTTTTATTCAAACATTATTTAGTGAATGCTATCCTTAACCATAGTTCCATTTATTAACATCTTCTGACATTCTTACCTGCTTGATTTCTGAGCCGGTTTATCAACATGTGGTTATTATGAGAAGCAGTAGAGACAGCAATTGAAAATATTATACAAATAAACCAATCTAGTTGAGAACTAGCCTTCAAGGGGGTCATAATTAGAAAATATCTGGATATTCATGATTTGTTCTTTCAAAGGCTGTGAGTTCAGCAAGCTGATATGAATCAGAGAAAGTAAGCCTGTGAGATATAACACTTATATATGTTTTGTAAATTATATATCACCTGATGGGATAATCATTCTTAACTTTAAGGGAGGACAAGGAGGAGAAAATAAAAATTAACAATTTCTTTAAATGCAATCATAAATAGTATAGTTCTCCACTAAATCCTATCCTAATAAATAATAATTTGCTACTGTCAATTTGTACCTATTGAGTTTCCTAAAAATGCACTTAGAGAAGTTCAGATGTCCTAAATGTATTTGCTCTACTGATTTGCTATAAAACAGTTGTTCTCACAAAAGTATTGGTACCTGCATATGCTTTTCTGTACTCCAGATTACTATCCAGAAAACTAAACAAGGGATATAAGTAAAGGGCTCATTCTAGAGCTTTGCTGGCACCAAGTCCCCAAATCCAACATGTTCCTAAATTTAGTGTAATTAAAGTGACCAACATTTTTTATAATGAAAAGGAGGACACAAATAAATTGAAGAAAAAATATTGTAAATAAAAGAAACATTTTATTCATTGCAACAATAATACAGAATACACTATAATATGATAAATGCATAATAAAAACATTTGTAACAATATTTTATATTGTAATTATGCTTACATGCCGCACCCCCGCCCACAGTTGCCCCACCAGCACTGCTGCCCTGCCGTGTAGAGCGGGCCCCGCGGCTCCCAAAACACCAGCTGCGCTGGCTCTGGCCCCGGGGGGGCAGCCTGCCATCAACACACCCCGCCTGCAGCCGCCCAGCCAGCACCACCGCCCACCCTGCACAGCCCCATGTAGAGCAGGCCCCATGGTTCCCACAGCATGGGGGGAAGCCGACCACCGCTGCCCCTCACACCCCTGCCTGCAGCAGTCCCGCTGCCCCTGCCTCTTGCGCCTGCAGCCATTATTGCCCTAGCAGGGGCGAAGATCAAGAGAAAGTTACTGTGGCGTCACCACTCCAGTCTCCTCCAGGTATCTTCGGGACTAACTAGGAGATGGTGTAGTTGGGTAGCAGGGAGGGGTACAAAGTTCCTGCCAATTTGCCTTCGCTGCAGACAACTTACATGTGCAAAGTTTGCTGGCCGGGTGTTTTGGCATGCTCAGCAGCAATTCCTATTGGCTTTCGAAAGCCAATAGGGGGATTAGCACAGCTCATGCAAAAGTTGAAAAAAAAACCATCAAAAAAGGTGCGGGAATGCCGTTCTGAGCGTTCTATGAGAAAAAAAAAGGTCTGCAGATTAGTCTTCAAATATCGAAAAGGAGGACATGTAGGAGGACACTTTTTGAGGGAGGACAGAACTCACAAAAGGAGGACAGTTGGTCACCTTAGAATCTCATCTGCTTTAAAATGACTCTGAATGTAATTTATTCCCATCTGTTTCTGTTGCTGAAGAAGCAAAGAGAATTGCCTTATTTTTAAAGGCAAAATGTTCTCCTTTTACACACTCTCAGGCCTCCCCCCCCTCCGAATTACAATCAGGTAAGCAGAATAACATTGTATGGGAAATATTTTATCACAGGATAGCTCAACCATGTACTTTGAATATCTTTCATTTTGCATACCAATGAAGTAGATTCTAATCTACCAGATTTCATGCTTTATGGTGTCATTTTTGTGTGTGTCAAAACCTATTTTCTCTGTATTACATAACCTTTTGATAAATAGTAATTGAAGATTCTAAGCTTTCTTTTCATAACACAGCTATTAAATTATTTTTTATCTTGTATGTATTGATTGTGACTGTAAAATCACAAAGTGTTATCAACAGTATTTTTGTTTTATGCAATTTGTGTTTTGAATCTAATAATTGCCACTGGACACACTACATGTTTGATAAGCCTTGAGTTAATACCCAGGAATTGTTTGATTTTTCATGGTCCTTGCCTAGCTCTGTCTTTGATTCTCAGTTCTTGATTCCCATGTTATTTCCCCTTCTTTCTACATTTGCCTTAGATACACAAGCAGAAAGCTTTACTCATGATCTAGATCTTATTGTAATATGTGGCATTCTTCAAATACTTTTACATCTTTCTCAATATTTGGGCTATGTCCCCTATATAAATATTTCTCTTTGAGGATAATGTGGAGGGGTTGGCTTTGAGTTTTTGTTGGGGTTTGTTTGGATTTTCCATCAAGTAGTATCTTTAAAGCAGCTGATAAAGAGCTTTGCCCAACACAACCATTTAAAAACCTTTAATTCTCTTTTTATAGTCCATTGCTGTATGGCTGCAGGCTTCCTAATAATAATACCCAAATCTTCCATCTGGTCACTCCATCATTGTTGAGAAAAGCATTTCTCAAGTATGCTTGGCTATAAAATCCAGGGACAATTTCTGTCAATAACTAGTATGATCCCAGAACTTCAGATCAAAATAGAGACCTTGGGCTGCTCTGCAAACTAAAAATTGTTTTGTTTTGCAAAAATGCAAATAATAATAATAATAATTGTTGGCTGCTTTCTGATTGATCCACCAAATTCATCATAAAAACCTTGATCAGTTGACTAACTCTTGAGGAGGATCTTAACATAACTGACAATCAAAATGAGTGTTCCTCTGGACACTGTGTACCTGTTGCTGTTGCTACGGTAGTTCTATACGTTGCAACATAATAGTATATAGACACAGTCTATATTATATTGCATATAAACAAGGTTGAAAACTGCATTATTTGATATGCATGAGTAATGGTACTCTAAATGGACTGTACTTGTATCTAAACAGTGTATGATGCATATTTATTAATAATAAATTAGTAATTTAAATAAATACATGCTTAAATACATAAAAACATTTTGTCTTGCACAGTGTATGCATACACGAGTATATATAAGGACAGATAATGAAAGTGGAGTAGGAATCCATTCTGCTTGGTCAAAAGAACAATGCCTTGACTTCATCCATAATTCAAACAGAATACAATAGACAGGTACTCATCAAAATCCGTTAACATTATGTATAATTTTAAATGGTATACGGTGAGGTAAGGGAAGGAAAAATTTGGTAAATATCTCTGTGTATTAATAACAAAAATTAGTGTTTTAATTATATATCTAAATCCATTACAGTAAACAAAATGTTCTTGTGATTTCAGTAGATTTGAAACAATAGGTTTGCAGTTGAAGAAATCTAAGAAGGTTAACTTAATAAGAATGACTGTGGGTTATCTATGTGTGTTAATGAGGCTTTGCAGTTGGAACTTAAGATAATTCTGAAAAAATGTAGAATCCGCATCTTTCAACATAGACTATGAAGGGAAGAGAAAAAGGGCAACACGCTGGCTTTTTAGTTGTTTGAGGAACGGTTATCTAAGTGTGACACATGTAAAACGATGGTGAGATTAAGAAAAATGAAGCTTGAGAGATCCTTAAGTTGCTCACTAGGGGAGTGTACTGAAAGAAATAATAAGGTAAGTTAAGAGAAATTGTACCAGATGTGCCTGCAGTGCCAATAATCAGCTAAAAATGTAAACATCTAAAGAGTCTGTAATAGAGTTATTACAGCTGTAATACTTAAAATCATACAGAAAAATTAGGGCCTTTATTATTTGGCTGGAAATAAATCAGAATCTGATTCACATGGAAATTTGGGCCCTTTCCATCTTTGCATTCAATATTCTATATAACTTAATCTCTCTGACTAAAAACCTAATATAAATAAAAAAGACAAGTAAAGTGAACATTGTCACAGCTTTTTACTTGTGATGAATGCTCATATTTCTCAGAGCTGTTATATTTCAGGAAGTCTGTTCAATGGCAATTAAAACATGGTATTCTGTTGCATCAGTGTTGCCAGAATTCATTTTTGACCTGCTTGTTGTAAAAAAAAAAAAGGGGAGGGGAGGTACACCTTTATTAACAAACAAAAAGCTAGATATTGTAGGAGGAAAGCTGTGTTAATCCATGATAGCAAAAATCAGGAATCTAGTAGTGCCTTTTCTGACAAACAAATTGTAGTAAGAGGTATAAGTTTTCATGAGTTGCAACTCACTTCATCAAATGCAATTTAAAATGTTAATCTTAGTAAAATTAGTTTGTCAGATGAGGTTCTACAAGATCCCTTCTGATTTACAAAAAGTTATTATGGATTATTCTACTTATAAGAAAAAGTGAATCTCCTTAGAATTTTAGATGTTTGGATGTGCATAATGATTTTTACTTCATGATGATGATGATGATGATGATGATGATGATGATGATGGAAGGGACCTTGGAGGCCATCTAGTCCAACCCCCTTCTCAGACAGGAAACCTTATACCATTTCAGACAAATAGCTGTCCAGTCTCTTCTTAAAAACTTCCAGTGTTGGAGCATTAAAATAAATTGAACACATTTTCACGGTTGAAGAAAATGGGCATAGATGAGTGAGGATAATTAGAATCTCAAAGTCTGCCTTCCTATTGCTCATTTCATTGTCAGATGTTGAAGCAAGTCCTTTTTTTCACCAAGTTTTTATTCTGGGAGACTTCCTGCAGGGTTATCTTTCAGGATATATATTTTCTAAAGCAACATTCCCCTGGTTAATGTCCTTGCAACGGGATAGGAATACAATTCCCAGAATTCCTTATAAACATTACCATACTGACTGAGAATTCTGAAGATGTAGGCCCAACTCATCCAGCGGCAACAGGTTGCAGAAGCTATTCCAGTCTTTCTGCCTAAATGCTTCTTTTAGAACATCTATTAAATCCTTCCTTCCTTTTCAAATTTTATCTTACTTTTTCTGCTAAAGGAGCCCACAGCCATTTAAATTAAAATAATAATTACTCATTTATTTATAAAAACAATATAGGTATTCCTCAATTTACAACAGTTTGAAGTTACTATTGCACTAAAAAAGTGATTTATAACCATTTTTCACATGACCATTGCAGCATCCCCATGGTCATGTGATCAAAATTCAGATGGTTGGCAACTGATTCATATTTATGACAGTTGCAATGTCCCCGGGGTCCTGTGATCATCTTTTGTTACTTTCTGATAAGCAAAGTCAATGGGAAATTCAGATTCACTAAACAACTCTGTTATTAACTTAACAACTGAAGTGATTCACTTAACAACTGTGGCAACAAAGTTTGTAAAATGGGACAAAATTCACTTAACAATTATCTTACTTAGCAACAGAAATTTTGGGCTCAGTTGTGGTTATAGGTCAAGGACTACCTGTATTAGCAACAAAGAGTATTAACAAAATCAATACCTAGAACCATTTCATTAAAAGTCTCCTTTCAGTATTGCATGTGTTTATAAATACTGTATAATTTAGCAGTAATACTAGTTGTACTATCAATTAGTTATTATTATTAAATTATGTAATAACATAATTTATTCTGAAGGCACCAAGAATAGAAGGAATAAAAGAAGAAGAACTCTTGCACAGGCCATTCAAAACTAATAGTGTCCAGATACAAAAAGTGTGAGCAAAAGGAATAAAATAAAATTTTCACTTACATTTTTCAACAAAAAAAAACCCCAACTCCAAAGTAGAATAATTGAATGCCTTAAGAGAATCTTAATTTAGCAAGGACATATTGTTCAATCAACTAAAGAGAGACACCTTTCTTTTTTCCCTTTTTTTTCATTCTATTTTCCCACAAGAACGATACATTTATTAGTGTACTTTTCTATCAAGCTTGATATACAGCAGAGGTGTTCTTTATGAAATGAGTAAAACTGGAGGTTTATCCCCATCAGTGCAATGGTAGTATTTTTTAAAATTATGGCAGAAAGTCTACCATAGAGTGAAAAGATCTTAATAAGTAAAGGATACTTCTTCGTTTTTCCAGTGCTAAAAGACTACTTAATCTTTGCCCTTGTCATTCATCACAGGATAATTGAGTAAGAGATTATTATCTTCTTTATCTTCTAAGGGTAATATTGCTATGAATGATATGGGGGGAAAAGATATGCAAATTTGTCAGTTTCATGTTTTGCAATCCATTTTGCCATCCCAATTTATTTCCGCATTTTTAGCTATGGAGGGACTGACATTTCTGATTAGAATCATGAGTCCTTTGGCATACTGGAGTGATCAGTCTTTACAAATACAAAATTAGATGAATTAGCAAAATTTGTTGTTGTTTTTTTCTTTTCAAATGACACTTTGAAACCTTCCTAATTTTAAATTTTAAATACTGTGTTGCATCCTAGTTCAGAGTCTACAGTGTCTAATCCTAAATACAGGCAACTGCTAAACTCTTAGCAATGAAATACAGGTACTACTAACTCATTGCTACCAATTAGTGATGATCTGGATTTTTGTGACCCAGAGTTTTGGTCTGCGTGGTGCACCACTATATCTAAGAAAAGCTTTTTAACATTTTTATCTTTCTCATGCATATTACCAGCACAAAAATAATGAGTATAGCATGATCATTCTGTAAACATGAAGTAGGCAATTTCAAACATTTTCAAAATCAAAAGTGGCGAGTTACAATACTTTTTTCCCCATCAGAAATCATAGTATTTGGAATTTATTCTGTTTGGTCTTTAAAGCTTATATTCCTAAATCCAAAATCTAGGGACTTTTTTTAATGGGAATGATGAAAAGAAATATAATCAATGGTCCATACCATTTAAAGGACAGAAAGTAAGATAATCCTACTTTTGTAGTATAATAATATGGTTTGTGCTTCTTTGAATCCCTAAATTTTATTTAGCATAATGCAGGGGTGTCAAATTGCTGGCCCGCAGGCTGGACGCATCACGCTGAAGCTGTGCCCACCCCATCGCCGGCAATGGCAAAACAGTCCCAATACGTTGCGCGACGTCACGTAACGTCATGAGTTTGACATGTCTGGCATAGTGGAAGAATGGATTTGTTTATTTATACATGGCTGTATGCTGCTCAGGAAAACTAGCCTCATTATATGGATGTGGCTTGTTCAAACAGAGATAACACAGTACTAAGACATAGTAAGAAGCTTTTTCTATTACCTTATGAGGGATAGATAAAAACCAAAAAGAAGTCAGCATTGACAGCAATGTTTCTTTTCAGTCCAGCTGGATAATGCAGATGTCAGTGGAATAGTTCACCTGTGAGCATACTCTTTTTCCCCTGGATGTCACTGTTGCTCCACAAAAAAAAAAAAGAAGGAAAATTGCATTCACCTAACTGGCTTGTGAATATTGCATGTGAACTCTTTCCCTTTCTTTCCCAGGTGTTTGTCTAGTGCATGCTTAACATTTAAATTCCTCACAGTGATTCCTTAAGAGGTTTAAGATCGCAAGGTTGCATTTGAGCACATGCAAGTGACCAAACAGGCCTTGGGAAAGAGAGGGATAACATGTTGCATTGCAACTGGAAAGAAGAATCCAACTTTATAGAGATTGCATTTTTATTTAGCATTCAGTTCAACAGTCATCCTAGACTCTGTGTGCTATCATTAAAAGAAAAATTACACAGAGATGTACTTTGAAATTTTAGATTACATTAGGTTGAGCTGCAAAATTCCAGTTCATTGTTAGATAGCAGCAGAAATCTGGAACTTTCTGTACCTCTTCACTCCAGTGTAGTTGTCATCCATACTCTTGATATGGTAATGTTTTAATTTTTAAATTTATTGGTTAAGTTTAGATCTCATGTTACCTTCAAGAGCACAAGGTGGCATACAGAGCCCACAACATCCTTCCATTTTTCTCTCTAAAAAAACTCTGTGAGGATGGCTGAGCTGGGAAAGAAGGATTGGTCCAAGTCACCCAGAAAGCTCAGTGTGACCTCTTTATTCCCAATCAGATCTTTTCACTAATACTGCATACCAACCGTATCTGCCAAGACAATACTGTGTAACTCAAATCAAAAGTGAACGTTCAGCAGAGTGAGAGTGCTAAACAACTGTATTGTTTCAGTTCTTAACTATTGGAAGCATAATGCAATATCTGGTATTGTGGTTGAGGGATGTTCCTGTAATTCAAGAATCTACACCATTTGATGATATTCAGAAAATAACAGTGGGTTGTCATTTGTGTTCTTCTGGTGTTGTGTTGATGTGTGCTGGATTGGTACCATCATACGATAGTTGAGTTACAGTTTTAAGCATGATACCAGCCAACTGGCATGTTGCTGTACTGAGAGCCTGCTGATATAATTAAATATTGACAAAAAGTAAGGCTCTTATTCAATTACTTTGACATTTAGCTGTTCTTTGCAACTAATGGGATTAAGTTCATTATAAAGAGATTAAGTGTAGAATAAGAGCTGTGCATATCAGGGGAAGATTTTACCTTGCAATCTTTTAAAACTCACAGACTTTTTACCATTGTTTGTGTGTCTCTAGAAGTAATGCAGATGAGTTGCATTTAGTTCTTGAAATCGTAATGCTTTTTTGTTGTTCATTCCTTTGAGAAATGTCAGTGCTTTGTTATTGTGTTAGTGCTGTAGTAAAAGATTCTGATTGCTCAGTAGTTGGAACTTCATTGTGGGAAAAAGTCTCGGTATGTTTATTAAAGTTTTGCCAAAAGGACAATTGCAACCCTGTGACTGATTCATTTCCTCAATGAATGAAATCTGTTGGTTGAGTATAATTATACCCCCCCTTAATTGTCATAGACATTTATTATAGATATTCATTTTGAAGTATGGGATGTTTCATATTTTGCTCATCAGTTTGCATGCTTGAGGCTGTGTTTGAACAACTGCTCATCAAAGCTCTGCCTTGCAAGATGTAAAGCAATTATATAAAGAGCATTTATGGAGAGCCTTTCCCTGATCCTTGAAGAACCACAATTAGCCCTCATATGACTTTGAATTGAGGGTAAAAATTTAAGTCAGAGTGCATGACTTGTCAAAAACTTAATACTGGCACCAGTATTTTACAAACGAATCATTTCAGACAGAGCATCAGCTCTGAAGCTATTTATGCTCTGAATGAGATGATAGGATTTGTTTCTAGCACAAACACTCCCATATAGCAAAATGGATTGCTTCCATTTTATAATTGTTCTACTAATATGTTGTGGGCAGAAAAAAAAATGTGAGGAGGTAGTTCAAACTGTTGTCTTACTGGTATGTCTTTTAGATGGCTATATAGTCAGTAAAATCACTCTCAATGTGTATGTATACATACATACATACATACATACATACATACATCATACATACATACATACATACATACATACATACATACATACATACATACATATATTTCAACTCAAATGAGGATTATCCTGTAATGGGGGGACCACAAATTGCCACTATAGTTATAAAAGTTTGTTTTATTAATATATGTAAAAACTTTTGTAAATTACAAATAAAGACACAGATGTTTCTCTTGCATTCCCAGAAACCTGCACTCTATTTTTTCTTCTTAATCAACTGAGTAGAAAAATATGTTAAATTCATACGTTAGCTGTTTTCTCACAATTTTAAAATACTGAAAAACATTTTTTTGGGGGGTAAAGATGCTTTGTGTAGAAGACATCTTTAAGTTTTTGTCTTGTTATACCAAAGGTGCTTTTTCAAAAGCAACTGAACTTTGTTTTTTTCCTTGAAGACATTTTACTTCTTATCCAAGTGGTGGAGGATGGAAGGATTTATATTCCTTGCAGTCATCTGGCCATTAGCACTCTTTCTGAGAGTTGTTGAGGCCACTTGGAGGTTTACCTGTGCCTTTAGGGGCCCCATGAATAGTGCTGCTGAAAGGACTGTGTTGTAAACAAGAGATAGACATCATATCCCTTTCCCTTCTGTTGCTCTGTTATTGAGAGAGAGACTGTTCAGGATGAAATCCTTCCATCCTCCACCATTCAGTAGAACTGAAGAAGCTTCTTGGATGAGAAGCGAAACGTCTTCAAGGAAAAACCTAGTCCAGTCGCCTTTTGAAAAAGCACCTTTTGTACCACCATGACCCGCATGACTGAGAATCTTCACAGATATGTCTTTTGTGGATGTCTCCATGACTTTAGAAATCTTGTTTAATATATACTGTATATTAAATATATATATTTAAAAGGTCTTGGAGTTGCTCTCACTACCCACCATCTAATTAATTCTTCACACTAGTGGAGCTGTGTAGCTTAAAATTTTCCTGAGCAGCTCTTTCTGTGTCCCTGGCTTGCCTTATGTGGATCTCATGTATACTGTTTTTTTCATGTTCATTCACACAAATACATGCCATAAATAACTCACAATCCCCAGTTGAATTAATGAAAATTAGAGAAGTGCTGTGCTTTAGCCGAAATGATGCTTTGTGAATGTAGAAGTCCAGATGCCACATATGTAGACATATTTTCCCTCTGGGTTTATGCAGTAGCTGCTAGTCCTAGAAAAGTATGGTGTCATGGTGTCTGATCATTTTTTCACCTAGAAAAGTATGGTGTCATGGTGTCTGATCATTTTTTCACTTACCCAGTGAGGCGGGGGGGCGAGCCCAGAGGGGCTCTCGCTTCTGGCTCCAAGCCCCCGGCACAGGCCGGGTGCAACCCTCTCCAGGGACAGCGTCAGGTGGGGAGTTTGACTGGGGCAGTACACTTGTCAAACCATAACGCAGGTGAATTGGGTTTAGACCGTCGTGAGACGGTTAGTTTTACCCTACTGATGATATGTTGTCACGCTAGTAATCTTACTCAGTACGAGAGGAACTGCAGGTTCAGACCTTTGGTGTACGCACTTGGCTGAGGAGCCAATGGGGCGAAGCTACCATCTGTGTAACCTTGAGTTACACCTTGAAAGATTTGATGTAAGGACTCATCAACAATGGTTCCTTACAACAATGTCATATCATATACTCCTTAATTTAACTATAAATTTTATTGAATAGCATGGCAGTATAACAAAAGACAAAATTTCTCTAAGAAGGTGTGACAAGTGTAGTGTGCACACTCCCACCCACTATAAAGTGCTATTTCTTCCATAGATAGGTAGTGATAAATTCCTAATTATAATACAGGGGTATGAACATATTGATGCTTATAATAATTCATTGTTTGCAGTGGTTATGCATGATTAGCATACTGTAGTAAATCCAGGAATTCATCTATGATCAACTATCATATCTTCAAATAGTATTTCATCTATTTTTAATGAATATGCACAAATGACATTACAGCAATTACAGCAGATTTTGATGTCTACATTAAATATATAGCTTTCTTGCTAATACATCACATCTTTTATAATGTGATTCATAAATTAGCTCATAATCTCTTCTAGAAATACCAATAGAAAATGTAAGAGAAAAATGGGAACAATTATCCACAAAATTCCTGCTCACCTAATTAAATGTTCCTAAGTAACATTTAATATCCATAAATAAAAGATGTTACTAATACTTTGAAAATGACAAATTTTATATCAGAATTTTTCTATGTGAAAATATTTTATTTCTATAATAGAAGCATAAACTGAATAGATTTCTGTGTGAATTAACATGCTATAAATAAGGGGAAAAACAGTGTTATATGTCCCTATTTATATACTTTTTTAACATAACTTTGAAAACATAAACACAAATAACTTCTCTCACACACAAATATGCATAAATATTGTCTCACTTTTACAAAAGGGTCCTTGTTCTGACAATATCAGTTTACAAGCTGTAATCTATCTCTTACTCGCTCAGAACAGAGCTCACTTGTAGCTATTCTCTTTTTGAATTTTCGCAATTGTGTGTTTTTTTAAACATATTTCATTTTTTAACTAGTGCAGTCTATGCTCTGAAATTTATGTGGAGACCTCACATGAGTATAGCACCTCTTTTTTTGGTTAAAGTAGCAATTCTCTCCCCCCCCCCCATTTCTGGCCAGCCCTGATGATTTAGTATTCCTTACAGTAGTCATTCCCTTGTGTAGAGTTGTATAGCAGAAGTCTTAGGGCCTCTTCATATTTTATTTTCTGCATGATTTTTGAAGACTGCAAAATTCTAATCTCAAGTCTAAAGTTAGATAGGTTTAAGAAGAATTTAACATCATTTTCTATTGTTTTTCTGTTAATGCATCATTTTCCACCAGAATAATAGATTAACAGGAACCTGAGAGGTCTTCTAGTCCAAATTCCTACTCAAGTAGGAAACCCTATACTATTTCAGACAACGGTTGTCCAATCTCTTCTTAAAAACCTCCAGTGATAGAGCACCCACAACTTCTGGAGGCAAGTTAACTTTTGATTAATTGTTCTTTCTCTCAGGAAATTTCTCTTTAATTCTAGGTTGTTTCTCTCCTTGATAAGTTTCATCCATTGCTTTTTTGTCTTTCCTTCGGGTATTTTGGAGAATAGCTTGACTCTCTCTTCTTTGGGGCAGCCCCTGAGATATTGGAACCCTGCTATCATGTCATCCTTAGTCCTTCTTATCATTAAACTAGACATGCCCAATTCCTGCAACCATTCTTCATATATATTAGCCTCCAATCCCCTAATCATCTTTGTGAAATTCATTGTTTTAAATTACACAGAATTTCTAGGACTATCATGATTTGCAGTTTATAAGATTTCTGTTATCTGCTATGGTAGGGAGGATATGCCTTACTGGATACTGAATCAAATCAGTGTGTGATGTCTTTTTTTATTTTGTATCATATGTTTTATAGTTTATTTTATTTATATAATAAATTATGCTTTGTACATATGAATAAATCTGTTTACATTAGAGCCAATATTAATTAAGATATTCATGTTTAAATATTTAGCTTTTAAATTAAATCTGTAATTTGCCTCTTGCAACAGATAAAAGCCAAAACTTTGGTAACTCTTTCATTCACACACACACACACACACACACACACACACACACACACACACACACATAAAACAAAAGCATTATAGTTCTAAAAGCCATCTTAATCATTGGAAATATAATAATTCATGTGCTCATGGGAAAGGCATGGGTTTATATTGGTTATTTTAATAGCACTTTTGTCATACAGAGTTTTATAACTTTAGCATTATAATTAATGATATATTGTGGCACTTACATTTAGCACAACTAAAATCATCAATTTTAAAGCACTTTACTGAATGAGTCTATTGAATGAGTCTGCTAAAGTATAGGAAGGCTTGAATGATTTACCAAAGTTTATAGTAAAGGCTATTTAAAAGAACGGCAATAAAAATCATAACAAATTTGTTTAATATTATAAATTAAGTTTGCCACTATAATTTTCTCACAGTAGACATTTCTTCCAAATGCATCTGAAGTTATATATGACATTTACTATAGCTTGGGAAACTTTTAGGGGAAAGGAAAATATTCAGATGAGTTATTCATTATACAAATTGATAAGTAAAATTTGCCTTGCGGATATATTACCTTGATTAAAATTATTCCTTAGTCAACAGCTTTTTAGAATATTAGCATGCCTTGATATACTAGTTAATTGCTTTCAAGCAGATTAAAATGAATATTTTAATATTTAGCATTTACTTCACTCTTCTCAGATTTACACACCCACTTCCCCTATCAATTTTATTTCTATTTTATCCCAACTAATGTTCTCAAACAAAGATACAGAAGGGAAGGGAAGTGGGTAAACTAGCAAAAGACCCTATTTAAAAGGAATATAATGATAATGAACTTGGAAATAAAATGTAGATTTTCTGTTCTCATCAACATTAACTCATCTGTTAACATTTGCTGAGAAGCTTAGTATCTGCAAAGTCAGGGTCAAAAATGTCAAAAGCTCTGGCCTTTGTATATATGTGAAGCTGACACGTGCACAAAAATAATGGGGCTTTGATTGTGTTGCCATGAGCACCATCTTCACTTTTTTGATCTCCCTGCATACAACTAGGTAAGAATTTTGTAAATATTTTTAAATCCAGGCAATTGCACAGAAATATTGAAGGTAGTTGTTTAAAGATGCTTAGATGTTAGCTGGCTACAGCAAACTAATTAATATTTCTGTAAAAATAGCTGAGGATTAGAAAAGAAAATTGATTGTGGCATACCTGATGGATTTGAGGGCATTATTTTTTGGGAGAATATATGTTGCTTTACAAAAACTGAACTAGTTAGATGCTAGAAAAGAGTTCTGCTAGATGAATGGTTGCCTATTTCCAAATAAGTGCAATGATTATTTTCAAGTAAAGGTGTACAGAAACATGAAAAGAGTCTTGAAATAACTTTGTTGCTGGCTTATAGCCATATAGTAATAATAATAATAATAATAATAATAATAATAATAATAATAATAATAACAACAACAACAACAACAACAACAACAACTTTACATGGGCATGGCTTAAGATGGGAATCATCAAGAAAGAAACAGAAGGCTTAATACTGGCTGCTCAAGAACAAGCATTACAAACTAATGCCATGAAAGCGAAGATACAAAAATCCACTGACAATCCAAATTGCCGACTTTGCAATGACAAAGTTGAAACTGTTTCACACCTAATTTGTGAGTGCAGCAAAATCGCGCCAACTGATTACAAATCTAGACATGACCGAGTTGCTAAATTAATCCACTGGGCATTGTGTAAAAAAAATACAACTTGCCTGTGTCCAAAAAGTCGTGGGAACATAGGGTGGAAAAAGTTGTTGAGAATGAGAGAGTGAAGATCTTGTGGGACTTTTGAATACAGACAGATCGCCATTTGGAACACAATACGCCGAATATCACAGTTGTAGAGAACCAAAGTGTACAGCTGATTGATATTGCTGTATCAGGAGATGCCAGAGTCGAAGAAAAAGAACTGGAAAAAATTACGAAATATCGCGACCTGGCCATCGAAACTGTGCGATTATGGATGAAACATGTAACAGTGGTACCCATTGGCATCAGGGCACTGGGAACTATGTCCCAAAACTTTGCTGGACTTATGGCAGCTTCCTGCAATAACTCCAGCAATGTTACAAAAAACTGCGCTACTCGGAACATCTTATATTTTAAGGAGACACCTGGTTGATACCGAGGATGCTGGTAGCAACCCGTGTCAACCATCAGTGCCAGCCAATTTGAAAGTTCAGTTGACCGAGATTCATGTTTAATGAATAAAAGATAATAATAATAATAATAATAATAATAATAATAATAATAATAATACTGCTTCCATTCTGCGATAATATCTGTAATACCATCAAACATCCACATCTGCCTATCCCAGATCCTTGGGAAGAACTTGATAGGTAGACAAAAATGACAAATCTAGTCTGAACATCTGGCTGACTGTGTGATGATCAATAATAATAATAATAATAATAATAATAGTAGTAGTAGTAGTAGTAGTAGTAGTAGTAGTAGTAGTAGTAGTAAAGTTGGAAGGTCATCTAGTCCAATCCCCTGCTCAGGCAGGGAACTCTATACCATTTCAGACAAATGGCTGTCCAGTCTCTTTTTAAAAACTTCCAGGATTGGAGCATTCACCGTTTCTGGAGGCAGGTTGTTCCACTGGTTAATTGTTCTGTCAGGAAGTTTCTCCTTAGTTCTAGGTTGCTTCCCTCCTTGATTAATTTCCATCTGTTGCTTCTTGTCCTGCCTTCAGGCGCTTTGGAGAATAGCTTGATTCCTTCTTCTTTATGGCAGCCCCTGAGATATTGGAACACTGCTATCATGTCATCCTTCGTCCTTCTCTTCATTAAAATGCTCATGCCTGAGCTTTAAAACTCTTTACTTGCAAATACTACTAGAAAAATGTGAGACTTTAGCCAACCCCCCTGAAATCCTGGAAAGCTGCTGCCAGTTCAGTATAGACAATGAACTGTAAGGTCAAACAATTTAAGTTAATATAGAAAGTCTTTCTGGGTTCCTTCTGTTTTTTTCTGAGTTGGTGTTCTAATTGTAGAATTATCTCCCTTGAATGAGCATGGCTGACTCCAATTCTACCTGTTTTTTGGGTTTTACCATCCCAAGCTTTATCGGAACAGTAAATGTAATTTCTCTTTCTTCTGTTCTTTTATTGCTGCTTTTGTTATAGTTCTGCCATGTTTAAAATTCAAGTTATTTTTGTATATAATTTTAGTTTTTATAGTTTGCAAAAGAAAATAAATTATTTAAATGAAATATGGAGAAGTAAATTTTATTCTGAAGACACAACTTATGCAATGTATTCGCTGACCTGTTTCCAAGATAGGAATCACTATACTTCAATTACTGCTACTCCAATTAAACTTATATTTAAAAACTGAATATATTCAAAGAAAATAAGCTTGTTCCTATTTGCATAAAACAAAATGTTTTTGTAAAGCTCTGTAAATTGCTATAGCATGTATTCCATACCTCAGCATACTGTAGGGTTTCCTCATAACCATGCAAAGCAAAATACTAGATGGGGTTCACTTCATCAATATAACAAATATAAAATACTGTAACTATTCAGTGAAAGAAAATGGATAAAGCGACAGTTAGTTTAGAAGGGAGCATCAAAAAGTCTAAAGATAGCCTCAGGACCGCTTTATAAGTTTGAACATGGAGAAAAAAAATGTATAAATTATAGTTTGCAATAATTCAAATGCTATATGAAATAGTTTTTTTTTGGGGGGGTTAGTCCAAAAGCTAAATAATCCAAAAGCTGAATGAAAATTATTTCAAAAGCTTGTTAAAAATTTTAGATGAAACTTTTAATATTGTATATAGACAGTAAGGATCTGCTAAAAATATCAATTGGTATGAATATTTCAGAAAGAGCCTATTTAATCTAGTGGTTAAGACACCTGTCTAGAAAACCAGAAGATTGTGAGTTTCAGTCCCACCATAGGTATGAAAGTCAGCTGAGTGACTTTGAATTAATCATTCAATCTCAGCCCATGACATCAGTTTTGGGTGACAAACTAGTTAATTCCTGTTGCAACCAGTGAATCAACGGTTGATGCATAGAATCATAGAATCATAATGCTGGAAGGAACCTTGAAGGACTTGTAGGGTATAGTACAACCCTCACCCAAGGCAGGAGACTTTATACCAGTGATGGTGAACCTTTTAGAGACTGAGTGCCCCAAAACTGCCCCATTCTCCCCCTCCGTCCCTGCCTGCCCCACTCCGCCCTGCCCCCCACCTATCAGCAGGGCCACCCACCATCTCCATGGCCCACTGCAGATTGCCCATGCAGCTCAGCAGTGCCATGGTGGCCATGCCCTCCTCCTGCGCCCTGCAGCATCATCTGTGTGTGGAGTTTTATCCCTGCTGCCCAGCTGCCATGTCCTTGGCTGTGCTGCTCCGCATGGGCTGGGCCTAGGGGCGACTCTCCTCTGGGGGGCTGCTGGTGAGGAGGGGGCCACAGTGGGATGTGGGGTTGGGGTGACCGTCTGCATGCCCACAGAGAGGGCTCTGAGTGCTGCCTCTGGCACATGTGCCATAGGGTCACCATCACTGCCTTATACCATCGTGGACAAATGGTTGTTTAACCTTTTTTTTTAAACTTCCAATAATGGAAACCCACAACTCGACCAGGCTGATTAATTATTCTCAGTGTCAGAAAAATTGTCCTTAGTTCCAGGTTGTGTTTCTCCTAAGCAAGCTTCCACCCATTGTTTCTTGTCCTATTTTCAGGTGCTTGGAGAATAAGACAACCTACTCTTCATTAGACTGGACATAGCTAATTCCCCCAACCGTTCATCATTTGATTGTAGCCTCCAGACCCTTTATCACTTTTTCTGCTCTTCTCTCTACTGTTTTCTAGGATCCCATCATCTTTTTTCTATTGTGGTGACCAGTGTGGTCTCAGTAGTTCAGTATAAAGCAGTACTATCACTTCTCATGAACTTAATGCTATCCCTCTGTTGATGCAGCCTGGGACTTCTCTGGGACTTTTTTTGGCAGAACACTGCTGGCTCATGCTGAAGTATTGTAGTGGCCAAGCAGGACACCTAGATCCCTCTTACATTTACTATTGTTGAGCCAGGTACTGCCTATTCTGTATCTATGCATTGGGGGGAGGGTTGCCTAAATTGAGATTTTCCAAAAATGGTTGACCTCCACTTGTAGGAAAACACTAGGGAAAAAAAATCAGAAACCCCATAATATGAGCAAAGATTATGGGATTTGCTAAAAATGACCTAACTGACTTCTTGTTTAGAGAAAAAAACAATATCTATATTTATTACTGACTGGAAATACCTCATGGATTTTTTTTGTTAAACAGAGAAAAATGAACTAATGATTTGTTTATTATTTTATTTATTCTTTAATTCAATTGTTCATGCCATCCATCTCTCCTATAAGGTGACTCTGGGTGGCTTGCAAGTTATAAAATAAGTAAAAAAATAATTAAAACATTAAAACATTAAAAATACACAGATTATGATTATAAAACTGTACTGAAACCAGAACCAAGATATGGATGAGACAGGGATGAGGTCTTCTTACCCTGAGGCCTTTTGACCCTCTAATGTTAAGTGCCCCCCTTGGGGCTCCAGGCCAACCAGCAAAGCCAAGTTTGGGTACTCTTTGGAAAGGCCTAAAGTTTGGGAGCAGTTCTCAACTATGGTGGTAGAGTATTCCACAGAATGGTGCCACAACAAAAAAGGCTCTTCTTCATGAACCTGCCTACTGAAATTACTTACTCTCAATAGCAGGCGCCTTCTTCTGGTATAGCTAGTTTATAATTTTAGTGATTAGACAATATAAATTATTATATATAGACAATATAGGATACAATTTTAAAGTAATTTTAGAGAATGATAGCTTAGTTAATAGAGGATTTATAAGAATACCTATAGTAGAAAACACTTTTTTTTCTCTTCTATTTTTCATTGACTTTTTTCTTGCACTTTTAGCTTTTCTTTGATTTAATTCTTTTTCTTTTTTCTTCCTTTATATTATCATATATTTGTTTGTATGCATATGAAAATCTATAGTCTGCCTACTTTTTAAGTATGTTGTGTCTGTGGGGCTAGGCTGAATTCAACTGTTCTGTGCTGAAAAGCAAGGGTATTCCATATTGGGAACAATTGTTTTCCTTTGGCTTTTCCTCCTGACCTTGTGTCAAGGTTCCAACAGACAGAGACTAAGCAACAGACATTCTACAATCTAGTTAACATGCTTCAATACATTCTTGCCTAGAAAAAACCGCAGTACTACTTCACTGCTTCCAGAAGATTTCTTGCTATTGTTTGTTTGTGTCTTTAGACTATTTGCCATTACTAAGTGAATAAAGTCCATAAATCAACTCAACTGCCCACTGCTATTTTTGGTTCTGTTTTTATTTTATTAAAAAAAATTAAAATACAAAACTCTAAAAAATTTAAAAAACAAACAAATAAAGAAAAACACAAAACAAACAACACATTTAAAAGAGCATTAAAAGCCAATTCATATACAAATATTATCTCTCCTAATTGAATGCTGATTAATACATTACTACAATATTAGTTTCCCATCCCTTGTGAAACAGACCCCCCCAATTTTTAAACTACTCAATCTATTTATAAATTATTAACCTGTAATCCATATATGATATTAATCATAAAATAGTTAAAAAGAAGAGCAATAATAATAAAAAAGGCAAAATTAAAGTTTCAAAACCCCCTATTAACAACTATTATTGCAATCAATTCATAGAAAATTTACCATGGCATTTTACCTATCCTAAATCATACCAAGAGTTAATACTAATTTGTCCTGGATTAAATATCCATGTTTGTTTCTTAATACTGTCTATAATCAATTGTTGTCTGCTTAAATATAATAAATTCAATCTGCAAAGTTGTTCTATCTTTCCCCCAAAAAAGCCCTTCCCAAGATGGTTGCTGAACAGTAAGAATTTTTCTTTTTTCTGGTGACAATCTGCTGGTTTTGATACCAAAACTGGTTCTCTGGCAGTGCTGCTCCCTGGATTTGAATGGAATTACCCAAGATAGCTTTCAGATGGCCATAGAGCTACCTGGGAAAGGGAATCTTGAAGATTTCAGTTCTCTATGGGAGCAGTTGGAAAGTCACTGGTGATATGTCTTCCTCTTGGCCAGGGGTTCTCAACCTTGGCAACTTTAAGACTTGTGGACTTCAACTCCCAGAATTCCTCAGTCCACAAGTCTTAAAGTTGCCAAGGTTGAGAACCGCTGCTCTTGGCATTTCATTTTCTTAAGCATGCCTGGGTTTTAACTTCACTTTTTGAATTTTTTGTTTTACTTTCCTTTTTATCTTTAAAAACCTAATGTTGTATGCTATGTTCTAGGATGATTGCTTAGCAATAGGATCTTTGGTTTAATGTTGATCACATTAATATGGAGCCAGATAAGAGAAACACCAATCAAACAAAGTGGAACAGGAGTATAGTTGAGGCTAGACGCGAGGGGTGGGGAAAAGGCTTACTAATTCAGACGTTTTCAATGACTAATACTTAGTATTGTATATCAGGTGCCATGATGATTGCTGCACAATATGTTTTTATGTTCAACGTTGATTGTTTTAATAAAAGAATTTTATATTAAAAAAAATTGAGCAGCTTGCTGAATGCTGATTTATTTTAATCCCCTGCTAGATTTTATCTGTTCTGTTTCTTCTTTTTCCCTTTGATTTATGTGGTTGTTTTGAATAACTTTAAATAACTCCTTTTCTGCAAGAAAATATGGAGTGTTCTTGGATAGTGAAAGTGATTTCATTTGATTTACATGTATAGTGGATGCTCACCACAGCGTTTTTGCATTTTATTAATTTGCAAAATATTTTTAATTTTTTTCTTTTAACTTTGGATTGAAATATCCAGAACATACCTTCCTGTGCCTTTATTTATTTCTTCACTTTGCTTCAGCATCCTTTGTTTCTTGTGTTCTCTTATCTATAATTGTTAAGTTACATAAAGCAACAATGTATCAGATTACAGACACAAAAATGTGGCTTATATCTGAAAAAAAGCTGTTTGGTGATATGCAATCCTTAATTGAGAGCTTTTTAAAAGAACATTTGGTGAAATGATAATGGCTGTGAGAAATATTCAGATGCATGAAGCTCTGGTTAACTTAGATGCACAAAAGGACTGTGATTTGAAAGCAGCAGATCCCTTGGAAAGACATATGGACTGTATAGACTTAGAACTAACTGTGTTGATTACATACACCTCCCTGAAGTTCAAGCCTGCATTCTTTTATAACAGCAGAAATCTGACTGAGTGGAGAAATGATAAACTGGTTTCACACACATCATACAACCCGCCTTGCCTACCCTACAAAGTTCCCCCAAAAAAGGTGCCGGAACTCCGTTCTGGGCGTTCTATGAGAAAAAAAGCCCTGGATTTATCACATTAACTGCTTTTTTTTGTTCCACAGAGTGTTGTTTCATTAATTGTGAAAGGAATTGACTTACCAGCTTCTTATCTGAACCTGGCATTGTGGGCTGGGAGTGAGTAAATGGAGTAAAGTCACCTCAGTTGGACTTTTAAGCCTAAGGCTAGACTAGAACTAAGAGTCTCCTGATTTCTAGCCGGGTGCCTTAATCTCTAGACAAATCTTGAACTCTATCTTCATTGTTTATTGCCTCTTGCTTAAAAAAACTGTTTAATTAATAAACATACTGCTTCTACCAAACTGTTCTGAGTGAGAGCAAAAAGACATCAGTACTTGTTTTTTCACAAATAATATTGTTAATAAGCAGTTTATTTTCCTAAGGTAAGTTTTTCAAATTCCCTTAGGTGTAATTAGATTTCCACATATGGTGCCTATAAGCATCAAATGTCCCTCAGCAATTCCTTTGGATACCACTGTGCTCCTGAAATTTTGCAAATATTTTTTTATTAAAAATAAAATCAAAATTCTACAGGAACCGATTTAGAATGCTGGTGTTTAGCTTCATATTTATTGTCAACTGTATTTGTTATTGTGTTTTTCAATTTTCAATTTTTTTCATTGTTTTAATGTACTGAAGAAGAGAAGAGGAATAAAAGAAGGGGGAAACATAATATATTACATATAAAAATAATTCACCATTTTAAAAAGAGCACATAATTAAACTCTAGTAATATTCAGAATAGTGATATTTTTTCATTAAATCAATTGAATAGTAATATATAAATAGAAAGTGAACATCTATCAGTGATCGAAGATTATAAATGTGGACTTCTCTTTCCAACACTGAACAGTTGATTTTGCATCCAGAAACAATAATAATAATAAAAACTTTCTTTAAACTAATTGTTCCTTGATATTTAACAGAATTTAGACAACATGTGAAATTCCAATGTTTACAAATTTCTGTAGGAGGCCTATAATATTAGATGGATAGCTTAGTATTTTATATCCTCCTCTACAATATGATTTTTCTTTTGTATAGAAAAAAACATAATTTATTAAATATATAATCAGCATATAGCAATAATTCATCTTCAGTTTCAGCCATTGTTATACCGCAGATATCTTTTGGTTTCCTAATAAGGCTAAAAGCAAATTAATAATAAGAGAAGACAAAGGATGCCACTTATAAGTTCCAGGACATAATGATAGATGAAGAGATCATGCCAAGTAGCAGAGAACTACATATTGATCCAATTAATATAAAAAGGGGTTGCTGTCATTCTATTCCACCATTAAATGAAAGATTATTTGCATAATTTTAATATATAATTTTGTTTACATTGTAGTCAGTGCAAAAATTAATATAAGTTGCAAGTTTATATTTATGGATGAATTGAATTTTTCCACATCCATGACTGATATTTTATATGTTTTCCAGGTTGTTCTTTGATTTGAGAAAAGACAAAATATAAATATAATACGTAAATATGATTTATTTTGCCTATTTAAGTGATGCTCACTAAACTGTAAATCTGTTTGAAGTATTGCTGTAAAGACATTTGGAATAAAAAAATGTCACTTGGAACCTAAGCTACTTTCAGAATGAAATTATGGCAGTATACCTGAAAGCTGGTTGGCTTTAGAACCTGATATTTAATTCTGCAAATCTTTACTTATTTAATTCCATGTTGGTATACTTGAGGAATAGCAATAACTGTTTAAGCTCCTCTTTGTATTCTTTCATTCTGAAGTAATATAACTTTATAAAAAGATTTTATTACATTTATTAAATAAATACAATTTATTTTATTGAATTCCATTTTAATTTCCCTCAATTAAAAGGAAAGTAACAAAAATATTTCTCCAGGAGTGACTTAATTTGGAGAACATGGATACAATTCAATACTTTTTATAAAGTAGCCTTAACTTTACTTTAACCCATCTTTCTTCTTTTTCTTTTCTTTGAATGCACTGAGATGACAAATAATAGCTTGGCCACTTGGCCATGTTTCTGAAATACGACATAATGGCACAGTGGATCATTCTGGAACAAAAGTAATTATTATCTCATGCTGGTAACAAAAGTATTACCCCACACAATGTCCCCAAAACGTCTGGTTAAACAACCATTTGAAGCTGAGACAATGCTCTTCTTTCTTTTGAACAACAACAAAAAAGAGAGAGAGAAAATATGGGAATAGAAATGCATATTTAAAGGTGAGAAGCTTATGAAATCTCCAATTGGCCTTTGTTCTGTGCAGTTCCAGAAGTTAGTTAAAACAGCAACTGAATATGCTTGTGTGCTTTGCAATGGATGCCTTTTCTCACTGGGCCACACAGCTAAAGTAGTAGAGTCCAACTATCTATCTCAAAAAATGTGTTTTATTGAAAGTCCAGCCCTTGTAGTTAAAAACAAAGTTTTAGGTTTAAATTGAAATGATGTTCTTAATGTTATCTGCTGACTACTGATATACTGTTTCCTTTTGAAGAAAAAGAATTGTCAAACATTTGCTAATACTCTACCACTTTGATTTTCTTCCCTAATCTTTAATCATCAAAGCTACTAAAAATATAATTAACCCAAATATAAAATACTGTGTTCTAGAGTGACATAGCCATTTCAGTAATTATACTTTATACTTACTTGACTTGGGGGAATTTTGGATGTCTCTAAGTATGTTAATTTTGCCTTACTAATTACTATAATTGTACAGAACAACTTGTCATTTTAAAGTGGTTAGGTTGCTACCCAAATATTGTAACAGAGTGAATGCCAGCAAATGTTAAATGAATGCTTCAAAGGGTATAAATTGTATTTACTATTATGGGAAATTACTCAGGGTGAATTTACTACATTTGCAGCCGTGTAGCCTACTCTGCTTATATGGAATTCCAATGTTTGTTTGTTTGTGACAACAGATAAGGGAATATGTGGAAGGTTTCAAGTGGCTCCAAATATTCTCATCACAGGAATAGTCATATATTCACAATAAAAGGACTTTATTTTCTAATTCTTCTTACTTACATGATCTCATTCATTTTATTCATGAGCAAATTATGTTTCAGCCTCACCGGGTGTGCTAAGATAAGGGAACTGAGGGCCTTCATTAACATTTCATGAATGGGAATCGACCTATATTTTTCTCAGAACTGGGTTTCCCCATGAGTTGCAAGGTTAATTTTGTGCTTTCCCATGTGTATTATATTTTAAGGTTTTTTCCTTTTGTGTTACTAAATGACAGCCATGTGGGAGCCAAAGGTTAATTTAAAAATGTAGCATGTTTGCTGGAGTTCAAATCTCTTCATCTCCAGAGGTTATTATTTGATCTTGAAGTAAATTATACCCATAACCTGGATTGGGACCATACTGGAGGGGAAGTACAATACGTTCCTTAGGCCATGCTGAATTCAAACTGGACCCTTGAGCAGCTACTGTTTAACAAAAAAGGAAGAGCCAAGTGCACATTTAATGACAATGTGACATAGTGGAAAAGTTTTAATACAATGGATTCTTAGCTGGGGAGTAAAATGATCACATTCCTCCCTTCCTTATACTGGTTTTTTTCTCTCTAATATATACTGTCAAATTATTTTCCTTTGCTTTCATTTTTTATTTCCAGTTTAATTTTCTCTCTCTCTCTCTCTCTCTCTCTCTCTCTCTCTCTCTCTCTCTCTCTCTCTCTCTCTCTCTCTCTCTCTCTCTCTCTCTCTCTCTCTCTCTCTCTCTCTCTCTCTCTCTCTCTCTCTCTCTCTCTCTCTCTCTCTCTCTCTCTCTCTCTATCTATCTATCTATCTATCTATCTATCTATCTCTATCTAGCATGCAAAAACAGCATGCTTTATTTGTGATAGAGAACCAGGATAAAGTTAGAGAATAGCTCACATGCGTGATTGGTTGTTGGTTTTTATTTTTATTCCACCCGCAGTAGTGAAATAATTGAGCTACACTAGATAAGATGTCTCCAAATATCAAAATATATTTCCTATTTTCTATGTAAAGAGAAAGCCTGTAAATGACTGGCACAGTTAAGATGATTTAGATTATGAATCCTGTAACTGTCTTTGACCATGCTGGCTGAGGATAATGGGAGTTGAATTCCTAAAGTTATGAAGATATCAACTTATCTATCATTTGAGTACACTGAGATTGTGCCTCTAATTATTGGAATATATTTTTAGGAAATTAAATGAACACAAGAATGCAACATTAGCAAGAAAAAATAGATCCATACAAAAAAGCAAAGGAAAAAATAGACAAAACTAAAAAGCTAGTAATAAACCATCTCAAGTTCTAGGAAGACCTTTCCAAGAGACTTGGCTAGTGGAAAGATAAAGAATTGCTAAGGCTTGCTTTTATCACTACCATTCAAAAAAGAGAGAGCAAGAATTACAATTGCTTTAATTAGGCAGTTTCTGAATGCAGTGGTGATAGTTTCACACAAATAAGCTGTACAAATAAAGCTCCTGGTCTTCACCAAATATAGGTGTCCAATGCAAATAAATATTTAAGGGTTCTTGTTTTATTTGTAAACTCATTTAGTTATTAGGAAAAGCTTGAAGGGTACTTAGATATCTAATATCTCAAGCATAGCATTAAGCAGTGGTTCTTTTAGCAATCAGCTCTGAAAGAAAAGAGTATTCTGAGACTGTGAAAGGGTGGCAAGGCTTCCTTATTAAATAATTTTCTATATGCTTGTAAATGAAACTGTGGACCTGCAATATGACGGAAATAACGCAAAGAACAGGATGTTTGTAAATGAAGAGCTTTCTCCTTTAGAGGAGGGTTGTGCCTCCAAGGGAAGCTGTCAATATTAGATTGGCAGCTGCACCTTAAAATATCTAAAGTAGCATGAAGAAGTGGTGACAGCTCCTTGGGGTTGCTTTCAACAGCAGATTCAGAAATCATCAGTGACTGCATAGTTGGGAGGCATGGATCTCAGTCAGAAGTCATAATTAATACTGGGCTACTTTTCATACTGAGCTGTAAACAGGATTCTGAACATCCTGCCAAAGGAGATTTCTTCACTGTATGCCTTGAACTTATATTGCTGGAAGGACAGAACAAATCCAACTCAAGCAGCAAATGGAAGAGCCTAGACAGGGGAGTCTTCATGCAATCCTCTGATGCCTTCAGTCTGGGCTGTCTGTGGAGATTCTCAGTCATCCAGGTCATGGCTGTCCCAAAGTTGCTTTTTTTCCCTGAACTGAAGAAACTTCTTGGATGAGAAGTGAAATGTCTTCAAAGAAAAACAAAGCAAGTCCAGATAACTTTTTGGAAAAGAAAAAAAAGCACCTTTGGCGGTTCAGTCAAGCCCAACATATATTGTTTCTATAGCTGGATTTGGAAAGAGAGCTTGGGGGAAGAGTCGGTGTTTTCAGCAGCTTGTTAGGGAATGATCTGGTTAAAACATCTTTTCTTCTTTGAAAATCCTGATCAATATTGCACTTTCTCTGATGCTAATTGCTCATTGCAATAAAGAAAGCTGTTTTCCCTTTTGGTATAACAATGGAGAGAGAGAGAGAGAGAGAGAGAGAGAGAGAGAAAGAGAGAGAGAGAGAGAGAGAGAGAGAGAGAGAGAGAGAGAGAGAGAGAGAGAGAGAGAGAGAGAGAGAGAGAGAGAGAGAGAAAGAGAAGAGAGAGAGAGAGAGAGAGAGAGAGAGAGAGAGAGAGAGAGAGAGAGAGAGAGAGAGAGAGAGAGAGAGAGAGAGAGAGAGAGAGAGCAGTCTCTCAGTAAAGGGAAGGCAGAATATTCTCACCCCTCCTTGTTCTTTTAGATGCTTTGGAATTGGCGGTAGTAGGTTAACATTTCGGTGATCTTAACCAAGGTCAATGTTGCTCACAGCTATTATTACAGGGGGTAATAATGAGCCTTATTGCAAATGTCTGGGTAGAGTCTACAGCTTCCTTTTCCATGATCTTTCTGCACATCATGGGTGCACCAGATAGCATGGATGGATGGATGGATGGATGGATGGATGGATGGATGGATGGATGGATGGATGGATGTTGTTTGTGCAGGGCCCCAACGAGATTAATAGGACAAGTATATTTTCTAGATAAAAAGTTGCCTCTTTTTAAAGTGATCTGTGCCCATAATCCCTTATCATTTTATTTGTCTAGAAACTGGCTGGCTGAAATGGAAGTGGCAAAGTCAGGCTTGAAAAATCAAATTAAGGATGTGTGTGTTTGTGCGTGCATGTGTGCACGTGCATTTTTATTACATTAGGTGGGATGCAAATGTATTTACGCCCTTGAAATCTTGTGCCAAGAATTTATTATATGGCTTGATGTAAAATGAAAATCAATCTGAGTGGATAGGTTTTATTTATTTATTTATTTATTTAGGTTCAGTTCTGAAATGTATGGTGATTTTTTTCCTTTTCTTAGTCTCCCTAGAAACCAGGATAAAAAGGCAGTGAACAGGGATCATCTAATATTTTATTTAAAGTGGACATTTATGACTGGCCATTGACCTTGAAATTCCATTAGAGATAACGAAGGGCAGCAGTTGAGGTTTCTTACACAGCATGCAGCAAATGATGCATACCCCCAGATCATAGAACATTTCCTGTTCCACGCTGTGCAAGGATGGTGCATAACAATATTTGCATCAGTTGTTTCAACAAAATGAGATGAAACAGCATTTTTAGTACCAAAAGATTGATGAGTGTGAAAAAAACCAAAACAAAACATCAGTGTTGATCATAACAGCTCCTAACTACCATATTTTCCGGCGTATAAGATGACTGGGCGTATAAGACGACCCCCAACTTTTGAAAAGATTTTCATGGTTTAGAACAGTGATTCTCAACCTTCCTAATGCTGTGACCCTTTAATACAGTTCCTCATGTTGTGGTGACCCCCCCAACCATAAAATTATTTTCGTTGCTACTTCATAACTGTAATTTTGCTACTGTTATGAATCATAATGTAAATATCTGATATGCAGGGTGTATTTTCATTGTTACGAATTGAACATAATTAAAGCATAGTGATTAATCACAAATACAATATAGCAATGCTCTCTGGAAAAGCTTACTCTTCCTTGCTCAAAAATGTTGGGAGGGAGGGAAGAGGAAGGAAGGAAGATAGAAGGGGAAAGGAAGGAGATGGAGAAGGAAGGAGATTGAAGGGGAAAGAAAGGAAGGAAGGAAGGAGAGAGAGAGAGAGAGATTGAAGGGGAAGGGATGGAGATGGAGATGGAGATGGAGATGGAGATGGAAGGAAGGAAGGAAGGAAAATTGAAGAGAAAAGATGGAGAAGGAAAGAGATTGAAGGGGAAAGAAAGGAAGGAAGGAAGGAAGGAAGGAAGGAAGGAAAGAGAGAGATTGAAGGGGAAGGGATGGAGATGGAAATGGAGATGGATGGAAGGAAGGAAGATTGACAGGGAAAGGAGATGGAGAAGGAAGGAAGATGAAGGGGAAAGGAAAGAGATGGAGAAGGAAGGAGATTGAAGGGGGAAGGAAGGAAGGAAGGAAGGAAGGAAGGAAGGAAGGAAGGAAGGAAGGAGAGAGATTGAAGGGAAAGGGATGGAGATGGAAGGAAGGAAGGAAGGAAGATTGAAGGGGAAAGGAAGGAGATTGAAGGGGAAAGGAACGGGGTGGACAAGGAAGGAGATTGAAGGGGGAAGGAAGGAAGGAAGGAAGGAAGGAAGGAAGGAAGGAAGGAAGGAAGGAAGGAGAGAGAGATTGAAGGGGGGAGACACTGAAGCTTTACCTTCCGTAGGCAAGCTTCAATTCTGATCTGGGGCACCTCACTGCGCCCCAAATCAATGGCGGGTCCTTCACGATAGCCGAATTAAGAGACACATGCTGATCACATTTCTCTGGGTGAAGCAACTAGTGACAAAAGGCTGCCTCCCCTTTTTATTAACTGTTACAGTGGGCGGTTACACAATGCATCACATGGTTACAAGCAGCCAATGACAATGTTATTTCTTCAGCCAATGACAAGGCTACACTGCAGGGCCACCCTGTGGCCAATGGATTCAAATCTTGGTACAACGTCCATCCACCTCTTAGCCCCTTATTTCCTGTCCCTAGGCCATATGGCCTTTGTCTTTTGTTCCAGAGCACATGGCCTGTGGCTCTGCTGTGGGCAATGGACTCCATCTCTTGGCTCCGCCTCCATTTCCTTTTGCTCCAAAACAGCATGGTAAAGTCACATGGTACAGTCTTTGTCCCAAGCCTCTCCAAGCCTCTCATGCATCACAACATATTACAACATATCAACTTTTTTTATTTTATTTTTTAGCAGCTGTGGTTTGTTCCACCTATGCTCCGTCCAGTTCTGTACACGATCCTAGGGCATAAGCTGTCATCTGTCCAGTCCTCAGAGGCTGCCATCATAGAAACATCTCTGTCCAGTCATCAGAGGCAGGAGTTGGTTCTTGGTTCTTTTACAGGAGATGGTTAGAAGAGGGAGGCTTACACAGGTTTTACACAGGATCAACAGGGCAGGGATACATTTGTCAGATTGTTACACAGAATACTAGAAACATTATGCTACTAAAAACCCAATTCCTTGAGCCACCCAGCATTAGGCAGCCAGGAAAATAACTGTCAATCAAACAAGGCATACAGTTTCTTGTGATAAGGGATTGTTTTGTACCATACTTTCCATATGAGCGACTGTGGCAGAAATGTCAGGTGCGTTGTCAGAAATATACATGTACCAGACCAATTCTGGGGTGTTGACCAATGTGCAGCTTTTCCACATAAGATCTAATCTTTATCAGATGTGAGTACATTGTCTTTTGAGAAGTTGTACAAAGTTTCAAAGTTTTCACCAAAATCAAACAAGGGAACAGAATCAGCACATGCTTTCTTGTTGTCATTGTATGTCTCATTATCTAGCTTTATAGTCTAGCTGCAAAGGATAGTTGTTACAAGATTGCCAAATACCTAGAAAGGTGTTGTTAACACAAAGTAAGGAAGGATTCAAAGTGAGAGAGAAAGAGAGAGAGAGAGAGAGATTTCATTTGTCCATGTGAACATATTAAGGAAAAGGTTTGTGAGGCAAAGCAAACTCCTAAGGCAGACCATTAAGGGAGAAAACATGTTTGTTCTGTGCTGGAATGTTATCAGATCCAACAATTGGATATATATTAGCATGGTGAGAAACATAAAATGCAAAACAGCAATGATTTGTCACAAAAATTAAATCATTAAAGAGAAATAAGAAAGGGACAAAAATAAAATTCATTACCAAGACTAGAAAATATAAAATTCAAAATAGGCAAAGAGAAATGAGAAAGACACAAAATTGGCAGAGAAATAAGAGAGGGGGGTGAGAGAGAGATAGATTCAAATGCAGATTGGAGATGGCCAGCAATAAAGCTCAGTCATATGTAAATTGAGTCTCCGTTTACAGCCATCCTTTCCTTGGAAACCAGGAAAAACTGGTTCTGCTGGTTTTTAAACTGGCCCATTTATGGTCTTCAGGCGACAAACAGTCTTCAAATAAACCTCTGGAAACCTGCAAAGGGAGAAAAGAAGGGGGGGAGAAAATGGCCCTTGGGGGGAGGAAGAGTTAACAAGCGAACAAGGCATTTTTACCAGGAAATATTTTCCCATTTTTTCAACTATAAGAATTAGAAACACAGACTTCAGTTTTTTTAACAAGTTGAAAGGTAAGAGAGAGAAGACTGAATTAGCATAGTAAGATCAAACAGGACAGGCATGAGGCAGTTATTAAGCCTTTAGTAACTGCAGGGGGCTGTATGAGTCATAGAGAGAAAACGACGGCCAGAAAAGCATGCTGAGTCAGAGGGAGAAAATAGGGGGGGTTAAGGGAAGTAGTAAATCTTGAAAGAAACAAAAGGCTTAAGACTTTTTTTGGAGACAGGGCAGGAGAAACAGAAAGAATCCTGCAAGCCAATAGCTACAGGAGCAGAAAAGGAAGGCAGATAGCCTTTTGAAATAGCCATGCATACAATTCTTTCACATAAGGAGAATTTGGGGAAGAAGCAGAGAGCTCCTCCATAAGCCAATTTTAACCCAATTAGCAATTTTTGTAGTCCCTTTAAGATGTAAGAGACAATGCCAAACAAACATTAATAATATTTTTAAACTCCTTACGTGAAGGCAAATTGTGAACTTTGTTAGTTGCATAATTAAGGTCCTGACAATTACACCAAGCCCTCCCCTTTGATCCTTGGAGAATTCCACCCACATACTCACGGGGGGGTGATCTCTGCTGAGGAAACGCCACGAGGTTTGTTCCTCCAGTTGGCCAAATTTAGAGTCAAATAGTAAGATTTTTATCTCAGGGCTTGCTTTTTGAAAGCCTGAGAATTAGCCAATTTAGCTTGCTCTGTTTTTGCATAGTGTAATGTCAGCATGTGACAATACAGCCTGTCATGGGCTAGGACATCTGGCGAGGCTCTCAGCAATGGAGCCAGATACCTATTGCCATGTGGCGAGGTCTAATTGCTAAGATTTTTTCAAAAAAGCCAATAAAAGACATAGATCTTTTTGAGTGACAGGGAAAACAGTCTAATTATTAAGTTTCTGAATATAATTTGCTCTCCTGACTAAGCTAAGCAATTCTTTCAGGTACACAGCCCAATTTTTGCCTAGCTTCTGTCCCCCACTTACCAATAGCGTGCACATGGTCTATTCCAGACGTAGAAAGAGGTGGGCTGCCAGAAGGATGTGACTTTTGCATCAAATCACGTCGGGAATCACCACTTGAAGCTTTACCTTCCGTAGGCAAGCTTCAATTCTGATCTGGGGCACCTCACTGCGCCCCAGATCAATGGCGGGTCCTTCATGATAGCTGAATTAAGAGACACATGCTGATCACATTTCTCTGGGTGAAGCAACTAGTGACAAAAGGCTGCCTCCCCTTTTTATTAACTGTTACAGTGGGCGGTTACACAATGCATCACATGGTTACAAGCAGCCAATGACAATGTTATTTCTTCAGCCAATGACAAGGCTACACTGCAGGGCCACCCTGTGGCCAATGGATTCAAATCTTGGTACAACGTCCATCCACCTCTTAGCCCCTTATTTCCTGTCCCTAGGCCATATGGCCTTTGTCTTTTGTTCCAGAGCACATGGCCTGTGGCTCTGCTGTGGTCAATGGACTCCATCTCTTGGCTCCGCCTCCATTTCCTGTTGCTCCAAAACAGCATGGTAAAGTCACATGGTACAGTCTTTGTCCCAAGCCTCTCCAAGCCTCATGCATCACAACATATTACAACAAGACACTGTCAAGGACGCACAAGCAGCTCTGCACAATTGTCCAGGGAGAGGGGAGGCTCTGGTGGAGAGCCTGGTGGAAGCCAAGCAGTGGCACATCCGGGGCCTCGGAAGCTACGCAGAGGATCCGTGCACTTCAGAGTCGCCGGCCGCCCTCTCACACCTGCCAAGGGATGGAGAAGGAAGGAAGGAAGGAAGATTGAAGGGGAAAGGAAGGAAATGGAGAAGGAAGGATATTGAAGGGGGAAGGAAGGAAGGAAGGAAGGAAGGAAGGAAGGAAGGAAGGAAGGAAGGAAGGAAGGAGAGGGAGATTGGAGGGGAAGGGATGGAATTGGAGATGGAGATGGAAGGAAGGAAGGAAGATTGAAGGGGAAAGGAAGGAGATGGAGAAGGAAGGAGATTGAAGCGGGAGGTGCTGCCAAGGACACACAAGCACCTCCGCACAATTGCCTGGGGAGGGGGAGGCTCTGGCGGAAAGCCTGGTGGAGAGCCAAGCAACGGCACATCCAGGGCCTCAGAAGCTGCGCAGAGGATCCACGCACCTCAGAGTCTCCAGCTGCCCTCTCACACCCACCAACCTGGAGCTCCCCATCCTCATCCCGGCACCTCTTGCCCTCTCCCAGCTGCCCCCCTGGGACCTGTCCACCTCTCCAGCCTCCTGAGCACCATCGCAGCAGCAGGGTCGCAGGAGCCCCTTTCCACGCCGTGCAGCCCATCGCACGCGAGAGGGGCGCAGCCAGAGCACCAGCTCCCGCTCGGAAGGCACCGCTTCTCTCCTCCCAGCCTGGCCAGCTGGCCTCTGACACACATGCGGGCTTCGCTGCCGCCTCGCCCTCTTCCCCGCCCCCTGGCTGCTTCTGAGGCCCAGATCCTGGTGAGCCGGGAAGGAGCTGCTCCTGCCCGGCAGCCCCACAGCCACGCCAGGTGCCAGAGGGCCAAGGCGGCCTCCAATGGCAAGGGAGGCTGGCCGAGCCACACGGGGAAGGCTCCCACATGGCGCAGAGGGCAGCCAGGGCCCGCATGATGGCGCTGCGGTGGTAGGAGCAGGCGCCGTCAAAGAAGAGCGCCCTGGAGGCAGAGGAGGAGGAGGGCGGCAGCCGGATAGATGAGCGGTGTCTCGGTTTCTAAAGACTATCATAAATATGTGTTTTCCGATAGTCTTAGGCGATCCCTGTGAAAGCATCGTTCGACCCCCAAAAGGGTCTCAACCTACAGGTTGAGAACCGCTGGTTTAGAAAGTCATCTTATACGCCGGAAAATACGGTATTTTCTGGCATACAAGATGACCCCTGACTTTTGAGAAGATTTTCATGGTTTAGAAAGTCGTCTTATACGCTGTAAAATATGGTAGTTGTCAGTAATTACTGAAGCTTCTATAATTTTTTTCCCACTTTTAACATTAGTTAATTTACCATATATTTAATCAAAAACAGCACTGTCCCCTTCATTTGTATGAAAAGGATGGAAAGGAGTACCACAAGTATCAGGAATGGAGACAAGAAACAATTTTATGGCAAATGGAGTATACATTTCCTATATATTTTCAACTTCAATAGTTTTTGTCAAAGAAGGAGTGGTGGAGCCTGGGGACAGAGTCAAAAAAGGAACCAGCTTGGAGTTGTTCGGTTCCCAGAAGCAGTCAAAGTCCAGCCCTTCATAAATTCCATGAACCTTTAGTTGACCATTAGTTGAGTAGATTCCTGGCATAGACACCAGCAATAAATCACTTTAATTGCAATTTAAAAGTGTGGCCATGCCCTTTCACTCCTGACAGTTTTCCATCAAAGAAAATAAAGAAAAAAGTAAAAAGTAGGCTATCCTACTAATTATAGAAGACAATCTTTCCTGACATGGAATTCTTCACTATGCCCAATTCCCAGTTAAAAGCCATAATTTTGGGGAATTCCAACCCCAATATACCTGCAGAACTCCAAAGACAAAGGTTGGTACATCTCTTTTCACAAAATACTTCTATTGTGGTATGTCTAAAAGCAAGTTATAGTAACAACCCAAATCTCCTTAGCATGTTTCCTGTTCCAAATACCCTCTTCTTATATATAATAGAAAAAGATGTGGCATAGTCTAAATACATGTTTAAATGTACGTTCTCTTAATTTAACCCATAACTTGCTCCTGGGTACTACCTGAATGGAAAATCATCAGAAAAAAAATCCATAGGGGTAGGGATTTTAAAAAGATATATTGCAGAAGGGGTGGGGCAAATCTCTAATGTACTGTCAGCAAGAAAACCTAAATGGATATAATCATGAAGTCACCAGTCATCAAAGTCTGCATAGGGAAAGTTAGCTTTTATTAACTTGATTCTCACTGAACATACATTAATAATTTTGTGATAGTTGTTCAAACTAGCTGCAATAATAAGATGACTTTACTTCCAACTTCAAATATTGTATGGTATCTGTCCTTGAAACAGTTATGTTTTAGTACCTGTGATTTCTGCAACTGTGAATATTTTTCTCTAGAAATGGATAACTTGAACAATATCTGCTGTAGGAGTTTATCTTCTCTGCAGAGGCCAAGATCCTGTGAGGCCAAGATCCTATTTTTCATTTAGTTTTCTTCAGAGGATATAATGTTGGCCTCTCTGAATGATGAAAAGTAGCATAAATTTTTATCAAAGCATCAAGTTTGACACAGAAGTTTTAAGTGCCCTCTTTCATCTTTCTTCATGGAACAGGGAGAGATTTGCGAATGTCATCATTTCATTTTCTGCCATGTAAGTCAAATGCACTCAATATGTTTTTCTATGAAGATAGATTTAAAATACAACATATTTCAAGACTGAGCAAGCCATAGTGTGTGTGTGTGTGTGTGTGTGTGTGTGTGTGTGTGTGTGTGTGTGTGTTTAATTCAATCACTCTTCTTTAGGTCTATAGAAGAATGGCATACACAATTTCCTTTTGCCAGAGTATTATAAGAGAATTCAATCATGGAAGGAAATGAAAACCAGACTTCATTTTAAGAGTGGGAGAATCGAATTGTAGAGTTTAAGTAAGAATCCTTAACATTTTCCTGCAGATGCATACAAAAACATGACCTCAAAATGACATGTATAAATGATTATATTCTGAACCTCCTCTCTAAAAGGAACTATCTTGTCGAACCATCTCAGTATATTTTCATTCAACAGTTGAAAAATATGATTGGTATAAAGTGATGGAGAAAGACATTATGGGGATCAAAATGTTTTTTTTAACACTTTCCAAAAAACGTTTTTCCTGGATCTGCATCTGAACATGAAATGAAGTTCCATAGGTTATGATACCACATTGAATCTTATTAATAAAATCTAGCTTATAAATGTACTAATGACTGACAGTGACAGTGTCAGCATTTACATTCTTATTTCGTTAATTAATATATATCTCATATGTATGTTCAAACTTGTCTAACTTTTTATTATTACTAGGATTGGTTAGCTTTATTCATTCCTTAGTTAGGTAAGAAGGGTGAATGGCATGTCAGTGTAATCACACATAGCATGTCTAAGGAGATTCTCCCTCATTCAGGTCCATGGTTGTCCCAAGGGTGCTTTTTCAAAAGGCAACTGAATTTTGTTGTTTTTTTTCAGAACTGAAGAAGCTTCTTGGATGAGAAGTAAATGTTTTCAAGGCAAAAAAAAAAAAAAACTAAGAAAGTCCAGTTGCCTTTTGAAAAAGCACCTTTGGTTCACACATCGTATGTTTGTATTATTTATGATACTGTGAATTGAGTGCATGGTAATCAGTATTTTGTCTAAAATCACCGTGTCTTCGGTTTCAAAAATTGTTAAGTAAATGCAGTCTCCGTCTGATTTCCTAGGAACATGAAATGTGCATTTTTAAAAATATTTTCCAAGCTTTACTAACTTTATAGTTAAATTTTTATTTTGAAATTATGTATTTACCATGCACATCCAGTTCATACATGAACAAGTGATTGATTGGAGGATCATAGAATATCCTTTGGATTAGTGGAAATTTGGGTTAATGGAAGAAGAGATGGAGGACTTGCCAATTCTCAGTCCACTTTTCCATGCTATGTTCAGGAGTCCCTCATCCTGAATTTGTTTCTAAATGGCATGGGGAGACTTACCAAAAGAAAATGCAATAAAAAAACATTTTTGTCCTCTTTCAGCTGCTTTAGGGAGTACTCTTTTTATGGACAGAGTTTTCTTATAGAAACTTAAGATGCAACCAAATATTAATTTCCTGTATAAGGGATGTATAGTAAAATGCCTAAGTCTGAGATAATATTATTTATATCTATTGAATTCAAAATGTTCAAATTCAGTTTGTTCAAAATTGGAAGGGTTGTTGCCCATTTTACTGTGCTGGAAAATTATAGTGACCAATTTCTAGTTTAATTTGCATTTAGCACACTCCCAGTCAATCCCTAATCAGAAAATGCATGCAGTCCACTCAGTTCAGCTAGCAAAAATATAGTTTGATGTTTGTTTATTAAACATCAGCCAATGTCAAAAATAGTTTATTGGCTTAATGATATAAAAGGAAACATGGATATAAATTAAGAGATAAATGAACAGAGGACTGGAAACAGCTATCTATCTATCTATCTATCTATCTATCTATCATCTATCTATCTATTTATCTATCTATGTCATCCATTCATCTATCCATCCATCCATCCATCCATCCATCCATCCATCCATCCATCCATCCATCCATCCATCCATCCATCCAAGAACTTTCCAGAGTCACTGAAAATAACATTGTGGCAGTCCCAAAGGAAATGGCCTTTTATTATTCTCTTTCTTTCTTCTTCCATTCAATCATGTTTAATTTTCAGAGAATGCCTGAATAAATCTCCACTTCTGACAAATTTTTCAGAAGTGGTTTGCCATTGTTTCTTTTGTAGGGCTGAGAAGAGGTGATTGGCCAAGGTCACCCAACTAGTTTCATGCCTAAGGCAGTACTAGAATTTTCCTGATTTGTAGCCTGATGCCTTAACTAGTTTTTTGATTGTTCAAACTTTAACTTTTTTATTTACATACAGCAACAGAAAGGTACAGCAGTATGATACTCTATTCTTTACAGTGAAAGAAACCATTTGGTGAAAGGGGCTGATATATCTGATATAAATCTCACAGTCATTAAGTTAATCATAAATTCTATGCAAGCTTGGTAAGTAGGGATGTAATCTGATATCAAGAAGATGTACAGTCACATTAAGCAAGGAAGATAAGCTACAATTATCACCATCTGCTAGAACAGAATGTATTCAAAATAAGATGCCTGCAGCAGAAGTAATTGAACATCATGGTTGTCAAGGGCCATCCCAGATCTATTATAGTTCATGCTGTCATATCTCCTTATCTAGGTGATTCATGTTCTAGACTGTTGCACATAGGTTGCTACTCAATTCAAATGCAAAGCAAGATATTGGCAACTTGGAGAACCATTATTGGAATTGCTAGAGATTCAGTTTTAATCCTTGATCATTAGGTGGTGGGTCTCCTCTATTCATTGATAGGAATCTGTTTTCATGATTCCTGCAATGAACTCAAGAATGAGTCAAGGATCTCTTGACATTTCACAGCTTAACATAACATTTCACTTTGACTTGGCAAAATCTTATCTCAGAAACAGCTTGGGAAGATTGAATTTTTTGCTGCAGTTAAGCCACATATAACAGTAGATTTCCCTCTGCAGTGTAAAGATGTCAGAGAGTTTGTTTATTTTCAAGCGCTTATATTTGAAACTTGTTCTGCCCTTTTAAATTAAACAATCCTTTACAGTGGTTGGTGGACTTGAAACCAAAGATAGTTGTATGTTTGTGTAATGGCCATCTCTAGTCTGAGAACTACTGGCTCTTGCCTTGCCAGCTTCAACCCATACATTTATAGTTCAAACAAATCTGAGATTAAATATATAAGCTCTGATTTATTAATTACTTCTAGAGTAAAGTGTGAGTCCTCTCTATTTGGATTAAAGATGGATAGTGCATAGCTCAAAAGTAGATGCTTATAATTGCTTCTTTATATGCATGATTGGGAAGGGATAGCAAAGTGCATGCAGGCTTATTTTTATAAAACTAAAATATAATCTGTTGATAAATCAGAACCGGGTCATTAAATGCCCTTTATGGAAACACAATTCAGAGATATGTAGAAAAAATGGGAATTTTATTTTGATGGAGCATTCATACAATACTATTTTATTTATTTTTCAGCCATATAATAATTGTGAGCCAATAATTATTTTTCTGCAGAAAGCGATTGCATGGTTGAGAACGTTTTCACATTAACTATTTTTAATGAATCTGAATAATGGAGAGTTATAGATCATTGTGACGTAAATAATTGTGCACAAATATTTTTTTAAAAAAGCTGGTTGATTATTATGGGATCCTTCAGATCTGACTTCATGGTCTGGGGATTGGGGTAACAGATTATGGTTGTTCCTTTCCTTTTTCAGAAGTAGGTAGGTACCTACTACTGTTGATACTACTTTTGTTTTCTTTTGTCACAGTTCTTCTGCTTCTGTTTGCAGGACTTTTATTTCCTGATTTTCTCCAGTTCTCCTTTGCTGTCTCCACATACTGTCAGGTCCACTATCCAGACCTTTTTTTTTTTTTTTGTCTTTCTTATTGACAACTATTAAGTCTGGAGTGTAAAGTGGTAGGTGCTTGCCCATTTTGGCTTCTAAAGATCCAGCACATATTTAAGGTCAGTGGTGGCAAACTTATGGCACGTGTGCCAGAGATTGCACTCAGAGCCCTCTCTGTGGGCACACATGCCGCCTCCCCAGCCCCGCCTCCCCCATGGCCCTCTCCTCACTAGCAAACCCCCCAGAGGAGAGTTGCCCCTGGGCGCGGCCCATGCGGAGCAGCGCAGCCAAGGACATGGCAGCCAGGCAGCAGGGACACGACTCCACCCTCGTGTCCCATTTTGTGCAGATGATGCTGTGGGGGGCGAGCAGAGGGTGTAGTCACCATGGCACTGCAGGGCCGCCTGGGTGATCTGCTGCAGTGGGCCATGGAGGTGGTGGGTGGCCTGTGGACGGGGGCAAAGCAGGGGGTGGAGCAGGGGAAGGCAGGGGATGGGGCTATTTTTGGGCACTCTGTTTCTAAAAGGATTGTCATCACTGCTTTAGGTTCTTCATTTTCTGTTTTATGCTCTCCCACCAATGCTTGCTTGGAAGCAAATAGTGTTTCTTGCAGGTATTCCATTGTAGCTTTTTTGACTTGCCATTGTTTGTAGTCAGTCTGTGCGATTTTGTTGCAGCTGATTAGGTAGTCCACTGTTTTTTCATCTTTTTTCTTCTTCAACTGTCTGGTGTACATGCAACATTCAAACCCACCTATTTTCCTTGGTAAGTAAAGTCTATCAGCATCACTGCATTGATGAAGGACATTATTCATTGTCATTATTTTTCTGGTCTTTCTATCCTGGGTTTTTAGTTCAACTTAATTATAGTTCACTATTTCAGCTATGTATTTAATGACTGGAGTTACACATTGTTATAATTGCCTTGATGGTATTTCCTCCACTGAGTTTGAATTTTACAATTTTCTTTACTCTCATGATGTATTCATGTCTAACCTTCTTTTTGACCACAGTTACTTGATGTTGTCAGCCTGAAGGACATCAGGTGTTTGCAATGATCTTCTTCATCCAGTCTCTTGATGTTATTTCCATAGGACATTTTTATTCCTTAAGTTTTCACTAATTTTCCCCAGGGACAGTGAGAGTTTCACATTTTTTCAGTCCAACTTCCATTGCAGTATCTTACCTATATATATATACACAGTGCTGAGTTGCAATTATATTTCTAATGGTGTTTTCCATACAGCTTCAGATCATCCATGTAAAGATGGTGGGATAGCCTGGTAGATATTTTTCATGTTTGATGTCCATGGGCTGACTTGTCTAGTATTATTGACAGACAGATAAGTGCAATGAGAAACAGTAGTGATGATGGTAACTCTTTTTGAAAGATTCCTCTCTTAATATTAATCTCTCCCTTTCTCTCACCATTGACCAGCAACTCTGTCTTCCATTGTATCATTGATTTTGCACAAAGCGACTGATGTTTCTGTTGACTCCTGTTATTTCTAAGCACTTGATTATCCAGTTAATTATATGGCAGGGAGTCAAATGCCTTCTTGTAATAAATCTAAGCTACATTCAAACTGGTATTCCTTCTTTTGTAATTCTTCAAAATGATCTTGTCGTTTAGGAGTTGATCTTTTGTTCCTCTGCTGTTTCTGCTCAGGTGGAAAGGACTTGTTTTCAGCTAGATGTTGTTGGATTGCATCAGCTATCACACCAGTTAGCAATTCGAAAGTTTTTGGTAAGCAGGCAATTGGCCTGTATTTTTCTGGTGCTGCCCTTTTTGTTGAACGTGGTCAGAAAAAGGTGTAAAGTACAAACAACCCTTATTCATGCTGCAAAAGCAGTGCCAAATTATAAAAAGACAAAATGATAGTATTCTTAACTCAAAGTCTTGTAGGAAGACTACTCCTCCAAAATGTAATCATGGCAAGAAGAAAGAGATCTCCAGTTATGGCTTCCTTAGCTCCAAGTTCATCTCCACAGTGGCTATCTCCAAACTTTCTGTTACTGATCCCATTAAAGAAAGCTTCAATTCATGCTGTTGAATTCTAATAGGCTCTTCTTCAAGTACAGGAGTCAGTCTTGGAAGAAGAAATTGGAATAGTTCCTTCCTTTATCCCACAGATCACCATCTTCCCCTCTGTAGGTTATGGCTGCATCTGCTGAATCAGATTTTTTTCCACTGCCACTAGCCTCAGGGCCTTCTTTAGTCATCCCATAGTAGACTTTTCATTCTGCCATTAGGAATGCACTTTTGATTGAGTTCTCTTTCAACTTGATAGTCAGAATAGGGATTAAGTGCCCTGTTCTCCTTCAGAAAGGCTTCTTTCTTATTATTAACAAAGCAGGGCATGATTGCACTTTCTATCTCTATTATATTGGAAGCTTCACAGTACCATAGCCAACAGCATGGCTGTATGAATCTATGGATTAGATTGAATATTCCTGAACATGAATTGTTCTTTTTGGAGGCTTTCTTCATCTCTATTGTCCCCTTATGAAATATGTTTCATTTGTGAAACAACAGGAAACAAACATTCCGGTTTGCAGAATCAAAGTAGTATGTTGTTTAAGAATTAAATAGATTGCTATGCAGATAGTTCAAAATCTACAATAGTTATGGCAACTTTCATTGCCTTACATTGCCATGACCCTACATTGCCATACATGGCTTCATTTCCACTCAAGTAACATTGGAACCTAAACCTATGATAAAGAGTTTTCCCTTTAATAAAGTCAGGACAATCAATAACGATTGAATTACAAATAAATAATCCCAAGTCTTTCTCAAAGAGTTTGAGGAGTGCAAAAATGTAAGGCAGAAAAATGAGTTTTTATCAATCTGTCTCTTTTTTTGAAGGAATAAGGCTCTCTCTTTTCTATTTTCTTTTCCCCACTCCACCCCCCACCCTTTTTCAATGGCACAATATGCCATCTTTCATCATATGAATATAGACTGGAACAATGAAGAATAAAATAAGTGATAACAATCTGGAGCAGATGGATAATAACCATTCTTAATTTTCTTTTAAAATGGCTATTTTACATTGTTGACAATAGCAAGATAAGAGACTAGTCAGCATATAAGATATGAAATTGTACTCTATTGCACAATTTTGATCAAAATATTCTTGACAATGTAGCAAGAGCAAGCATTGGAATGAGGAAGAAAATACACTGTGTATTTTCTCTTTTTACTGAGAATGAATCGTTAAAAATATGGTGTTACTTTCTTTATAAGGGAAAGTATATTATTACTGAGAAGTTTGTAAGTGTATAAAGAAAATAAAACATGTTTAAAAAGCTTTGAAGTAGTGTTTTTTTCCGTTTAATAAATTCTTGCTCTCTTTTAAGACTTGAGTAGTGATATTCTGAAAGGAAAGGTTGGAATAGTGAAGTTTATTGTTCATTAGGAAATAAATCTGCAAAAAGAAAAAAATACAGGACATAAAAAGGAACATTCCTATTATTATATAAATATACCTTCTAGTAATAGTGCTTCTTTAGTGGAGAAATAGATAACACAGATGAACTGGAAAATAAACTGACTTTTAAAAACACAAAATTATTACAAGGTTCATTAATTCTTCAAAATCACATGAATGAAATGGAAAAATGAATCTTGAAGGATTGTTGGCTTTGGTTCAGAATGTCAATTTCTACTTTTTAATCCTAGTTCTCACAATTTATTTGACATTCTGAACAGCAGCCAAAAAAGCTATTATAAGTATAAAACACATTCATTGGTATAAATCTCATTAGATTGAGCAATTTAATTAAGATATTGACATTCTTAATTGAAACGTGCAAGGAGAGAACATTTTCCTATCTAATTTCCATATGCTTTCTAGTTTAAAAGTTTTTTTAAAAAAAAACCTGTAAAATGTTATAGATTTGGCTGAGTCCTACCATCCCAGAGGAGTACTTGCTCTCATTTACCTTGATTTAGAGCCAACCACTCTCCTAAGTGGAGGTCCATTAAATGGAGCTGATGTATGCCTGACTCAAATATATGTCAGCTTCTCTTATGATCAATTGGGAGATATATATATATATATATATATATATATATATATATATATATATATATATATATATATATATATATATATATATATATATATATATATATATATATATATATATATATATATATATATATATATATATATATATATCTCCACTTAATTAAATAAAATAGTCTTCTGGGTACACTTAAGATACTTACAGATGAGAAGCAGATCAATAAATCTTGCCATTTGAACATTAAGTATGTGCTTGGAAATTTTATTTGTGCATTTCAAAGATGCTTGCAGTTTTTAAGATGAATCTTGCAGGAGTTCACTGCCACAGAAGACTTTTATGCACATGTTTCCTTGCTCAGTGATACCTGTTTTCTGTTCTATGCCTTCAACACTTTTTTTCATTATTTATTCCTAAACTTTGACAGCAGTTACTGTATCTGAAAAGTTAAAATAAGTCTTTCACTGAGAAAATTGATATGCTGAGATTCTTTATCCTTGTAAGAAACTTAAAAGACATATTCCCAAGAGTGTCTTTCTCATTAATATTCTGTGGGATGAAGATAGTTGAAAAACTAATGTGCAATTAGCTCTAAACTCTGATGTACAATTAGCTCTAAACGTTCTAGTTTAACAGGCACACTGTGTTTTGTTCATAAATTCCAGATTTGTTTTTTGTTAAAAAACTGTCCATGGACCTTTAAATTACTAAACATCCTTATTCCCAGTTGAAGCAAGAGAACTTCAAAAATTCTAGGGTTGAAAAAACAGAGTTTGCAGGGAATCAGAGGCAACATGCTTTATGTATCAGCTGCTAGGAAGTGACAATGAAAAAGGTTGGCATTTTCCTGGCCATATATGTAAGCTTCTAGAATGCATTTGTTTGGCCACTCTATGAATACAAAATACTAGACCAGTTTAAAACAGAAGGATACCATGAATTAAGCTACTAAACTGTTAATTGTACTTTTGGATCATGCTTGGTTAAGTTACTTTTGTACTGGTCTTGGACAATAATAAAATTTATCTCACAGTTAAAACTAAATGAAACCATCAACATTCTTCTTTCTGTCTCTGTAGTTTTGGGAGATAAAGTATTGCTATTGTTTATTATTTATTTATGAAAGATTCCCTTGTAGATATTGATTGTAATTTTCTATACTGATGCCACCGTACTGATTATTGTAGTGGCTTGATCAGAATAATATGAAACTGGTATCAGTCTGACATGTTTGTAATCTTGATTATCAAGAATTTTAATATCTTATTCAGGATTTAGCTTGTTGACAGAAGACATGAGTCAGTAAAATTAAACAAGAATGAAAGTGTATGCTATCGATAACTGCTTCTTGCAAGCTGAAATGTATATACAGATCTATGTTCCAGAGTATAAATTCTGTGGAGTTTTTCTTCTTTTAATTCTTCCAGGTTAGTGAATATTTTCTATTTTCTTTAAACCCTGGAAAACCATTGAAATGTTTTAATTTAATAATTCTGTCTAAACAAACTGGGAATTTCTGGATTCTGTCTTCCAACTTTATTCCAAATACAATTTCCCAATTTTCTCTTTTCCCTTCTTCTCTGAGTCTGGAACTATAAGCCACTTAATCCTTTTTTTCCATTTGTTCATGTTTATCTTGAGGACAATTCCTGAAATCCCTGAAGTGTGGCTATGTCTGGCTATGGCTGTGTACTGTCGGGAGGGGGGGAATTAAATGAAAGACAATAGCGATGTCTTCTCTTCCTGTTTGTACTCATCAGGCTTTGTAGAACACAGGGGTCCAAAAGTCAAAATAATGGTTGGAATCGTGTGATGAAAGCCCCACCTATTTGTACATCCATTGAAGTTACATGCATGAGCAAAAGGACAGAGTTTCAATAATATGTGCATGATGACTTTTTTTTAACTCACCTCCAGTTCCCAAAGAGATGCCCTTACTCCTCCATTCTTCCTTTGATAACTAAGCAGACTTGCTTTCATAAATATAAATTATATGAGGTCTTTTAACAGCACTCAGAATTAATAAACTTTAAAGTGTTCATTTTAGCTTCTTTTATCCCAGCCCAAATCCTGATCCAGTTCAAAGTCAGCAACATACTCCCACTCCCATTAACTATGCTGGAAATGATGGATTTCATAGTTAGCACTACTTTCTTGATTTGGACATTAAAGTTAGCCTACTGACTTGTTATAAAGTTACTTGTCCAATTTTTTTTTTCATTGGAAGTAGTGTTGCCTACTTTGCAGTTCATTCTTTATTTACTCCAATTATGAATTCTAGTCAGATTCAGTGATTGGGAAACTTTTCAAGTCTCAAGTATACTGTGGTTCCCATCGAGTGAGAAAGGCAGTAAATGTATTTGGCTTCCCATCATTTTAATCAGGCAATGAGGTGGATACTTAGCATCAGAGGAGAGCAGAAGCTGCAGTGCTTCTTCAAAAATGGTTGCCAGGTTTTGGGTCAGGACTGCTATGATGACTGCTATGAGTTCTGGGATTCTCTCTTCCCATTAGCTGCTCCATCATTTCAGTTTCCTAGTCCATCTATTGTAGGCTGCAACTTGGTTCTGATAATTATGGAACGAAGCAGTGGTGGGATTCAAATATGTGAACAACCAGTTCTCTGTGTGGATGCCGTTTCTGAAAGTCCATTCTGGGATTGGGCAACAAAAAATTAGCTACCAGTTCTGCCGGAGTGGTGCGAACCGGCTGAATCCCATCACTGGAATGAAGCAATGGCAACTTGAGTGATGAGTCATAGGAAGTGAATAGAAGAGACACTGCAGCCATAGATGATTCTGGTTCTCTTCTTCCATAGTGATGGGAAAAGAGATAGGCAACTCTTGCTGTCAAGCCTTGCACTTTGTAGGACTTAATGATTTTACTTCAGTTTTCCTTTCCTTTATAGGCCTGCAAAGGTTTTAAGTGCAAAGATTAGCCACAAAGTTACTTTTCTATCATTGTCATAACTGTAAAGGGTCGCTATACAAGGCAGTACTAAAACAAGTGTCTAATGTAGTGTCTAGTGCAATATACAGCAGTTAAAGCTTTTATGGTGATTGGTCTATGTTCTTTATTATTATTATTATTATTATTTATTAAATTTCTATACCGCCCCTCTCCCGAAGGACTCGGGGCGGTTTACAGCCTTAAAATTTTAAAAAACATATAAATGTACAAAATTAAAATATTTAAAAATAAATTAAACAAATTAGGCCATAAAATCTATAAAACCCAATATATACAAATCCTAAAATCCTAAAAATTACAAAAATCCTAAAAATTAGACAATCCCCCTAAAACATTTTCACCCGGTTGGAGCCAGAGCTTCTATGCCAGGCCGGCCTGTTGAAAAAGGAAAGTTTTCAGTTCTCGACAGAAGGTGCGTAAGTCCGTCATCGTACGGAGTTCGGGGGGGAGCTCGCTCCAAAACGTTGGAGCTCCCACAGAGAAGGCTCTCCCCCTGGGGGTCGCCAGTCGACATTGTCTGGCCGACGGCACCCTGAGGAGGCCCTCTCTGTGGGAGCGTACCGGACGGCGGGAGGTATTTGCTAGCAGTAAGCGGTCCTGTAAGTATCCGGGTCCGATGCCATGGAGCGCTTTAAAGGTGGTCACTAACACCTTGAACCGCACCCGGAAGACCACCGGCAACCAGTGCAGCTCGCGCAGGAGCGGTGTTACATGGGAGCGCCACGACGCTCCTGTCACTACCCGCGCGGCCGCATTCTGGGCCAGCTGAAGCCTCCGGGTGCACCTCAAGGGGAGCCCCATGTAGAGAGCATTACAATAGTCCAGCCTGGAAGTGACGAAGGCATGAGTAACTGTGCATAGCGAGTCCCGGTCTAGGAAGGGACGCAACTGGCGTACCAGGCGAACCTGATAGAACATCCTCCCGGCCACGGCCGCCAGATGGTCCTCTAAAGATAGCCGTGAATCCAGGAGGACTCCCAAATTGCAAACCCTTTCTGCGGGGGCCACTGTTTCGCCCCCAACAGACAACAAAGGAGTCAATTGAGTTGGAGTCAATTGACTTTCCCACTCTTCCAAGTCAAAAATCTTTTCAAGATCGACGGAGCCCACTGGGATATGATGATAGAAAGCCTCTCTTAAGCCAAAGTTTTGATGGTTCCTGTCTCAGCAATTTTATTCCTAAAAGCTAGGAATTGGCATTAGATAATAGTTCTTTTTTTATCCCAGAATTCAGGGAATGGACTAATTGTCTTAACTGGTGAAAAAGTAAATTCTGGTTGACCCAGAAACAATAATAAAAAACAAAACCTAAGAAAGAATTTTTGGCCCACATCATATGATGCATTAAGCTGTGGTTTATTCAGCTGTGGTTTATTGAATCGAGATGAAATGAATCACAAATGTGTATACCACAATGGTTGCATTTATACAGAATGCGAGGCCAAAAACAAGCAAACCACATTATGTTTTAATGCAGTGCATGAGCTTAAGTCCCTGTGTAAAACTGCAAAGCATGATAGTGATCCTAAAAAAGAACTAATGACTGGATTTATATAACTCAACCACAAATTTGCCAATTACATAATAGATGATTTAGTTACTTTGTGGTTCAGTGTGTTTTGTAAGGTCAGAAACTTGTCTGTACCTTGCTTAAACAAATTGTATTTAAATGTGTTGTACAAACCATATTAATGGTTTGTTAATTTAGACATCAAGCAAATGACAACTCAAACATAGTTTACAAACCATTTCAAACTTTGATTTCTCATTATCGTCTTCTGCTAATTGCAAATCCCAGTTGATTAGATCAATGATAGGACATGGTTAACCTTGGTCAAGACTATGATTAACCATAACCTGAAATTATAGATATATTTTATCTAGTGTGTCTTGTATTATTCAAACTTCCAACCTACAGGCATATAAACTTCCGTTTTCTGTTTCCTGCTCATGGTGTGGAATGAGGATAAATCGTAATGAAGTTTTCCTTAGGCGTGTTATGATAGAATATTATAAACCTTTTCTTTTAAAATGTTTTATATAGTTTTATATCTTATTAGATTAATGTTCTAAGATGAAATATTAAGGAGATTAATAAGCATGTAAGCTTTGCACTGAAATTTGTCAACACACTGTAATTTGAGAAAAAAAAACAAGAATCTAGTGATACTGAAGGAATATAAAGATATCTTCCTTTGAAATTTGTCTTTGAGTTGGAAAAAAAATAGTCCACAAAGTTGATTCAACGTGCAGCAGGCAAAGGGTTCTGCAGGAGGATCAAAAATTTCAAGATGGGAACTGCATCCATGCTATTGAAACTCATGGGTTAAGATCACATGGTTGATCATATCTTCACCTTGCTTGCTTTCCATGCCCAGGCATGATGGCCAGTCACTGCCCCCTCTTAAGGCTTATTAAGTACAGCATATCTTTTAAGGGCTTACTAGAAACCTTCTTCCTTCCTTCTATGATTAATATTCCAAAGTTTCGAAAAGTGTTTCTTCTTTAACCAAGAATGTTATACATGAGTATTCAGCAAAGATATAGCCTAGGAAGGTTAATTCTTTGTAAGTAACTCTTTGACATTCAGAAACAGTTTTAAACAGATTAATCCTAGAGGTACAATTTAATCTTTCTAGAGGTGAGAACAGTTACTTCTTTAGCAGCTATTTTTATCCTGTATACAATTTGTAGTAAGTAGACAGTAATTGAAACATGTAAACTTTTGTGAATACTTTTAAATAAACCCAATTCTCCATTTCCTCTTACCAGCTCTCAGCTTCTTTTTTATACTTAATTTGATTGGGTGAACTGACATTGTCAATCTGCAATCCAATAACATGTTTGATGGCTATTCAGAAGAGAGTCTAGTTAATTTTTGGGAGTGCTGTTATGTAAATAAATATTCTTGCAGAGCGCTGAGCCAAGACATTTGCTGATTAATCAGAGTTTTGCCCTTGTCTTCTGCAAGAATAAACCTTGACATGTCAGGAGATACTTTAATGCTTTTATATAGCAAGAACACACCCATACTTTTTTTGGTCAGCCAATAAGTGAAAATTCTGAATCTAATCACACTATACAATCTTTGTGGTATGCAGTAGGGCCAAATATCCATCAAGACTTGATTTTTCTTATCAAGTAAGGTATTTTATTTTTTTTCTTGTAGTAGATTGTTGTTTCTTCACCACTGCTTAAACAGGATTTTTTTTTTTGCTTTTCAAGGTGTTAATCACCTGTCTTACAAAAAAGAAATATGTTAAATAGAATCCATTTTGCTGGTAATGAATGAGATTATATCAAGATTCTAATTGGGAGGATCTGATTAGATTTTAATTAGCTTGCTTTAGGGTGAATGCAGGGCATAAAGAGAGTAGTTGCCATAAATAATGTCCATGACCTATTCCAGCTGCTGTATTGTATAGTTATAATGGTAAAACTATTACTATTTATGATAATCAAGTAATGGAAGAAAATATTGCAGATTTTGATACTTTTCCTTTACATGGAGTAAAGGGAAGTAATTTTGTTTTTCTGATAATAATGAGTTATTATATATATATGTCTGTCTGTGTGTGTGTGTGTGTGTATACACATACATACATTCATACATACATATATATATATAGGTCTTTGGTTATTCGGGTTTTCTCCTGCGTAAAATTGAAAGTGTCTTGGCGACGTTTCGATGAAGTCCCATTCATCATCTTCAGGCTGGTGTTTTCGGCTTCATGCTTCTAGGAGCAATGTGTGATGGTAGAAGCACGAAGCCGAAAACACCAGCCTGAAAACGATGAATGGGACTTCGTCGAAACATCGCCAAGACACTTTCAATTTTACGCGGGAGAAAACCCGAATAACCAAAGACCTACATACAAACATCCGCAAAAACCTCAGAAAACATATATGTCTCTCTCTGTGTGTGTGTGTGTGTGTATACACATACATACATTCATACATACATACATATATATAAGTCTTTGGTTCTTCGGGTTTTCTCCCACGTAGAATTTGAAGTGTCTTGGCGACGTTTCGACGAAGTCTCATTCGTCATCTTCAGGCTGGTGCTTTCGGCTTCTGCTTCTAGGAGCAATGTGAGATTTTAGCTGTTTCTTCCTTTTAACTGCCAGTGGGGGTTTGAACTGATTGGCTGGGAGCTCAGCTGTGTTCTGATTGGGTGGAGGTGTGTTCTGATTGGTTAGGGGCTTGGCTGTGCTCTGATTGGATGGGGGGTTGGCTGTGCTCTGATTGGCTGTTGGAGTGTTCTGTTTGGGTGGGGGATTTGTTGTGCTCAGGTTAGTCAGTGTTACAAGGGGATTAGAGATGGTAAACTGTATAGCTGTTTGGCTTTGCGTTCGTGGTCGTGCCTCATCTTCATGGTGGGTGTCAGTTTGCTTCGTGTATGGATTGGAGGGGTTTAAGGTGGCTAATGATGCAGCTGTGGTCTGGCTTCTGGTCCGTGGTCGTGCCTCCTCATCAGTGTGGGTTTGGGTTTGCTTTTTGCCTGGATGTGTGGTGGTGACATCCTGTGTGGTTTTTGTGAGTGTAGGTCTGGTGTCATTCCCCATGCTATGGACTCGTCTGTCAATAAGGGCTATGGACTCGTCTGTCAATAAGGTTAAAAGGAAGAAACAGCTAAAATCTCACATTGCTCCTAGAAGCAGAAGCCGAAAGCACCAGCCTGAAGATGACGAATGAGACTTCGTCGAAACGTCGCCAAGACACTTCAAATTCTACGTGGGAGAAAACCCGAAGACCTACATATATATATGGAATCTCCCCCTTTCATATATATATATATATATATATATATATATATATATATATATATATATATATATATATATATATATATATATATATATATATATATATATATATATATATATATATATATATATATATATATATATATATATATATATGTCAAGTGTTTATTTTTTAGATTGCACCCTGTAAACCCAAATATGGGAGGAAGGAATCATTCTTTCCTTTTGCTTGTTTCAGCTCAACCCAGAGCCATCCTGCAAGCACAAATATATATATGTTGTTTAAAATTGTTGACAAAGAAATAAGGGATTTCTGATATAGCCATTTCGAGTTTCTTAACTCTCTTCAGTCAGAACTCACCCTTCTGGGATTCGAACCTGGGCAGTCTGCATGCTAAGCAGATGCTTTAACCTATTGAGCCACAAGTTCTCTCCCGCTTTGTCAGTAGTCAGGGAGTAAGGATATGTGTCAAGTGTTTATTTTTTTAGATTGCACCCTGTAAACCCAAATATGGGAGGAAGGAATCATTCTTTCCTTTTGCTTGTTTCAGCTCAACCCAGAGCCATCCTGCAAGCACAAATATATATATGTTGTTTAAAATTGTTGACAAAGAAATAAGGGATTTCTGATATAGCCATTTCGAGTTTCTTAACTCTCTTCAGTCAGAACTCACCCTTCTGGGATTCGAACCTGGGCAGTCTGCATGCTAAGCAGATGCTTTAACCTATTGAGCCACAAGTTCTCTCCCGCTTTGTCAGTAGTCAGGGAGTAAGGATATGTGTCAAGTGTTTATTTTTTAGATTGCACCCTGTAAACCCAAATATGGGAGGAAGGAATCATTCTTTCCTTTTGCTTGTTTCAGCTCAACCCAGAGCCATCCTGCAAGCACAAATATATATATGTTGTTTAAAATTGTTGACAAAGAAATAAGGGATTTCTGATATAGCCATTTCGAGTTTCTTAACTCTCTTCAGTCAGAACTCACCCTTCTGGGATTCGAACCTGGGCAGTCTGCATGCTAAGCAGATGCTTTAACCTATTGAGCCACAAGTTCTCTCCCGCTTTGTCAGTAGTCAGGGAGTAAGGATATGTGTCAAGTGTTTATTTTTTAGATTGCACCCTGTAAACCCAAATATGGGAGGAAGGAATCATTCTTTCCTTTTGCTTGTTTCAGCTCAACCCAGAGCCATCCTGCAAGCACAAATATATATATGTTGTTTAAAATTGTTGACAAAGAAATAAGGGATTTCTGATATAGCCATTTCGAGTTTCTTAACTCTCTTCAGTCAGAACTCACCCTTCTGGGATTCGAACCTGGGCAGTCTGCATGCTAAGCAGATGCTTTAACCTATTGAGCCACAAGTTCTCTCCCGCTTTGTCAGTAGTCAGGGAGTAAGGATATGTGTCAAGTGTTTATTTTTTAGATTGCACCCTGTAAACCCAAATATGGGAGGAAGGAATCATTCTTTCCTTTTGCTTGTTTCAGCTCAACCCAGAGCCATCCTGCAAGCACAAATATATATATGTTGTTTAAAATTGTTGACAAAGAAATAAGGGATTTCTGATATAGCCATTTCGAGTTTCTTAACTCTCTTCAGTCAGAACTCACCCTTCTGGGATTCGAACCTGGGCAGTCTGCATGCTAAGCAGATGCTTTAACCTATTGAGCCACAAGTTCTCTCCCGCTTTGTCAGTAGTCAGGGAGTAAGGATATGTGTCAAGTGTTTATTTTTTAGATTGCACCCTGTAAACCCAAATATGGGAGGAAGGAATCATTCTTTCCTTTTGCTTGTTTCAGCTCAACCCAGAGCCATCCTGCAAGCACAAATATATATATGTTGTTTAAAATTGTTGACAAAGAAATAAGGGATTTCTGATATAGCCATTTCGAGTTTCTTAACTCTCTTCAGTCAGAACTCACCCTTCTGGGATTCGAACCTGGGCAGTCTGCATGCTAAGCAGATGCTTTAACCTATTGAGCCACAAGTTCTCTCCCGCTTTGTCAGTAGTCAGGGAGTAAGGATATGTGTCAAGTGTTTATTTTTTTAGATTGCACCCTGTAAACCCAAATATGGGAGGAAGGAATCATTCTTTCCTTTTGCTTGTTTCAGCTCAACCCAGAGCCATCCTGCAAGCACAAATATATATATGTTGTTTAAAATTGTTGACAAAGAAATAAGGGATTTCTGATATAGCCATTTCGAGTTTCTTAACTCTCTTCAGTCAGAACTCACCCTTCTGGGATTCGAACCTGGGCAGTCTGCATGCTAAGCAGATGCTTTAACCTATTGAGCCACAAGTTCTCTCCCGCTTTGTCAGTAGTCAGGGAGTAAGGATATGTGTCAAGTGTTTATTTTTTAGATTGCACCCTGTAAACCCAAATATGGGAGGAAGGAATCATTCTTTCCTTTTGCTTGTTTCAGCTTGTGGCTCAATAGGTTAAAGCATCTGCTTAGCATGCAGACTGCCCAGGTTCGAATCCCAGAAGGGTGAGTTCTGACTGAAGAGAGTTAAGAAACTCGAAATGGCTATATCAGAAATCCCTTATTTCTTTGTCAACAATTTTAAACAACATATATATATTTGTGCTTGCAGGATGGCTCTGGGTTGAGCTGAAACAAGCAAAAGGAAAGAATGATTCCTTCCTCCCATATTTGGGTTTACAGGGTGCAATCTAAAAAATAAACACTTGACACATATCCTTACTCCCTGACTACTGACAAAGCGGGAGAGAACTTGTGGCTCAATAGGTTAAAGCATCTGCTTAGCATGCAGACTGCCCAGGTTCGAATCCCAGAAGGGTGAGTTCTGACTGAAGAGAGTTAAGAAACTCGAAATGGCTATATCAGAAATCCCTTATTTCTTTGTCAACAATTTTAAACAACATATATATATTTGTGCTTGCAGGATGGCTCTGGGTTGAGCTGAAACAAGCAAAAGGAAAGAATGATTCCTTCCTCCCATATTTGGGTTTACAGGGTGCAATCTAAAAAATAAACACTTGACACATATCCTTACTCCCTGACTACTGACAAAGCGGGAGAGAACTTGTGGCTCAATAGGTTAAAGCATCTGCTTAGCATGCAGACTGCCCAGGTTCGAATCCCAGAAGGGTGAGTTCTGACTGAAGAGAGTTAAGAAACTCGAAATGGCTATATCAGAAATCCCTTATTTCTTTGTCAACAATTTTAAACAACATATATATATTTGTGCTTGCAGGATGGCTCTGGGTTGAGCTGAAACAAGCAAAAGGAAAGAATGATTCCTTCCTCCCATATTTGGGTTTACAGGGTGCAATCTAAAAAATAAACACTTGACACATATCCTTACTCCCTGACTACTGACAAAGCGGGAGAGAACTTGTGGCTCAATAGGTTAAAGCATCTGCTTAGCATGCAGACTGCCCAGGTTCGAATCCCAGAAGGGTGAGTTCTGACTGAAGAGAGTTAAGAAACTCGAAATGGCTATATCAGAAATCCCTTATTTCTTTGTCAACAATTTTAAACAACATATATATATTTGTGCTTGCAGGATGGCTCTGGGTTGAGCTGAAACAAGCAAAAGGAAAGAATGATTCCTTCCTCCCATATTTGGGTTTACAGGGTGCAATCTAAAAAATAAACACTTGACACATATCCTTACTCCCTGACTACTGACAAAGCGGGAGAGAACTTGTGGCTCAATAGGTTAAAGCATCTGCTTAGCATGCAGACTGCCCAGGTTCGAATCCCAGAAGGGTGAGTTCTGACTGAAGAGAGTTAAGAAACTCGAAATGGCTATATCAGAAATCCCTTATTTCTTTGTCAACAATTTTAAACAACATATATATATTTGTGCTTGCAGGATGGCTCTGGGTTGAGCTGAAACAAGCAAAAGGAAAGAATGATTCCTTCCTCCCATATTTGGGTTTACAGGGTGCAATCTAAAAAATAAACACTTGACACATATCCTTACTCCCTGACTACTGACAAAGCGGGAGAGAACTTGTGGCTCAATAGGTTAAAGCATCTGCTTAGCATGCAGACTGCCCAGGTTCGAATCCCAGAAGGGTGAGTTCTGACTGAAGAGAGTTAAGAAACTCGAAATGGCTATATCAGAAATCCCTTATTTCTTTGTCAACAATTTTAAACAACATATATATATATATATATACATATATATATATATATATATATATATATATATATATATATATATATGCTTTCTGAGTTTTTCGCGGGTGTTTGTATGTAGGTCTTTGGTTCTTCGGGTTTTCTCCCGCGTAGAATTTGAAGTGTCTTGGCGACGTTTCGACGAAGTCTCATTCGCCAAGACACTTCAAATTCTACGCGGGAGAAAACCCGAAGAACCAAAGACCTACATATATATATATATATACACACATAATCTTACTGCTGTGCTTTAGAGAAATCGTAATATTTCTGATGTAAGAACAGTTTAATTTTCTTTTTCTCAAATGTACTTTATGAAATGGACTCAGAAATGAACTCATGTCAATGGAAGGGACATTTTAGTAGATTGCTTCACATTATACAGAGCAGTTGCCATGGAAGAGCTAATACCATCTGTAAATTTTGTGATGTAATTATTTGTCATGATAAAGTTACAGACAAGCCAAAAAAGTACACAGTCCACAGAAAATGTTTGTGGGGGGGGGGGGAAGAGAAGTAATCTGCAATGGGAATAGCTTATAAATATTCAAGAACATTGATATTTTAACATTATTATGTTGCAGTATTGTACTACTAATATTGAAAATTGAAGATTTTATTTTAGACTTATTTAGTTAGGAATGCAGTAGATCACTTGCTGCTTTTTTGTAAAGTCAGCAACATTTCCTAAATTTTCAAAAATTAACAGTTTTCTGTTCAACTTGTACTATGTTCCAGATGAAAAAATAAAATAAAATAAACTCCACAATTCCCATATTATACTAATCACAGTGAGCTAACCCAGCTGATATTATTAAGTGAAATCTGTATGTTGATAGAAGACAAGGAAATTTATATTTAAAGTGTCAGAAATTGGTCCTTTTTAAAGTTTGTATTTAAATGTTTATATATATATGTTTAGCATATCCACGACTGACTCCAGCAAGATTGAGAATTCTATTGTTCAAAAGTTCTAGGTCAGAAAAGTTAATCATAATGATTAAGTCAATCAGTGTTAGAATGGCTGGATTCTGTATCTTTGATAGAACTGTTGTTCAAGCCTAAAACAGCATCCCAAATTTTCCCATTCACTAAATATTCCCTCCAAGATTTCCATCTTGGTAAAGAGATGTTTTGACAGTAATATCTTTATCTTAACTTTTTTCACCATCATGCAGTTCCCTAATGGACCTAAGAAAACACACCTTGCCTTGTTTTATAAAATCACTCCATAATGTGTTTTGTAGTTATTTCAAACATCATGCAAAAATCAACATCCTTTTTAATCATTTGTTTGTACTGAATTAATTGCCAGGTATAAACACATACTGCTAAAATACCATCATTAAAGCTTCCAGGTTATCAGAGTATGAGAAATATTTATGAAATACATAATGGAAATTTGGAGTGGCCTCACTGTTAACCTGACAAGAGTATTTCAACAGAAGATAAAGAAAATACAAATTAAAAGCAGAAGTATTAATTTATTATTGAAAAAGATTATTTTCTTGCAAATAGGAAGATGGAAGGCAGCCATAAGAGAGACAATAATAATTATTAAGTGTTTTAATATGCTAGAATCTCTCAAACATTATTTTAAATCATGTCTTTCTACTCAACTTGAAGCAATAAGGAACTTATTTAAATAATCATTATAATTTTAATTTTTTGGGAATGGATATTTTCCTGTTTCAAGTCCAGCTGTTTCTCTTTTGCTGCTTACTTTGATTATTATTAGCCTTTAATGTTCCAGACATTATTTTTGTAATACTTAACTTTTTGCTTCTTTTTGAGTTACTTTCAGTAGATTATGATACTTATCATATTCACTGATATCAAAGGCCTATCATATAGCATTTAATATACTAGTGTCATTAGTGATGAATATGAATAGAAAGTTGAAATATCTTCCCTGTGAATATTTCGTAACTAGGGGAAGTCCTGAAGTACTTTCATATGTTTGGAAACATCATTTTGAAAACAATAAAGCATTGTTATGTGTACTATTTGTGTGCCTGTCTCTCTGTCTGAGAAAACAATTACAGCTACCAAAAGGATTGGTGTAGACTAGATGACTAGTATAAATTGAATTAGTTTGACAAGGACATTTGGGGTGGGAGCTGAATGGACCATCAGCCTGATGGAAAACAGAAGAAAGCTCTTGGTGACCCAGATGACCTAACATGTCAGTGTGGGTTTTCTGTGTGGTGCTCTCATTCAGAGGCAAAATGCTTATTATTCAATAAAATCAATTTGATTGAGGTTCATGGCACAATAGAGAATTCACTTTCAAAGGGGGAGAAATTCCACAGAGTGCATTCTAATGAATGCTACTTATCTGGAATGTCTGAACATTGTATACATCTCTAAAAAGCATATAAAATTTGGATAGTATCTACTGTCCTTGATTTCCATGCAATTTTATAAAATTGAGCATTTCCAATGCTTGTTAATAATAGTTATGCAATTTTCTTCATTTTGTCATATATTTGAATACTTATTTTGTGCTTTTCTAAGCTATTTCTTGTGACTATGGTATTTCACAAAGGATAGAGAAAATATTATGAAGCATATTATCTTTTTAAATGAAAGAACATATGATGATGATAGTAATAATAATAATAATAATAATAATAATAATAATAATAATAATAATAATCCTTAATCATTTTTAGGACTTATTGACATTATTCTTCTTCTGTTCCTGGGCACAAAATATTTGTGAACATATTGATTGTGCTTTAGCCAATGTTAATTGCATCGGTGGTGGGGAATATTTTGTTAGGTTCACATGCTGATTAGAAAGTTCACAATTGCCAAACCAGAATATAACTTTCCATTATATTTTTATTCTGTATTGTTCACCAAATGAAGGATTTCTAAAAAAAAAGTAGCCACAAAAATAGCTTCATGACGATCTTTTCCTATAGATATAAGACCAAATAAATCAAGCAAAATAAGAGGGAAAATATGATGCTTACTTATTTCTTTGACATATGACAAAGATGGAATAGGGAATGGGAATTTTTATGAAATTGCTCGCTTTAATAAATCTGCATTGTGACCAAATTCAGAATTAGATTCATCTCAGTAGTAGTGCAATCTTTTATGATCCCTAACAAAAGATCCTGAGGTAGAAATTCAATAATAGCAGCTAGACTGCTGGTGGGACAATACTGGAAGAAGCCAGGAATACCACCTATTGAAGTTTGGACTCTGAAAGTAATACATTTGGCAGAAATGGAGAAAATTTTGGCATATTTGAAGGATTGCTCAAATGAACAATATGTGATAGACTGGAAACAGTGGATAGACTATAGATAAGAGAAACACCAATCAAATAAAATGTAACAGGCGTATAGTTGAGGCTTGACGTGAGGAGTGAGGAATGTTTACCAAATCAGACGTTTACAAAGACTAATACTTAGTGTTGTATTTTAGGTTCTATGATGACTGCTTCTTAATATGATCTTATGTTTAATGTTGATTGTTTTAATAATAAATAAAATTAAAAAAAATAAATCTGCATTGTGCACTTATAGCAAGTGTTATCTACATCTACCTGAAATGGTTTTGAACTAATATGTAGAGATTGCACCATAGTCTATATACTAATAGTATTACTTCTTATTTTATCCTTTCTATTATATTTTAGTTGCTTGTTTCCTCTCTTATTTTCAGTTTCCAGTGTTTATTCCCACATTTAAGATAATAAAGAAATGAACTGTTAAAAATACAGACTTAAAAAGTACATTTAAACCATTTCAGGGCAATTTGGTGCGATATTTATTTTGAAATGCATACACGAAATAGTAGTTGCTACACACTAGCAGCTACTATGTTAACAGTCCAAGTATTTTCTTGTGTGATTTATGAAAATATAAAATTCTGCATAGATACCATTTCAGTGCATGACATCTTAAAAGTATGTTAATATTTTCATTATGCTTCCTCTACATGTCACACGAATTTGCAGTTATGAACACACCTTTATGCCAATTTTTTAAAATTCAGTCACTTTCAATGAGTTCATAATATTTGTTTGTTTGTTATTTTTAGGGACTTAAGTGAAAACCAGATTCAAGGCATCCCTAGGAAGGCTTTTCGAGGAATTACTGACGTAAAGAATTTGTAAGTATTGTCTATAAATAGAATTTGAGCTGAAGCTAATTTCTTTTCACACGTTATTTTATGTATTTTATGTATTTCAGGACAAGTGTTATACGGAAGTGATTTTCTTGCTTAGAAATAGGTAGTCACCTTTGACCTCCATTCAAATTTTGATTAAATATATGTATAGCCTTTCCATATATTATTTTTCCCTATTGAAATCTTCAACGTCTTTTGAAGAGAACTTGGAACAAATTGATAACTTACCTTTGTACTATGTAGATAGTCCTTGATTAACAACAATAACTGGGATCAAATTTTTCATTTGCTACCATTGTAGTTGTAAAGAACAACATCACATGGCTTCATCATTTAGCAATGGCAATTGTAGTATTTGCCATTGTTACGGAATGATTGCAGGTAATTAAGCAAATTCTAGGTGGCTTGTAAATAGGTCAGCTGGCAGGCAGGTAAGTGCTGGTACCAGGTGGGGAAAGATGCCTGGCCTGGGTGTACCACAAAGTGCAGCATGTGTGCAATGGGGGGGGGAGGGAAGGTGCTGCTGGTGGGTAAGGGAGGCTGTGAGTGATTTAGCAGAGTAACTTGCAACCTTCCCTACCCACTTCCCCAGTGACTTTGCTTGTGGGAAGCAGGCAAGGAAGGTTGCAAATGGCAATCTCATGACCATTATGCAACCATCATAATGTAAGACAGTTGCCAAGTGATTGTGGGAGGGTGGGATGCCTAGAATTTCAAGAACTGATTGTAAGTACCTCTCAGTGCTGTCATAACTTTGAATAGTCACTGAAGAAGTGGTCATTAAACAACAAATTATTAATAACTATAGCAAATACATAATACAGTGGTTACATCTTCAAGGATTTTCAATCCAAGCAACAAGTAAATCTGTCTCTTTCTGTGACTTAAGAAAGATGCAGTGGCATTACCTACTGTGATATGTTAAGAAAATCTAGGTCCCCTACAATGGAGACTGTGGAAGCTTCATGAATTACACATTCATCACAATTGAATCTTATATTGTTCAACTAATGTTTTGTTCTGTTAATATTAATTTGTATATAGTTCTTTCCTCTATAAAGCTGTTCAGTATATCAGTAATTTTTCAAAAATCTTATCTAGTACACCAATATTCTTTATTTTAAATGTAGACAAACTTTCCTGACTGTATCCCTGAGTCATTGACTGAAATTAAAACTGGAGAATTGAACCTCATGCTCTTAATTTTAAAACTACCACACCTTAAGGGAGCCATGCATTTAATTATTTTTCTCTATTCATTTTCTGAAGTTGTATTTCTTTTTTATGTGACTAGCTACCATTATATATGTGAATGTGCTAATATCTATTGACTTGGATTAATTAATTTTGTTTCACAAGATGTCCAGCTTTAAATTAGCTGTACGATATAATTAACATATACAGTTAGGTTAAGAAGAGAACAAAGATAATTGAGTCAGTCCTCATGAGAGAAAGCAAACTGTAAGAAATACTTTGAAAAAATAGTATTTTGAGAAAGCATCTTTGTGTTGTAACTCTAAAATAGTTGATAGGGGATTCCTTACATTTTTTACATACCTGATGTATGTAAATCAATCTTTCCAGCTTCATCTTTTCCTGGGTGGATGTGGCCACCCTCTGCAGCTGATGCGGAACCCCAGAAAAAGCATTTGGTCTCTAGTGTTCCTGACAGGTGCTATGTATGTGCTCATTCACACTCAAAATAACATTTGACCTTTCAAATTCGGATCATTGCATAACCCTACCGAATAAATTCAGTTTACTTCAAAAGTGAGAGAGTAAGAATTCACCTGGGAAAAGAGAATGAATCAACAAACAATTTGTTTCTCTTAGAAATACCTGTTCTAGGTATTTTTGGAAGGTTGGATTTTGAAAAAGGTTGTTCTTTCCAGAAGAAAAAAAAATGTTATGTGTTCACTGAAGTACCATTTTACCAAATGAGCTGGATAGATTTCCATCAAGGCCTTTTACTCTAGTACTATGTAGTGCTCCCCAAACTCCTTTAGTTAATCTTTAAATAGCTATTTAAAATTATTTTTCTTATGTTTGATTAGGGAAAACTAAATCTTCTTTTTAAAAAAAGCAGCCAGTATTCATGAGCAAGCAAAAAGGTTTAAAAGAATTCTGAGGGGGAAAAAATAGTAGAGCTTTAATCAAAAACTTCATCAACTGTAGTGGTAGATGAAATTTACTTCCAGAAATTGTACTGAAGACATTGAAAAAGCTTCAGATGAATAGACTAGTTTCATATTTTTTTTTCAAATGTGGCTTTCTATATTATGCATACATCTATGTGCATATTATATCTATATATGTTCATATATAAATAAAGGCATATATGCATAAACAAGGCACACAAATATAAGCATTAATTACCAGTGGCCTATCTCTGTGCTCCTTGGTAACAGCCTGGGTCTGATATAATTCAATTAGCTAGGTAATCTAGTTTTTTCATCAGCACCATAGGCAACCATATTGCAGGAGACTCAGGGTGGAACTAAAAGCAGTGGTGGGATTCAGCCAGTTCGCACCAGTTTAACAGAACTGGTAGCTAATTTTTTGTTTCCCAGGCCCAGAGTGGACTTCCGGAAGCGGCATCCACACAGAGAACCAGTTGTTCACATTTTTGAATCCCACTACTGACTAAAAGTATTATTGAAGACCCAGTGAGACTTCACTGCAATGAACTATGCTATGGTTGTTGATTCATTAAAATATCTCCAGACTTTCCATGGGAATGAGATCTTTTGCAAAATCTTACTCTTCTTCCTCAGGAGATAAGCTAGATTTCCAAAGCATTTGTGAGCTCTATCAGAATAGTGTATACAATTTGCCTTCCCTCAAATTCTCAGAAAAGAGACCCATGGGTATTACCTTATATCCTGCCATCACATGTGGAATTGAACATGACTTCCATGCATCCCAAGATTAATAAGAATGCTGGCTAAGTATTCTACATCACCTGAGATAACAGGGATAATAAAGTTTTATTTTAGGAGTTAAATGAGTTGCTATAATTTCATCTCTGAGGGTAGTTTTCCATGATAGAAAACTATAGGTTCCAGTTCTAAGATATTGTGGGGATTTTTACATTTATGATTTTTATGTAATTTGGAGTCGTACTACCATATTATGTACAGTAGATGGTCCTTTGACTCTTATTGACTTCTTTGAAAATGTGGTAGCTAAATTTTGTGAATATACTATTAAAATTATGTTGCCAAGTTCAGACTGTTGGGAGAAGCTCAACTGTTGTTGTCTGCTGCACACAACATTCTGTGCTGCTATCATGTCCCCATTTCTACTGTTGCCAAACGTCATTCTCTCTGCTCATGCCGTCTTAGGTTCATGTCAAGGAGATTCAGTCTGTGCTTGGGATGAAAGGAGAAAATTGTACAGTAATACATTATCTTGGTTCCAAGAACTAAATAGGGAAATTCTGCTTTCCAATGAATGAACTGGTTCAGATCCAGCTGCTGTTGCATTACTTACTACAAAACTATTACAGCTTCATGATGAAGATACAGATAGACTTAAACTCAACCTATTATCTGTCTCCTTTACCTATTTTCTAACTTAGATTGGCTTCAGATTTGTGGCCTTTGGCCTGTCTGCAGCTGAGCTCTAACAGCAAAAAAATACAGAAGAGAAATAATTGGCACTGATGGATTGAACCCTACACATTTGTACGCTTTATGTTGGAGGCAATTTCCCAAGTGATTTTCTAATTAAGAAAACAATGTTGCACTTCCGTTGGCCTAATTAGGGTAACTGTATGGAGTACAGCTTGAGTTACCCTAGAGAAGAATGAACTGGAATATGTATTTTAATTTATGGATTAAATTAGTAGGAGGAGGTAAAGTTTTTCATTTAGATTTATATTTTAATACCTGGTGCTGGTAGTGGCCAGAATTCTAGCCTTTGCAATTCTAGCCTCTGTATTGCAATTAAAGTTATTCAATTCAATAATGAGTGTAATCTATAAAAGACCACTTAAAAGATTGCATTGGAATGTTCAGCAGAGAAAATATTTTCATTCTCTTTCTGGCTGTAGGATTTGCCAATCAGACGGGATCACTTAAAAGCCCCACTTGCTCTCTCTGAATAATTAATTTACCCTACTGGAGGTTCGACCTCAGGTTTTTCTGCATTATTTCATCCTAGCAGCATCAAGTAGAAGTTAAACAAAATGGTATAAGATATTTCTTGGTTCATAAATAATTTGTGCCTGATTTAAACTCTTAAACTCTAGCTTCATTATATTTAAACTTTATAACTCCTACTTAGATATTGTCCAGTATTATTAATTGATTGATTAGATTATTATTCCAGTTATTATTTCATAGATAACTCAAGGCAACGACCCTTGTCTCCTCCTATTTTCTCCACAACAACAGTCCTGTGAGGTGGATTGGGCTGAGAGAGAATGACTAGCCCAAAGTCACCCGGTCAGTTTTCATGCCTACATTGGAACTAGAACTCACAGTCTCCTGATTTCTAGGACAGCACTTTAATCACTATACCAAAATTGTTCTTCTATTCAAAACATTCAAAATGGAAAATATAATTATTTTTGTTATTTTATACTTATTGTAAAATATTTTCTAATACTGTTCTTCTATACAGTGAAACAACCAAGAGGAATATGAGTCGGTATACAGATATATGCATTTAAATGTTCGGTATAAATTGGATTGTAATGTGAAGCCATGTTTATAATATCCTAGCTTTCTGAAAACTTTTAAAAACACATCTATGCAGACAGGCTTGGGGCGTGTGAGCTGCGCTCTGTCCCTGGGCCTTTGATTGGGACTGTATGTTGTATGAGTGGATATAGTTTTATAGTTTTTTATATTGTATACTACCATTTTAACTGATTTATATTTTGTACTTGTATTATTTGCTGTGAGCCGCCCTGAGTCTGAGGAGAAGGGCAGCATATAAGTCAAAATAATAAATAAATAAATAAATATCCACTTCTTCTAACTTGTGGCCTGTTCTGCTGCTGCATCTTTCAGCTTTCTCTAACCCATTCTTTGAATAATCACTATATTAAACTAATATTTCTAGATTGAAAAGAAGAAGCTTGATTAGATCATACACTCTTGCTAGCCTTATCATTATTAACAATATTCATTTTTTTCAAGGAAAGCCTTGAACTGCTCTATCTTATGTTTCATACTTGTTTCATGCTACAGTTCAATATTTGTAATGGAATCAAGCCAAAAAAATGTCACTTTAGCTCAGGAAAATAGTTTCTGCAAGTAAATATAATCCATATGACTAAATGATGCATGACTAGATTTAATAGTTCTTTCAGATATATTAATGAAGCCAGACCAAAAGATTTCAAAGACTGAACAAAATACCACATGAGACATTACTTTTTTTTTAAGTAACAAAATAAATTCTGTGACAAAATCTTGGTGGCTACATGAAGTTATCTAATTTCCCCCACTCCTGAAATAATTATCTTCTGGACCATGATTGAAAATTCTTGATAAAATTTTCTCCATGTTCTTATAAACACATTTAAAATGGAATTCTGTCCCCAAATTGTATAAATAAAACATTTCAGATATTTCTGTAAGTGAGGAAGAACCTTGACATGTCAAATGCACATTATGCACTATAATTTTTCAGTTATTAGGAAAAAGTACAATAGAGTACAGTATTGTTAGGGCTAAAACATAACCCCACAATTTCCTTTTCTAGTTTAGCTACATTCACAGTGACTGTTTGCAGCAATTCCCTCTGTTTTCATTTTATGCAAAGTAGTTGGACAGTATGCAGTCGCTTCAAAATAATTTCTTTAAGATGAAAACCAGCTCACAGTTTTTATTTCCTTATTTGGCTGCATTGTTGAATTAATAAAAACTACACATCCAAGTGATTCATCTTTTTCAATGGGGTAAACGTAGGCAATGTTAGAGTTACATTTCATATTTTTGCTTCTCTGTGAAAGATGGATATATTCTTAAAGGAATTCAAACTCTAATTGTCTCAATTTTATAATCACTCTCACTATGTATATTTTCAGAATCCATCTCAAAATTAGAAAGTTTTTATCATTTGCTTATAGGAATCATAAGTATTAATCTTGTGGCATACTGTTTTTGAAAATTTGCATGCTTTCAATTCTGTTATTGGGTACAGCTGATTAAAACAACAAAATTAGACTTGGACTCTTTATTTAATTTTCCTAATCTTAGAGCGTTGCTCAGTCTTGCTTTAGATCCTAATCCCATCTCACCATTTATATACCACTAAAACTCTATTGTGTTTATCTGTTTGTTAGTTTGTACTCTCGCATTAGCCCAAATGGTGCATTATACCATAACATTTTTAAATCAAGGAACCTAAAATATGCTAACCAAAGTAGGCATAGTAATGTGGAATCCATTATTCCTATGAGATTGAAATTTCCCTGAGATTTAGACCACTTTTATTTGCAAAATTGTGGCCATTACAGCATCCCCACAGCCACAGTCCCTGCTAGCTTCCCACAAACAAAATCGTCAGGGAAGCTGGCAGGAAATTGGAAGTCACTCCTGCTTCCATTATTTTCCCCCACCCATGATCATTCTTTTTATCTGTTTAGATAAGTAAATAAGCTCAAACTTCTGTGAAATCAATTCAAATAAGTATAAAGATTTATTGCAAGCTTAAGCTGTCTACAAAAATCTGAGCTACTATTGGTCAAGAGAAATGAGTAGGAATTAAGTAGGCATTCAAGGGACTCATGACTTATGATGCATGTGACCCCTCCCATGGCTTCAGCCTGGTCATCTCCTACAGTACGTCTTGACTTATTATTGAAATTTGTTCCGATTTTAATTATTTTTCTGCTAAGGAAATACACTCTTCTTAGATGATCATGGGACAGTCCAGCATTGGGGTAAAAAAATATGGTCAGCTTAAATTTTCTGTTCATTCTGGTTAAATCAAATCTTTCTTTCAAAGGATGACCCAACAGGTGACAGGGTTGTCTAGTGTTTTCTAATCTTTAGATGATTTCTTTATTATCCATAAAATAAATAAATGATTGTTTTTTCTCTCAAGAGAATCACAAGTGAGTTGTTGTCCCTGGTTGGGGATAAACCTGCCAAAGTTCACCAAAAGAAATGTGATATTTGTGCTGGATGATTTTGGATTTTTTTTCCTTTTTCATCAAAGGGTTTTTTATTCTTTTTATTCTCTCTGTGTCTCTCTATGTCTGCCTGTCTGTCTGTCTGTCTAGCTATCTAATTCTTTTCCTTCTTTTCCTTTCTTTTTTGGCCAAGTTGTCTTTCCTAAGCATAGCAGCTCTCTCAGAGGACAAAGCCTGACACATTTCAGAGAGATACCTACAAAAGTTAGGGAGTTGTCAATGCATCTTAATTCAATTAACTATTCTGCTGCAGAGCTTGTATCATCCAGATAATGGTGGACACCTTGTTTTCTAAGACACCTAATGGTTTAGAATTTGCTGCTGTGTTTGAACTTTAGCTATGATGGGTTGGATCAGCAGTGCTATTTCCCAATTGTATGTTTTTACATTATGAATTTTCCATAAAAACATACATTATGAGTTTTCAAAGACATTTCTGTGCAGATAGGTTAGGTTTGAAAATGTCCAAAATAAGGTTCAAAAATTCCAATCCAGGCTAATGGGTGAAAAAGAAATTTTTATGTGAAACAGAGAATCCTCCATTAGAGCAGCTTGACAGCTTGCCCTTTTGATATAGGGTGGGCAGATTCCATTCAAAGATTTATGGTTAATACTCTGCAGAATGCTCATTTGTTTAATGTATATATATATTTCATCAGATAAGATTTCAGAGTTTGGATGTGTATATATATGGAAATTATAATATAGTAGACAGTACCAACTGAGTCCAGTGCCAGCTTGTTTTAGTTGACAAGGCTAGAAACTGGCAGATTGTGAGTTCTAGTCGCACCTTATCAACTGGGTGACCTTGGGCCAGAATGCCAGGACATATTGTTCCCAAGAGAAAGAAACTTAGAAAAAATTTGCTACACTGCTGCACAGGGCCGCCACCATGCTGTGGCAGTCAGCCACCATCAATGTGATCCTCATATTCAATGATTCCTGGCAGTTTCTCACAAGTTGATGGCATTCATATTTTGATGTTCTGAGGCTCTTTCTGCCTTCAGAAACACCACAAGGGTGCTAGCCCTCACAATGTTTCAAAGGTAGAAGGACTCTCAGAACATCAAAAGATGAGTACCAGCACCCTTGATATTTCCAAATGATAGAATGAGTCTCAGAAACATTGTGAGAGGAGCTCTTACAGCTCTTATGATATTCTGGGGCTCTTTCTATCTTTGTAAATATTGTATTGGCTAGCTGTGCCTTGTATCAGCCAGGTGCACTTGTCAGCAGCTTCGCAGAAAGGAAAAGTAAGTAGAGCATTTGGTGGGGAGAAAGGCCAAGTCTTCTGGGAGAGTGGGGTGGGGGAAAGGGCCCTGTGCTGGTGGGCCTAGCTGTCTCATGACTGGTTTTCACATACCAACCATCCATTTACTCCTTGGTGAATGTATCAACATAAAACCCAACTGGAAAATGTTAAGAGCTAGGGTATGTTGTTGGAGAGAAAGCTGAATGAAGAATAAATTAAATTTTCCTTCTCTTTTTATATTACTGCATAAAACAAAGTATTCAACTCCAACCACCAATTTTCATTTAGCTAAAATCTGGGCATTATTACAATTTTGGAAGGGAAACTTTGGAGCATGTTGTTTTAGTCTGTTCTCTGGAACATTATTTTCAGATAGTGCTCTTTTATAGCACAATCTACGAGAGTAGGCAATTTGGCTATTGATTGCTTGGTCTCCTTTCTCATATATCCTGGCTGTTCTGTACCCATCTCTCACACAATTGTGCAGATCTGAAGTGGACTAAGTTCCTGTTTATTATGGCATGACTACTTTCACTAATCATGTTTGCAAATGAATGCATCATTTTGACATGACTTTCCAATTAAGTTGATCATGACCTATGTATTGAATACTTTGTAAAATGTAAAACTAACTTTTTGCTCAAACATGGATGATCCCAATTTTAATGAGGTTCTATGTATTCTTCCGTATTTTGTCTCATGATAACTGACTTAAATTCCATCTTACCAAAGAAATTATCTGCCTAACCATCTGTCACTTTTGAGTTCATGTTGTTCCACTTAACAACATTGGTTGGTTGAAACATTATAGAGATCCTGCTGCCTAGCAATCTCATTCCCAGGCAAGGAGTTGGATTATTCTCTTGTCCTGGAAAATGTCTACATGTATACTGACTGACACATTCAGGAGTATTTCAAAAATTCCATTTCTGCCATGACAGCCATTACTTGTCCCAGTTGCCTCCCAATATGTAATAGTGTATTTGCACAGCCACTATTACACACATCATGGAGCTGGTGATCTGATTATATGAATGATCTGTGTGACAAAGTTGTTATTTGTATGGCCAGCTTGAGAGGATAGTAGAAACCAAATAAATGGTTTCTGCCAGATATCAAATAGATTTAATGTTTGGAATAAAGGCACATCTGGCTGATTAACAGTTTTGCTCTGGAGGTCTGCTTTCTCTTTCAGAACTAATATCACCCTTTTGTTTTAGTGAGAACCAGGTAACATCAGAATGACATTTGAAGTGCAAATGAGAGAAATGAAGAAAATCAGATCATGTATGAATTAAGGCTCATTGGGACTCATACTCTGGCAATGTCTCTATTTCATATGCAATGAATGGACAAATTGCTACTGCATCTCCATTCTGCAACATTCACTAAAGTACTGGGAATTGGAGAGGAGATGAAATAATGGCGCTCATTCTAAGCAATTTACATATTATTTGTGGAAAAATCTTCTTTGCTTTAAGCTCTTCCTCCCTGCCCAATTGCCTTGTCATCAGAATGAGTAACATCATTTTTGGAGACCAGGAATGGATACAGTTGTGCATTCACCCCTTCCCACAACAAATGAGATTTTCAGGTGTACTTTCCTGCTGGGGTTTTTAAGTACTACTTTCCCCTTTTTGTTGTCTTGAGTGCTGCTATCTATACTGGCCATTGAAATTTTTTTTGTTACAAACTAGTCTCAGCAATTCATTGGCTACTTTGCAGGAACACTCCTTCAATTGATTATATGATTACTGTGGTTTGTAATGTCTTATACAGAGATATTTACCAGCAATACTAAAATAGCATAATGGCTACAACATTGGTTTGTAAAATTCAACTTGCCACTTCAAAACTCAGTAGAATAATGATTTTCTAAATTATTGTTATTGTGTTTCTTTCTCTGAACTATCAATTTGTCCTTTGGTTTTTTATTTTTTAAATACTTCCAATAGTGCATTGCTTCATCATTTGTCCAGTCACTAGTTACCTGAATAAAAAAGTTTTATCCAATCTGGATTTCACCCTGTTGAGCATGAAAACATTTTACTTCAATAACTAGAAAAATAAGGAAATGGCGCACTGCTGGATTTTTTAAAGCTGAGACAAAATACAAATAGCAGTTAAAACACACGTAGAGACAGAAATTGTTTTACCAGGTTTTAAAGCATCAACCTTCTGTTCACAGGGCAAGTGTTATGGCACTTCTTATAGGATTAGGGGCAAAAGAAACTCTAGAATAGATTAGAATCCAGCTGACCAGTAAGAAATATTTTTTATTATTATTTTTATGGTTGGCCACATGTTTAAACTGGATTTGGCATTTTTAGCCAAAAGAATCTCAAGAATCTGGGATTGGCAAATGTTTTTGATGGTGTTAAAGGTATTGTTCCAGGATGTAAGTTGTTCCAAGTAAAACTGTCATTTGGAATTGACTGATGATGGTTTTGTTCATGCCAATTATATTCAAATGGAGCTCCAAATGTTTTTTTGGGTTGCACTCAAGGCATCTATCACTATTGGCACTAAGTTTGTTTTCTTTTTCCACAATTATTCAACTTCTATTTGCAGAACTTTGTATTTTGTGATTCCCCCCTCCCCAGTTCTTTCTCTTCTATTCTGCTATTTCCAGGGCTTGCCATGTCCACTATCCAGACTTTTTTTGTTTTTTTGTTGAAAATTGTTAAGTCTGGGCGTTATGTGGCAGGTGCTTGTCTGTTTGAATTCTAAAGTCTAAATCTTCTTCGTTTCCTAATGCTTTATCTATTTTGTGGTTCTTGCTTGCAGGCAAATGGTATTTCTTGCGGATAGTCCAATGTTGTTACTTGGTCATACCATTGTATGTATTGTGATCATCTTGCAGTAATGGTTTCTTCAGCTTCTTTACAGAGATGGAATTTGCTATCTGTTGCTGTCTTCTCAATTTTGGTTTTGTATGCATTTATTCTTAAGACTTGGTCTTGTGCAGCCACAATTATCTTCTCTGTATTTTTCTTCAACTTTCTTCAATAACACTGCTTGGTCTTGTTATTATATGCTTTGCCTGCTAATTTTTCTATACTGGCCATGTCTCTTTTCTTTATTCTTTGTTGCCAGTTTGGTCTCTCTGGTATTCAGTAAGCTTTCAAGATGTACTACTTATCTCTATAGAGCAGTCATCAGCACAAAATAATTGATATTCAAATATTCAAAACAATTGTCAATGCTAGGATAGTAAATAAAAGTATATATACAAACAATTTTGATTAAAAAACTATATTAAATCAAATATGCTAAAAGGCTTGCTCAGGCTACACAAATACAACAATAAATAACAGAATAACAGAGTTGGGAGAGACCTTGAGGTCTTCTAGTCCAATCCTCTGCTCAGGCAGGAAACCCTACACCATTTCAGATAAATGGTTGTCCATTCTCTTTTTAAGAACTTCCAAAGTTGGAGCATTCATTCTGGAGGCAAGTTGTTCCACTGATGAATTGTTCTCGGTGTTAGGAAATTTCTCCTTAGTTCTAGGTTGCTTCTCTCCTTTAATTAAGAAATTAAAATTAGCAATCTGGAAAATATAAATTTAGAATAGCTGTCTAAAATACAAGTCTGGTGTACTTACAGTATTCCATGCCCACCTATTCTCCTTGACAGATAGTTTGTCAATGTCATTTTTTCTTGTCTTCCTATCCTGGCTTTTAGCTCTGCTTGAATCCAATCCACAGTTCCAGCTGTGAATCTAATGACTGGAATTTCCCAGGTGTTAATTGCCTTGAATTGTATTGCTTCCACTTAGTCTGGACTTTAAGATATTCTTCACTCTAACCTTTTTCTTGACTTTGGTGTGCTTGATGTTGTCATCCCTGAGGGATGCCTAGGTATTTGCAGTGATCTACTTCATCCAGATACTTGATGTTATTTCTATGGGGCACTTTGGTACCTTGATTCCTTCAGTTTTCACAACTTTTCCTCTCTCTCTCTCTCTCTTTTTTTTTTTTACAAATTTTATTAAATGTACATTTTAAAAACAAAAATGGACATGATTCAACTTCCCTGGCTTCAACAGTGCTATTAGTATTACCTTATGTTACAGAAAAAAACCAGAAACTTAAAATATATTCTTTAACAGGACAGAGTATAACAAACTGTGCGTATAACATCTGTAAATTTTTTGATAAACCATCTTTCAATCGTCCACATTGTATTTACATATCTTTCAGTTGTGCCCTAATATAGGTACTAATAAGAAGTCTTTACGATATCAATCGATAATCATCTCAGCGATCCTCCTTATCTCTAACCAATCGTACAAATTTTTCCAAATTTCATAATACTCTGTTTCAGTTTTATTTTTCATCTCTAGAGTTAACTTGTCCATTTCGGCGCAGGATAAAATTTTATTTATTATTTCTTCTTCAGTGGGGATTTCCTTTCCTTTCCATTTTTGGGTGTATGCCAATCTTGCTGCTGTTAAAATATGCAATAGTAAGTTGAAAGTTGCTTTGCTGAGTTTATCATTAATAATCCCTAATAAGAAGATTTCTGGTTTTAAATCAATTTTTTGTAGTAGTATTTCTTCCAGCCAATTTTTTATCCAATTCCAAAAATTTTGCTCCTTTGAACTTTTCCTCTCTTGATGATAAGGGTGGTACATTCAACAGGTGAGATATAAATAAAATATTATTGTGAATCTGATTGTTATGTCTTTATGTAAGTACATTTTGATGATTTAATTTTAGATAATTTAACTTTGTGGGTACGTGTGATTGATGATTGCATTTCTGCATGGAAAGATTGGAGGGCACAGCAGCTGGTATTTTGTCCAATGTTAGATGTGGTAGTCTGCTGTCTAGAATGAATGCAGATCATCCTCAACTTATAAGAATTCATTTAGTGATTGTTCAAAGTTACAATGGCACTGCTTTTCAACTATTCCAACATCCCCATGGTCACATGATCAAAATTCAGATGCTTGGCAAATGACTCATATTTATGAGGGTTGCAGTGTCCCAAGTGATCTTCCCTGCCACTTTCTGACACACAAAGTCAATGGGGAAGCCAGATTCACTTAACAAACATGTTACTAACTTAACTGCAGTGATTCACTTAACCACTATGCCTAGAAAGTTCATAAAATGAAGCAAAATTCACTTTAAAATGTCTCACTTAGCAACAGGAATTTTGGGCTCAGTTGTGGTTGTAGGTTGAGGACAACCTGCACCTTGTAAGCTGCTGTCAAGGACAGAACTTTTCTTAAACCAGCTTAAAATCAAGCCATTATGAGCACAGGACAGAAACAGCTTGAGTTTGCAATGTGATTATTATTTAGACTCTATTATTGGGGCAGGTATAGTGAATCTACCTTTGCTGCTTACTACCTTTGCTACCTTCTCCTTGGAATTATTTTCAGAGTATAGATCTTAAAAGTGTGCAGATAAATGATAGCTATTATCTGCATCTTAAAAGGAATCCCATTTCAGGTTGACTTATAACTGGGATATTAAATTAAGACTACTTGAGTTGCTTTGGTTGAATGATCTTTATTAGAAAATGAATGGGAAAGTGTGCTCTTCTAGTTGTCCTGGAAAGTGTTGTAATTACTTTCAGTAAGACCTATTTATAACTATTTATTATTTTGACAGTGATATCGGACTATCTGGCAGGACTGGACCTTAGGGGCAATGTTTTGAAGAAATTCAGTTCCTTCTTGCCAAACCCTGTCCAGAAGATGGTGCTGTGGTCCTACCATTCAACCCCTAGGATATTAATGTGCATCATCCTACATAGGATCTCTTGTCTTATTCTGAAACATCTGCCTTCAACACATTATCTTAGTTCTAACCATTGGAAGTTACTTTACTCAGCCCAGTGCTGCAAGAATGGCCACTATGTCTTAATCTGCACTTCTTGTCTCACACCAAGATGGTTTCCAAACTTACATGTGTATATTATTCATGTTTGATGCAATTTTATTCTGCCTACATCCCTCTCTTGTTACTTTATGGACTTTTTTATTATTACACTGAACATCCAGTACTGTCCTTGTCTACACTGTCAATATCTTTCCATTTTTTTAGTTACGTATTACTTTTCTGTGCATATCTCAAACTGAAGCAGGCATACTGTTCAAGATGCTCTACCATGCTTTGAGTAGTTTGCTTGGTAATAAATGCATGTCTTCCCTTCTGCTTCTTTCTTCTTTTTATCTATTTCTCTATTCTCTCTATCTATCTCTCCCAATCTTCTGATCAGCCAATTCTTGCTGGCAAAGAAACATGTTGGGTTCCCTTCACTTCCTTATTTCCAAGCTGGATGTATGAGTTGCCATATCGTTTATTGGCTTGGTAAACTTCCAGGTTCACCTTCATAATTCATGCATGTCCTTAATGTATTTAGCGGTTGCTGTGATTTCCTGCCCAGCCTTTCTAGATAAGGAATTTGTTGTCTGGGCCAGTGATCAACATCTAAGACATCTTATTTCTCACCCCTGTTTTGGGAGAAGCAATCACACTGATTATTCTCACCCATATTAGAAGTAAACAGTCAGAAGAAAAAGTTATAATTGTGAGGTTGATAGGAAATAATTTTGAATAGGAAGTGATTTGAAAAAAGGGTAATTTAAACCAGGTATTTCTCTTAAAATATATTTATTAAGATAACTTATAAGAATAGTGTTTCATCCTAAGGAAATCTGTTGTAATGGACAGCTAGAAATGTTAATTTTCTTTTTCATCAGCTGTATGTATACTGCAGTGGTATGTGGGAATGGCCTTGGACAAGAAGACACAACTAAGGGATCAGTCAGATGAAAGGCAATTTTATCAATAGCAGGAATTTGGGCAGGGCAAGAGATTCAAAGAAGACCCTCCCCTAGTTTTGGGGTGATAAAGGGGGGGAGAGAAGTACTTTGAGACTGCAAAGACTGATCTGTCTTTTGAGGCAGACCAGATAGAAAACACAACCAGATGAGCTAATTTTACTTTATTATAAATTAATATTAACAGTACCTTGCAAGTTTGGCACCAAAACTAGTTTACAATAAAAAAAAAACAGCAGGAGCAGCAGCAGAAAACACAGTCACAAATTCTGTCACTGATAGGATATGCTATAAAGTCTATTTCCATAAGATCCAGAAGATACTTCTTTTGCTGTTTTGTTTTAGTTGTCCCCACCTTTCTCACACTAATGAATCTTACCTCAGCTTAGAAAAATTTGAATAGATAACAATTAATCATTAGCTGAATTGATTGTCACTGATATTAAACAAAAGCTCCCTTATAGCAGTTGATTCAAATGAATGATGACATTAATTTTGGCTGAACCGGATGCTTAGTATCCTTTCCTGTGTGACATTGTTAAACTGAGGGCAGTATAATTCAAGAATTCAATGTAAAGTCAACAATTTCACTTTTAACTTCCTTTAAATAGAAAAGTGTACATGTAGAGGTTAGCCTTGACTAATTTATGCTGACTTCATGCTAACTTTGAATATATTTGTTGAAGATTTCCTGTAGCATATATTTGGGGCTGTCAGAGAAGCTTTTATCCTGGAAAAAAAATGTGCTGGTTTTAATTACAATTTTAAATAGCTCTATAACCATTGTGAACTCTAGGTTTACATCATTTTTATGATAGCCCCATAGATCCTAGTTTATTGATTTTGTCATCTGTTTCATTACATTTAATGCAAACCTTTTGTACTGAGTTACTCTGTTCTCTGGGGACTGCAAAGGAAGAATCAGGATGTAGTATCTTGGCCAAAACAGCACAACACATATAATTTTATCAGAGACTGAACCAATCATGAAAGGCCATTAATATCATTTAGTAGGATGTTGCAGACATATGCCAGTTTGAACTGTTCAAATGGCAAAGGCAGGCTTTTCAAGCAACATTTATCCCAGTTCAGCATCCCATTTTCTATAGAGATTACTTATTTTAGTAATATTTTCATTTTGTGATATATTTTTGGTAAATATATGGCAACAATAATAATTTAACTATTATTTTTTCCATTCAAGCAATAAAAATATGTAAAACATCTGGTGCTTATGTGTCAAACTCAAAGCTGATCTAAGCATTCAAGATAAGTGTAGGAATGCACGTCAGTATTCCCATGCATATGTATTTGTACCATGTCAAAAGCAACATGGTAAACAGGGATACGATAAGCATCCAGCAGATCTATGCTCCCCATTTCAATCTGGCAGAGAATTATTTTGAACTGAGAAAAGTACTACTTTCTAATTTACTATCAAAGATTATGTGATTTGATTTAGCAGACACAGAGTGGGTGGTTAGTAAGCACACCACTAGCACAAGAGACTGCAGTACGCACAGAAGCAAGGTCCCTTCTAATTCCAAAAAATATCCCCACACACATCATATAAAATCTTATGAGTTCTTGGGTTCCATATGTAATAGCTCAGGGAAATCACACAAAATTATTTCTTAAAATATGTAAATAGGGACAATGGTAGTTGAAGATACATAGAGTAAAAAATGGTTAAAGTTTTTTCTTCATACCTTAATGCTTGAATCCCATTTATCCAATGAAATGTAATGATGGGAGCAAGCATAATGTAGTGTTAAAGTGTTGAATTAAAACTGGGAAAACCCAGCTTCAATTTTTACACAGCTATAAAGTTCATTGGATGTCTCTGGAATAATCATTATTGCTCACCCTAGCCTACTTCACAAAGTGTTGTAAGGTGAAAATGGAATGGGAGAGAATCATACATACCACTTTCAGTTGTTAGAGAAAGGTGAATATAATTATAAGATATAAACAAGTTCATATCAGATGAAAAGATACTTCTTCATGCAGCACACAGTTAAAATATGGAATTCATTACTTTAATTGGACTGAAGAATTCCACCTTTCAAGGCTTTAGAACTGGAGTTGATAAAACTATTAAAACTCTGTATGGCAGGAATCATGTATTATTTCTACTAATCTCAGAGACAGAAAGAGATGGGGGAATATTGAGATTAGATATGTATGTGTGCTTGTGTACATTCCTGCAGAATAGTTGTGAAAGGGTTCTCAGGTGCTCAGTTCCTGCTAAAGGTTTTCTCATAGACATAGGATTTTTCACCGAGAAACTGAGTATTGCCTAGATGACCTTTGATTCAGCGCAGAAGAACACTTCTGTTGCCAAATTTCATAAGAAAAGAATTTAGTCTTGACACATGACAGTCAAAAAAATAAACTATATATATGGTGGAATGTTATCCACCATAAAGTCTGCCAGAATATTTTTGTATCTCAAAAACCAATGTTCAAAGAGAGGATTGTCTATGGAAAAAATGCCTAAGCTGGTAGACTTTTGATACTTTTTCCTGCTGGTCCATTTTTTATGAAACCAAGATTTTATCAGTAAAGCAAAACTATCTGTAGACTTTTTCCTTTTCGTCATTACCTATTAGAGAGGCACAGTTTGCATCACTGAATAAGTGAAAGCTAAAGCAAAGAGAGTTTAGGAAGCTGGGAAAAACTTTAGTAATATCAAGACAGCCAATTACAGAACTTCCTTTCATTAGCAATTGGCCTTTATTTGATAGAAGCTAAAACTTGTAACTAATTAACCCTCCCCCCCCGCACACAAATATACAGACACAATTATTTCCCTCTCCATTTTCTCGTGTTTTTAATGTAGCATTCTCCAGATACATAATATTTTTTTTTAAAAATAGGCTACTCAGTCATGTAGGAATGCACATGTGACTAAATGCAGTTACATACATAAAGCATGTTTAGAAATGATTAAGGGTAAGAAAAAAAAGTTGGATATGATGTGTTACATTTTTAAAAAAAGTTTGAGTTGCATTTGTAGCTTTAATTAGGTATTGGCTTCTGAAATAATGACTATATCTACTGAGTTTGGGTGGATTGTGATGACAAGTTTGGTTGCCATGCTTGAAAGTTAACTTGTATAATGGGAAGTCATTTCTATCCATGCAGGTTCTTTGATCGAGTACAGTGGTACCTCAGTACTCATTGTTAATTGGTTCCAGGCGATGAATACCAAACAATTTTTCCCCATAAGGAATAATGTAGTGAGTCACAAGGCAGCTGATACTGATAAGTTCTAGCTTTTGCGTTGAGTACCGGGACCAAATTTTCACATCAAAATGCATTGAGTACCAAATTCAATGAGTTTCAAACTTGTTGAGTATCAAGGTACTGCTGTATTTGGGAAGCCAGCTAATAAAAAAAATCACTTGCAGAAGTTCACCTTTGCTGCTTTGAATTGTGGCAGGTGTACCTATCTGTCAAAGGTGTCACTACACTCCTGGCCTTCCAGAAGAGACCAAAAACTTGGCTCTGATGCTTGGCCTGGAGCCTCGTTAGGGCCCACTACATTAAGGGTGACTGACAGGATAAGGAATATTCTAACTCCGAGGCTGCACATCATCTGGGTTTTTAATTTTAATTTTTACCTTTTTTCTATTGTAATTGTTTTTATACTTTTATACTTTTATTATATTGTAAGAGTTGCTGAATTAGAGAGATGGCTGACATTGTTGTTGTTAGTTGCGAAGTCGTGTCCGACTCATCGCAACCCCATGGACAATGTTCCTCCAGGCCTTCCTGTCCTCTACCATCTTCTGGAATCCATTTAAGCTCATGCCTACTGCTTCAAGTGACTCCATCCAGCCACCACATTCTCTGTCGTCCCCTTCTTCTGTTGCCCTCAATCTTTCCCAGCATTAGGCTCTTCTCCAGTGAGTCCTTCCTTCTCATTAGGGGGCCAAAGTACTCCAATAAACAAACAAACAAGTTAGCAATATTTTTCATTACACATAGTGAAAGGTTTCCTGTTTCTTTCAATTAATGATGAAGTGTAGTGGTACTGAAAATTATATAGAATTGTTAAGATTTTCAGATGGCTAATGCCAATACTTACCAATATTAGCTTAATAGTATTCCATTTGTAGTAACTGAAAGTTCTTAACTCGTTGGCACATTGCCTTAGATTCATTTAAAAAGAAAGTACTTAGTAATGAAATATTTTGCTTACAGAAGCAAGATTACTTGTCATCCAGTGCATTAATTTTTTAAATTTATAGTTTTTCTTGTTGTATGGATCACCTGAGCTGCTTTCTCAAATTTTATTGGTATGAAATCACTTCAAATTTATACTGTTAAATCTGTATTATGGAATCATACTTGGATAGCCCACAGTCTTGATAGTCATATAGAATAGAATAGAATAGAATAGAATAGAATAGAATAGAATAGAATAGAATAGAATAGAATAGAATAGAATAGAAGCTGGAAGGTCTTCTAGTCAAGGTCTTCTAGTCAAGCCCCCTGCTTAAGCAGGAGAACCTATACCAGTGAGATGGACTGCATATAAATTTAATAAATAAATAAATGGTGAAAAATTTACCTTGGAGACGGTGAAACTGAAAAAGAAGAAAAAGGAAAAAAACAGCTTCATGTTAACAATGTTAACCTTGGTATTGTTCCTGTTCTGCCATTTAAGATTTTAATGCTCCCTGAAGTCAGTCTTACTGTTTTCTTGGAAATATTTTTGGCTTGCCATTGCCTTCTTCCTGCAGCTGAGACTGACTGGCTCAAGATCATCCAGATGGCTTTGTGCCTAAGGCAGGAGTGCAACTTCTGGTCTCCCAGATTCTACACTGATACCTTCATCTACTACTCTAAATTGGCTGTCTAGCCACTCCCCAAAATATACCAAAGTTGTACAGAGTTGTATAGTTAGTTGAATATCTCTTTCCTCTTTTATCAGCATTTCTAGGAGTTACCTCAGTGTTCTCAATATACTCATGCAGATATTTAATTCTCAATTTAGGATTTGCACAGATAAACAAATCATTATTGAGAGTTGTTATTCACGGGCCGTTCCACACCTTGGGATAATTAATCCAATGAAACTGAGAGTTTATGTTCCAAGAAATTGACAAAAAGGATACTGCAAAGCTTGGTAGCTACTGTATGTAGCAAGAAAATTATGACTGGATAGATTGACAGAAAGAGGGAAAGAAGCACTGGGGTTGGTTAGTGTATTATATAGAGGGGAAGCTACTGTATATAAACAGAGAGCAAACACCAGATTCACCAGTTTGGAAGATGTTATCTAGTCATCTTTGCAAGCAAATAACCAAACTCAGAGACCACCAAAGAACTCACAATTCCAGCCTGTGGGCCTATATCCTCTTTTACTGGAAATACTTCTTTTAAAAAAAACTTAGCTACTGTAATAATATACATTTTGGAGCAGCACATTAAATGTAAGGATATGGGTATTATTACAGTATAAGCAATGACTGCATACCAAAATGTTCTCAGAGCTTGATTTCTTGATTTTTTAAAAAACACTCGTTATTGTATGTTTGTGTGAGTGTGTGATAGAGTTACGCAAAATGCCATTTTATAAATAAGGATTGTGTTCTTAATTCCAGTGGTCGATGGATCTAAATATTTATAGACAGGGAAAACAGGAGAGGGGAGGAGATTGACAGCAATGGATTTATAACTTGTTGGATTGTCTCCCAAAGGCAAAAATGTGGGAAAACTTTCACATCACTTTCAGAAAAGTCCTGCTGAATATTCTTCAAATAAACTCTCTTGTCTTTCCCCCCCCCTTCTTTTCTCTCCCTCCCCTCTCTAGAAGTGGAGAACAACAAATAAGGCAAGGATAACTAGGGAACCATACATTTTTCACCAATTGCTATGTGCTATGATAGCCATTTATGTTATTTGGTATGCAGTGTTCATTACATTAGATATTAAGCACAATAAAATGAGGACAGTGTAAAAAAATCCAGAAATTGAAAGTTTGGGAGACGGGGAGGAAGGAAGAGGAGAGAAAGTTTTCAAATTTAAGATTGACCATAACATTTAAGTCATTTTCTCAATATTAATGTTGAAATTATTTTTCCAAAGAAGCTTCTTTCAAATTCCAAATCACTTTTGCACTAAAAAGATATATGCATGTACCAATAAAGGGGAATAGTATAGCTCAGGGCTGAAATGAGGGTTGTCTGAGCTTGGCTGTTTTCTTCCAGACGTTTCATTACCCAAACTAGGTGTGACCAGCACTGAGGTTACCTAGTTTGAGTAATGAAATGTCTGCAAGAAAACAACCAAGCTCAGATAGCACCAAGGACTCCTCATATATACATCTGTTAGGATCCTCACATTTAAATATGCACATACTATGTATATTCTTGCAAATATTTGAAATCTGGGGCAAAGTTCCATGAAAACAATATGCATGTGCTTCCACTTTTGCAGAGTCTTGTAGGACACATAGAGTAGAAAGTAATCACCTATACTTGATGAAATCCCTTCTTCCCCATAGATTTTAAAGATGAATGAGCCAATCCTTCTGTGCATGTAGCAGTTTAGCGCAGTTATTTCATTTCTCTTAAGGTCTGCTATGGAAAACCACAGTTCTGACTGAGGGTGAAATGCAATTAAAAACAACCCATTCTTATTTTAATTAACAGCAGACTGTTTGAGTAAAAATGTTGGATTTAAAAAACAGAAATTTTATCAGGGAAAGTCTATTTCTTCTGTTGCTGATGTGCAATTAGAAGGCAGAAGTTGGAAGAAGAACAAGTTACCAGGGTATCTTGGCCAATCTGGGAGATATGAAGATTCATTGGCTCTATTAATCTTTAATTCTCTGAAGTTTTTTTAATGAATCCTTTTTCAATGTGAGTGTAGTAATATATCATTCATATTTCTAGTATAATTTAGCTATTTATCTCTTGGTCATTCAGTTTAGTTTCTCTTCTTAGTTCTTATTCAAGTTGGATCATAATATAATTAGTTGATTGGAGTTAATATACCTATACTCCTGAAGAGAGAAGAAATAAAAATAATGTGAGTTCTGAAAAAAATGCAGCAACTCATAGATATAGTTTTTTTCCCCTTCCATGCTGAGAAAACAGTAGCTAGTAGTTCTTTCTTTTGCTTTCAATGGACATTTTCATAAGGGAGCACAACTAGCATAGATTCTACATCTTACCTACTGCTTTATCTCCATGATGGGAAAAAGTGATACCTGTGTAGTTTTTAAATATGTAGAACAAGAAAAAGCAGAGACAGATCAATTGAATATGGAAGACCTATTTTAAAACATTGCATTTTGAAGCCTACTATGATTTTTATAGAGATTTACCATAAAGCTTCATAAATCCTTACTCCACAGCTTTGTGGGAAATATCTCTTATTAGTTAAAAGGTCCAGCAATATGCTTTTATTTAATTTCTTAGAAGTATTTAATCTCTTAGAAATGAAAATAAAACTATTAGTTTATATATCAAAGTGCAATTTTGCAAGAAATTAGCATGGCACTATCACATGTTTAAAATCCTGAAATTAGTGGGAATAAGGGATAAACTTGCTAAAGCAAGAATTAGCCATCCTTAAGCTGGAGAGAATTGTTATAAATTACATTTCAAGGCTACCAAGAAAATGGCCTGTGAGTTAGGAGGGAAAAGTCTAGCCTTGCTCTGTTTTCCAAACTGAGTTAATGAATAAGGTATCAGTGCTAGAAATTGTATATGTATTAACTGGTTCAGTATCAAGTAGCTTTAAACTAAAGAATTGCTTTTGTCTGTTTAGGCTGCAGTTCCCTTTGATTCATTGAGACTTGCTTATAAATAGGCACTTAAAATATTAGGCTGATTTTACAAATAATTTTAGAAAGTTCTATCATCTCTGCTCATCCTCAATATTTGAAATTCTATTACAGTTATTACAGTGCATACCACTCTTATTTAAATGGTCAGCATTTGGGAATCAAATACATTACTTTAAGCTCTTGTAAATATATAATAGAAATATTATAACTAGTCAATACGGGGTTCACTTTGGTATTGGTATGGCTTATGTGTCTATTCAAAATTAATATACAATTTAAATAATTAATCAAACATCTAATCCATTGATTATTTTCTCCCTAAAATATATTTATTAGGCCTGGAAAATTATTTGTTCTTTGAAACCAGTGAAACCAGTGCAATCTCTACTTTTACTTTATTTATATATTTCTTAATAACTCAATTTTTACCTTCTATTTTTATGAGAGATAATGCCTGAAATAAGTCCTTAGTTTTTAAGAAACAGGAACAGCAATGGATATAGGTCAGAGTAGTACTACATATTTATTTCTAAAGTACTTTAAATCCAAAAGAATAACTAAAATTAAATAGTGCATTTAAAATCTAAAAAGACTATAAGAACAGGGAAAGACTCTGAGGAATTTGTGTAATAAACTAATTATGAATCCCTTGGTTAATGAAATTAACATTTAAGGTTTATATTTACATTTTAGAATGTTTTAAGTATTTCTCATATATTATCTTGTGCACACAAAAATTCCTGTAGGGAACATTACCATACTACCGATGAGAGAAGATGCCTGACAGAGAACGATTTTATTAAATCTACCTCATGAATACTTTACAGAGGCAAAATTCAAACCAAGGATATGTTAATTTATAGCAATATCTCTTTAGTGATAATACCACAACATACCGTACTTTTTCTCCCTACCCCTATTTTAAGAGGGAATTGTATTGTCTGCCGAGATATATATAAAAAATACTATTGGCATGGATTCCCCAGCTTCTGTCTCTTTCAAAATTCAGTCCCAAACATCCTGAAGGATTTGGGAAATCTTTGGAAAAAATGTTAGAATGAAAAAATAGAGAAAATGAGGATTTTTCTTTATATGAGTATATGCTGGTTATAGTTCTATATGCAGCTTTTTTATTTAGCATTAAGTCCAGATGCTTAGTGGAATTTAGTTTTGAAGCTGTAGGATATTGTCCTTTGTCATTATTGTTTTTCTATAATGTTTTTATCTGAGAAATTCTGATTTGAGCACCTGAGGATTTTCCTGCATTTCCATACTCACACACAAACATCCTACTCTTCGTTTTTAAACATGCTAGTTTTATTTAGCAACTAATTGGCTGCCATAGAAAACTTTGTTCTTGTAGGAAAGTATGACATGTGCACAGAGAATTTAATTATTGTATTGCACTCTGCCTCATTTGTCAGTCTAACTTTGATGACAAGAAAGCAAAAAAAAAAAAAAGTGATTCAGCCAGAACTAGACAACATGTTGGAATTCTATATACTGTTGAAATATAACGCTTTGTGAAAGGCTAACTAACTTCAATTTTAAAATTAAGTGGAACCTAATTTGTGCAGTTGTTAATATGTAAGTACTGAGATTTAAATTTTATTCACTTTCATTAGACTTGAAAGTAGATACATATTTGAGGGGGGAAAATCCACAAATAGGAATATGAAATACCTGAAGTACTTGAAGTATTCAAGTAGCTTCTATTGTCTTCTCCATAGCATCCCATCCAACTTTGGAATAAAAATGGCACTATGGATAATACTTTGTTCTTTTTTCGGCACCAAGCAAATACTTTTCTCTCTCTCTCGGGTCTTCAGATTTAAATTTTAAATCTTTGTAGCAAATCTGCAAGATAGTACTCTAATTAATTTTATTTTTACTGCTTTTAATTAATGCCTTTTTAATGAGACATGTGGTTAGCAAGGTAAACCTTTTTAAAGTTCATTGTTTGATGGTGGATGGGTAAGCAGTATATTAGGAATGCAAAGGCTAGTAGAATCTAATATGGCACCTTTGTGCAAATTAGAAAAATGTGTTTTTGAAAAGATGGAGGTAAGAACAGTGTGTGGGCCACTGTGTATGCTATCCTGTTCACTGAGTAAGAAATGTCCTCACGGGCTAGAGGGGAATGTCTATTTATTTAGCCATCCAAACATCCATTGTTGCTTTTTGTTTTTGTTTTTCCCAGAAATGAAAGCATCAGTGATTCCTAAGCTTTTTTGGTGCTCCAGTCAGACATGAAACTCTTGTGCAATGAACAATCTCAACAAACACACCCAATATTACTTAGAATTACTATATATGGGATACAAAAATGTGGATGAGAACAAAGAGATAACAGCAAATTTTCTCCACACTGTTTGTTATCCCAATTTTAGCAGCAAAATTTGGTAGTGTCAGACTTCCCTTCTTGCCATTAAACTGAAAAAGCAAGAATTCAACAATTCTGATTAATATTATTTATGAGAAACAAGGTAAAGGTGTAACAGAAGAATTTGATGGATATTCTTTTTCAAAGGAGACACTGATATTTCATCAATTTGTGACTGGATCAGTTCACCTTCATTTGGTTCTATTAGATTTTTCCCCTTCCTCTTAATTTTATAGACTATGTTTTCCTTTCCTTAATTGATTTAAATATTGATTTAATTGATTTAAGTATTAAATATATGCATTGCTAAAGTTATGAACATTACTTGGCATATTTTGACCAGTATGGCAAATGTTACCAAATTTCAGTTTATTTGAAGCATGAACATACTATTCTGTACAAATAGGATTTCTAATTTAGTCATTATCTTGCAATCCCATACCCCACCAATTGGCAAACACATGCAGTATATTCAGGATACATTAGCTTCCCATGAAATAATTTTCATATTTTGGAAGAAAATGTTTTTGTTTTTTCTCTATATATTTATCAGAAACAGAATGATTTAAGCCTATTTAGTTGTTTTACTTAGAGATTAGCTGGTGGTATATCAATATTATGATTAGTGGTAACTCACTACTTCACACCTTCAGTTCTGGCTATTTATGCCAACTGTTGATGCAATGCTTGGCATTAGTAATATCAATGTTTAAGTTTTTTCCCTATTTTATTATTTATTATTTGAGCACTGAAAAGCCTTCTCAGTGTAACACACATATACACACAAAATAATTCTTAAAAATAATAAAACAGCAGTACCTAAGACATACAGGTTATTGTTGTTTTTTTAAAAAAGATGACAGTATTAATAATACTGAGAGAATGTTCCATGTGTTATTTGCTTTGCCTTCTTTTTTAAGTTTATGTTTCCAAACATAAAGGATTTTGCTCCTCAATTTTGTTGTATTCTTGTATTTTTTTCTTCAAAGTCTTAATGACATAAGATATATCATCTGTAATGTTTTTACAGGAATAGCCTGATTTACTCTGTTGTAACAATAGCAGTCTTCTTACAATTTAAAAACTTATCAAATTTATTATTGTGAAAGCATCAGATATATTATTTAAAAGCTGAGAAAGTAATAAGTGCAAACATACGTATTGTGGTTGGGGGGAGAGAAAAGAAGGGAGAATGTGTATGAAAAAGTGAAAGTATGAATAACTATAAAGAATAACTAAGTTCCATGTGACCCAAAGATTCTTGCATTGATAATTTTTTTATAATATAATAAGAAGCCTTGGTCTTTGATTAGTTTCTGAGAAATGCTATTAAATATCTTAGTGAATTCTAATTCAGCAAGTCAGCCACTTTTTCTGTCAGCAATGACCCCCTTGAGATTAGTGACAGATAATATGGAGGAATTAAAATGCCCCCACCCACTCTTTATTGGAAATTACTATTTCAAGTGTCAAATTTATATCTATGAATTATTTTGCATACAGTTTGATGACCGTAGTGGAGCATTGCTAACAGGACATATGCCTCATTGGAAAATGAGGTAATAGAGGTAGTCCTCATATACCACCCGCAATTGGATTAGGGACTCCATTGCTAAGGGACATAGTTGCAGAAAGGAGAAGGGGATCATGTGACCACAACTTACTTACAACAGCAGTTTATCACTTCCAGCTGCAATCAGTAAACAAATCATTGCAGGTTAAGGGCGACATCATGTGACCACAACTGGTAACTTCTGGCTTTCCCATTGATTTTGCTTGTTGGTTGTGCTGATCAGAAATGACAATCACATGATTCTGGGTTGCTGCAGTTGTTGTAAATCCGTCTGGTTGCCAAGCATCTGACTTGCAATAATGTGATCGTAATTTCAAGCAATCACTGAACTAATGAATGGTAATTGAGGACTACCTCTTTCCCTCAAGTCATGGAAACATGTGGATATTTTTGTTTCTAATTTCAAAGATTAAAAAGGGATGCCATGGTTACCTGCTAAAGCATGGGACTCGTAGGACATGGGCCCATCCAGCTTGGTATTAATTTCATTGACGGGTTTCAGCTCAGTAGACCAGGGAACCTGGCATCATCTTCCTGGATTTTTTTTTTTAATCATTAAAGCACACCTCTTCCTCTTTCTATCAGATTCTAATCATCTCTGTCATTCTGTCTGTTACCACCTGTTTCCTTTGCACTAGGTAACCTGGAAAGGAAAATAAGGAATAAAAAGAAATGGATTTGAAAGAATTTCCCTCTCCCCTCTTCTGCCCCAGTTTTGTGCCCATTATTCTGGCCTTCTACACATACTACTCCACTTTGGAATCTATTCTGTGGTTAGATCACTGTTTAACTACTCCAGGATGATGAATCCTGGGTGTGTCAATGAGAACAGAAAAAAGCAAAGGAGGGAACACTCAGAGCATCTCCAGCTCTTTGTGATTCAGCTCCAAGCTAACTATCATTGAAGAATGTTGAAATATATCTGCTGTATCAGACCAAGGATACACTTAAGTCCAGCATTTTCTTTTTCATAGTGTGAAGTTGCTCTCATAAAGAATGGCTAAACAGAACTCGATGAAAAAACGTAATCAGCCTAGATGATCTGTTTAGAAGCAGGGCATACAGAAAATGCTTCCCCTCTGTTCATGCCCTTTGTGTTGAAAAAGAGCGAGAAACAGAGAGTATCCTGTCCTTGAGCAAACTGCCCTTTCACATTTTCCCTGCATGGCAGGGATTTCAATTTCCACTCCCTAGTCTTTCAGAAAGTGGATTATTTTTATGGCTACTTATCTCAATATCTGGAGAGCAATGCAGATATATCAGGATGTAGGGTGAAGCAAGCAATGGTTTATTACAAGAGGTTGAGGCAAGTCTTCGACCAGTAGGGAAACAAAGTGCCAAAAACTCTACTGTGCTTCAAAAAAAAAAAGATAATTTTTTCTCATCCCTAAAAATAAAGTGATGCAGTTAGGACAATTAATCAGTGGAACAACCTGCCTCCAGAAGTTGTGAATGCTCCACACTGGAAGTTTTTAAGAGGAGACTGGACAGCCATTTGTCTAAAATGGTATAGGGTTTCCTGCCTGAGCAGGGGATTGGACTAGATGACCTCCAAGGTACCTTCCAACTTTACTACTACTACTACTATTACTACCACTACTATTATTATTGTTACTATTATTATTATTATTATTATTATTATTATTATTATTATTATTATTATCTCTTCTGTCATCTCAACAAAGGATAGCTTCAGAGCTGATTCCAATGATCCTTGAAGATCTGTGCTTAATTCAAAAGTAAAAACTTAAAGAACTCCATATGGGATCATGCATGTGTATTTTTTTAAAATAATCTTAAAGCAGCTGGTGTATGGGTAGGTTTTTGTTTCAAATACACTGTTTCTAAACTTGCATGCCTTAAATTTCATTAAGCATTCTCCTGAGAGAATACTGTATATTGATCCTCCAGGGCAAGCTACATATATATGTTCAGCTGGGTAGGTTGAACTTTTATTTTCATGCAGGTTCAACTAAATATCCTTATATATGTTAATTCAAAAGTCAAGATCATCTTGTAGCCTGTTAGCCTTCAGATTTAAAAAAACTGAGAGAAAAAAATTGAGGCCTATCCATTGCTTCCAATTTCCCCCTTCACCTTCTAAAGATAAGATCTGCTTGTTAGCTCTTAATGGAAAAGCTCTATTTCCTGTAATAAAGAAGAATATTGTTGTCAGTTCCAAGACTATTACTTCTGTTCTTATAAAATCATGCTTCCTACATGTATGTATGTGTGTATATATATATAGGTGTGTATGTGTGTGTGTGTGTGTATAGATATATATTTATGTATGCAGGGCTTTTTTTCTCATAGAACGCCTAGAACAGAGTTGGATGGAACCTTGTAGGGTAGGCAAGGCGGGTTGTATGACGTGTGAGTTCCGGCACCTTTTTTTTTTTTTTAGAAAAAAAGCACTGTGTGTGTGTGTGTGTGTGTGTGTGTGTGTGTGTGTGTGTGTGTGTGTGTGTTTTCTGAGGTTTTCGCGGGTGTTTGTATGTAGGTCTTTGGTTCTTCGGGTTTTCTCCCACGTAGAATTTGAAGTGTCTTGCCGACGTTTCGACGAAGTCTCATTCGTCATCTTCAGGCTGGTGCTTTCGGCTTCTGCTTTCTGTCTTTATCATCAGCCACATCACAAAGAATGTCATCGCTGACTAGGATTCCACCATCACTGTGTTCTAGACGATGGACCTGTATCCAGTAGTTTGGATCCTTGGCGATTGCCTTCCTGTACCTGGTGACGGCTTGTTCAGTCAGACTCAAAACTTTCATGTGCCCGTCCCCACAGGGGGCATATTCCTCTGATGTACATTGTTGAAAGAATATATTATTTTGAGCATTTTGTCTATCTACAGAAATAATTATCTGGATATATTTGTTGTGGAAGGGTACATGGCAAGTACAATATCCATACCGATCTGAATTTGTTACTGTACATTTATATGTGGACACTGTAGGAACAATCAAAACTAGATTTTCCCTTCCTTATTGCAAGAATAGGCTTAATTGCATGGCACCTGCTATACTTCTTAATCTATTTTCCTGATGTTATTTGTCACTGGTTTTTTTCCCAGGTTTCTTTTGTAACTGTGTGGATTTTGCTTGTGTAATTGTATTATATATATTTCAATCTAGAGGTAGTATTGTTAATTTTCAATGGAGGGAAAGTAATGCCATGGAACCAGTTCTTCAATATTTGTCTTCATGGATTCAGGGAGGGGAAGTGAGCCTAAGAGTCTCATGATATTTTAGGGTCATAAATCCATTTCTTTTCATTTTATGATAGGCACAGTTTGAAAGAACAATTTGTTTGCTTATCTTGGCACCTTGTTTTCTTTCTATGACTGTGAAGCTATGACGGTGTGAATAAGATGATTATTTTAAAAATTGTACTCCCACAATACAGTCCAGTGCAGTCACATAAAGTAGTAAAATGGCACGTATAAATTCCTGCTTGTAACTTATAGCATTCCCTCATGCCAAAATTATATATTCTACTTCTACTGCATTACATACTGATGTATGTATATAAAGAGTGCCTGTATGAGCACTGAGCAGCAATTTCTTATCAAGAAAACAACAACAACAGCACGGAAAACAAAAGTGTGTCACGTGCAAGCAGCACTAAAGTGCCAAGGTTTTGCTTTTGTATTTCATGAGCTCTCGCATTCTCCCAGGTATACTGCTAAATTGTCTTTATTGTATGAGGAGGATTGTGAAATCAGTCATGAGTTATAAAGTGTTTAGCTTCACAAGGCTGAGAAGAGCTATAAGCAAACTTCAATACATGGTAAATAGGGGCCTCCGAGCAATGGCAAGATTAAAACCGCATTACAAATATAAGTTAAAAAATCAAGATTTCTGGCTATGGAAGGTTATTTAATTAACAGATATCAATGAGCCATGTTATTCTCATTTAATTAGTAATAGTATATTCCCAAAAACTGAGCCACTAAAGAAGGAAAAACAAAATGGAAATAATGATTTAACCAAGAATTGAAATATGTGTTAGCAGTTCCACCACCAGCACTGAAGTTTGGCCATTTTAAAAGCTGTCTAAATTTATTTCTACAATTACCTGTTCCCCTGATATTGTTCCTTCAACTGTGGTTTAATTTTGTTAGTATTTCTAAGGACATATAAAAGGTCACTTGTGGGTATTCTTAGGTATTTTTGCCTGTCTTTAACTTACAACCAATTAAGAGCCCTCAGTTGCACCTGTGTATTCCAAAAAAAAGTGTGATCTGATTTGAATGAAGTTTAAGCATATTTTATTATGTTTGCAAACTTGGTGCATTCTGATACAACACTTACAACTGTTTAGTAATTAACTCTAGGTTTTTTAGCCTGAATCATCTTTGATCTGGTTTACATTATTAAAACCTTATTTTATACAAAGTAGTTAATTTGGGTAATAAGATCTAATTATGTTTATTTCATAGGCATATTCAAACTTTTTGACTCCAGTGAGTTCAAAGTATTCCAATGGCAATGTAGTCATATACAATATACTAAGGCTTGAAGTCATTCTCTATGCATCAATTCTTATAGAGCCAAAATGATAGCATTCATGCAGAAACCATCAAAACGATGCACAGAGAAATTGCATGATTTGCAGAATCTTGCGCAAACGCTATCCACAATGCAACATTTTATTGCATGCCTGATTATAAAACAGCGTATTTAGCACTTTTAACTTCTGCAGTACCTGAAGTGTGCAACTGGGAATACATTTATGTATTTATTTCCCCAGGGAGAGGTGGGTATTGGGTTTTGACTCTACAAATCATACAAGAAAATATGCATAAGCAAATTAAAGCAATAAAACAGCTCTGGAAATAAAGTGCAGTATTTTAAAAATATACTCTTTCTCAACAAGATCATGTTTACAGTTAAATATGTCCCAAAGCAATTCATGAAAAGTCAGTCTAATAAAGAATTGTTCTTCAATGGGCAGTGCATATTTGTGATCAGAAATGGCTGGGCATGGTCTAAATCTTGGTCCAACCGCTGTGTTCTTTTGTGTACAAAAAAAATAAATAAATACTTGGTCTGATTCTGAAAGGAATGATTTGAGTGCTCTCCTTTCTTTCCTTATTTGGTCTTGCTTATATTTGAACAGGTCTACTCTGTTATGCACAGAGTAACTGATTAGCTCCAAGTGTGTCTACCCTGACATTTGATTTGATGATTAGATCTCTCCTGCTCATGCTGGTTAGAAATGTGTCAATAGTGAGGCCTTCCAGATGGGGCCAGCAACAATGCAAGCGGAGCATCGAACCACCACAGACATTTGATGCTTATAATAATAAAAAGACTATACAATTAAATTAGCCGAGGCTAATTTGGAATGGGTATATTCCCTGTGCACCCTGGACAGATAAAGGCTTGAGATTTAGTACTCTTAGGATGGAGAACTACAACTTCCAGTAAAAGGAGAAAAGCAGCATTCTGGGAGGTCATGGGGGCAGCACAGTGACTTCCAATGATTTACAGGCCTTTAGCTTAATGAAATTGTTTCAGTAACATGACGGTAAAAGCTCATAATGGATTGGATGTCCTAATGTAATGAAATTATTCCCTTCTGCCTTAGAGGGGGGGAAAAGCACAATTAATATTTACTGAGACCTGACAGGCTTCAGTGTGCTGTAGTATGCAGCTCTTTTAGAGAGTCAGTGAGAAGAGACAGAGCAGCGTGGCAGGCTACCAGCAAGCTTTTGCCCGGTGACAAGGAAAGACTGCAGAGGGGTGGAGGGACACCTTGGTGACAGGGAAGCTGAGGACATGGTGCTCCAAGGCAGCGTGGCTACCAGGCAAGCCTTCATCCTTTCCCTTCCTTCCTTCCTTCCTGCAGGCAACTGGACAACAATCAGATCAGCTGCATTGAAGATGGAGCTTTCCGAGCCCTCCGTGACTTGGAGATTCTGTGAGTTGACTTTCTCCTTGTCTCTGGGTGTGTGGACATGTGTGTGTGTGGTGCGTGCATGCACACGCAGAGCCATGTGTGTTTGAGTGTGCATGCATTGCAATGCTTTTATTTTTGTGTCTTTTCTCTGGATTACCCACATCATTCCTCCCCCCAGCCTCCGCCTTTTGGCTAAAGTGCACAGCCTGCAAACATAAATTTGTCACCCACTTGTTTAAGGTTATTGTTAATTAAACCATAAAAGAAGATTTGGGTTCTTATGGTCCTAAAGAACAGAGATGAAAAGCTATGCTGCTTTTTATGTTGAACAGATGGGATGTAATGATTCTGTAGGACCTGGTGTTTCCTACACTAAAAGCTAAAACCTTAGCAAAGGATGCCTAACAGGTTTGACTGGCACAATTTTGGAAACAGTTTACAGTTGACTTAGGAAAGAGCATAATTGCCCAACATAGAGAAAGGCATGGAAGTGCAGCACAATGGCTAGGAGAACATTCTATTGTGAAGACTGTGAGCATATTAGCAACTTCATGCCTCTGTTTAAACATCTGTAGTTTAAGTTAGAGGCTTGGTATTCTCAAACAATTTATTCGCATAGGACAAATTGTTACAAACCTAAGTTATAAATTAAAGCTATTTGTGAAAGGCTTTTTCAGCATTTTAATTCAGAAAATCTTTTTACAAAGGGAATAATGCATTGTAAAAAAACCAAGATAGTAGTGCTTTATATAGATGGACTATTTGAGCAAATATTGTTTGGGCTTGATGATAACATGTTCTTAACTATTTTTAATGAATCAAAAGTGTTTGATGCTGGGTGTAATTGGCATAAATTAGAGGTTTTAAGATGCCCAGGAGAAAATCTTCCTTTTCTGATATGTTGAACTAAAATCTCAAACAGTTATATTCTGTAAATATGCAATTTTATTTTGCATGCCAACAAATGTTCTCAAAACTTTTTTGCCTTTTAAAACATATGCTATTTCAAGTACAGCAAAGAGTCAATGAAATTAAGTCTTACCAAGGTAAGAGACCTGACGGATGTTGTAGTTACCTAAAGCTGATGTTTGTAATATTAGCTTGCAAACTGGCTTTTTATTGGTCACACACAAACAGGTACCCTATTAACATCTGGAAATGTTATTGATGAATTTATTCCACTTCCCCTTATCTGAAAGTCATGAGTTCCCGGAATAGGGCGGCATAGAAATTTAATAAATAAATAAATAAATAAATAAATAATAAATAAATGTCCATTTCCTTTCTTCTGTCATCGAATATGATAGAAGAAAGGAATAAGTGGGAATAAGTTTTGGAAGCAAGAGACGGCGTATAACATGTTGCTATTTACTGTAAGCAAAGTCAAGACTTTCTCAAGTAGAGCTCAAATGCTGGTGGCAACATAGATACAATCAGTGCTTTTTTGTAAAAAAAAAAAAGTTGCAGGAACTCACACACGTTATACAACCTCCTTGCCTATCCTACAAGGTTCCATCCAAAAAAGGTGCCAGAAGTCTGTTCTGGGCGTTCTATGACAAAAAAAAGCCCTGAATACAATTATGCAGTTCCATGGCAGTAATATGGAGTGCTTTGCCATTACTTCATTCTCTCATACTTTCCTTTCCTGTATGGGTAATGCTGTGGTATTCCTTGGCGGTCCCCCTTTGAATGGAAAACTAGGTCCAACCTTACTAAACTTCTGAGTCTAGACAAAGCCAGATAAGTGCTGCCACCTGCTGACAACCTTACTTTGAATTAGGGATATGTTGTCTTATTATTTATTTGGTAGAGGGAAGAGCACCAATCCATTGTGCTAATAATTTGGCATTTAATATTAGTAAAGTAGCCAGTTTCTATGAAACATTAGTATTTGTATATAGTTAACGAATGAACCTCTTGTTGAAAGATCCATCCAGCTCTCATTCTTTATTTTTATTTATTTATTTTGGCTATTTAATTGGGAATATTTTTCTTTTGCGCTGCAAGATATTTCGTATAAAAATGTATTTCATTACTGACAATATTTTTAATTCTCTTGACATCTTTCCTTTAAATCACTTCAGTGTTTGAAAACTTGCTAAACATCTATTATTTGATTTTGATTTCTGAAGCACAAACAATCCTTTGGAAATATGTATAAGTACGCTGTGTGAATGTGTGTGTGTGTGTAAAATGTTTATATAGCCACCTAGAATTTGATAAAGAGAAGTTTTTAAATGCTCACAAAATGTCACTCTTTAGTCTTAAAAAGGCAAAAAGAGAAAACAAATGAAAACTTGAAGATGGTCACAAAAGAACTTTCACCGCATATATGTATAAATATTTGGAAGCCTAATTTCTGCTTTTATAATGAAAGTCTCAATAATGTGCCCTTAAACGGTCTGGAAAAACATATGAAATTTTATTTCCTAAACATTTTCTTTGTTCATGTGATAATGTCCATTGATAACAGTGATCAGAAAATTACGGAAGCCGATTGTTAAGTTCTATGAATAATTCACATAACAATTTTATGTAAGATAGTTCACGTTCCTATAATTTGAGTTATAAGTCTTTCCTTTTATCAAATATACATTCATAATACCAATAGAGACTTTTCTTCCAATATTTAAGATTTATGGCAAAAAAGTAATTTCATAGTCTGCATCATTCATTTATATTTGACTAACATCCATTTTATTATTAATATAGAATCTGTATATGGATTTCCAATTTTTTCAGAGAGCATGTTTGTTATTTGCCATTATAAAGTACTGGACTAAAATTGAGTAGCTCTCTCTGAACAATGTTTCCAACTTTATATTATTCATTAACCTTCTTCTCATAAATTATTTGGATACAGATTCGTTGTCTTTACTTCATATATTATATAATTCTGGTTGATATTTTTACTGTTGTGTCTTCCTTGTGGAAACAGAAAGTTCAATTGATATAGGAAATAATGCTCAATAATATTCCAAGAAATGGAACTGGAGTAACCAATGTTCTTAGAATTATTTTGTGCAAACTATTTTTGAGGGCGGGTGAAGAAGTAGAACATAGACATGTCAGTAATCAGTAGTCCCCAAGGTAGGGAAAGAAATTCAAATCTTGCAAATTTTATATTTAATTTTTTAATTTAAGTTAAACAAAATGTTAAATTAAACAAAATAATTTTAATTTATTCAACGCTACCAGTGCATGCATAGAAGGATAATATTCTTTTCAGTAGCAGCCCCTTCTGCTTTATTATACTGCAATGGTGAAAATCTGATACTGTTTAGAACACAGTACTTCATCCAGAATACGTAAGGCATACGTAAGGTGGCTACTGAAAAATGGCCAGGGGTGAAGGAATTTCTCATATAATCAAGTCAGAATCTTGCTATTTGTATGTGCTTATGCCTTTGTACACTAAAGTGTACAAGGTATTCCTTTTAGTTATTAAATCTCTTTGAATTATCACTGTTGGGAGTCCAGTTGAATTCTTCAATACGCATACAATTAGCTCAGCATCTATCAGTCAGGGATACTTGCATAATGGGTAGCTTTCCATGGGCTGTCTTCATTGAAAAAAAAAACACATTTGAAATAAATATAAAGAATTGGCACTTTCATGGCATTTTAGCCTTTCAGTACCAGATAAATGCCTTAATAAGATTTCCATTGATCCTTTCCTATGAAATTAAATTTAAATATGAGCAATTATCATATGTTAAAAGCCCTATTTAGGGGAAAATGTACATCTTTTCTGTGAATTGAGTTATATTTTTACTAGCAGCTTATAAAAGCATCATATTTTGTACATTTTGTTACCAATAAGAAAATCCATAGGGACACGTGCATTGTTCTATTCCCATGAATAGCTTATTTATACATTAGGTCCTGCACATGAAATATAGTTGATAGTCATGAAGTATCCCCTACTCTAAAATTAAAATTAAGAAAGGGGAAATGACTTGGCGTTACAGATGGTAATATATTTCCTCCACTTGTTCCTGTCTAAGAAGTACCACTTCTCGTTTTGTGATCTTTGACATTCCTTTGTAGAAATAGTACTGGCACAGCAACCTTTCAGATTACCTTTACACCTGTAATTTGAATTGTGAGGCATAATATACATTACTTCTATTTTTTAATTAAAATTGTTTTTTTCATTACCAAGAACAGGGCCTTTAAATTATTTTATTCAACAACCTGTTGTTTTGTGAGTTATGTATTTATTTGTACCTAATTAGATGTGGTGTTTAAAATCATGACATAATTCTAAATAAATGAGGCATCATTGCTTAATGAATATCAATGAATGGCAAAAGGATGTGATTTGTTATTCTATTTTGCCAACAAGTATCATCAGTTTAGGCAATTAGAATTAAATGTGGATTGTGTGAGTTGCATTCATAACTGTCACTATAAAAGCAGCATATTTAATGAAGAGCTTCTTCTCTGTTTATATAAGGCTTTAGAGTCTGTCTTGAACTGATATTGGATGCAGTGGGTTGTTTTTAAAAATTCTCTGTTTAGATATAATTCACACTTAGCACAAATATAATAAGGAATATGTTTGAAACATGAATGCATAATTGGCATTATTTTATGTAGAATTAATTCATTTTATTAAGTTTGGTATATTGAATTTTTACATTGTTAAGGTGGAAATGAATTACAGTGGCTGTAGTGATTTGTTTCATTTAAAATCAGGACAAATGAAGAAAAATCCAATTTCCTAACTCCCAGTCTATTTTTTTTTTACTTGGAAGCAGATCAAAAGTCACACCTGCTTTTGGCAGATTGTTTTGAAGACATGTTCCAAGTGATTTGTGCGAAGATGGCTAGTTCCTTTAAAAAAAAAAAAGTCACTAACTATCTGGAGATGTTCCAGGAGAAAACTGCATCAATATACCCACTAATTTTCCTTATCAGTCCCTGTCCTATTGTAGATCATTGTAGTAAAGGACTAATGTGCTGGAAAAACATCCAGCTAGCAGCTTCAATTTCCTTTTTTGGAATCAGATTAGACATATTAGAAACCACAGTAAAGTCAGAAGATCAGTTTAGAAGAAAGAGCTCTTCTAAATATGCATAGAAACCTAATGTAAAAGGGCCCATACACTTATAAATATCCAAGAATTCTGTTTTATTTAGGAAGATCCTGTTTTGTCTACCAGAATTTCCTTACATAAATTATTTCCTGACTATTGTACATGCTGGAAATATAGCAGTAAAAAAAAAAAAAACCAGCTGCCAGATACTATCAAGGTGATAGATTTTGTATTGTCTGCTAGCAGTGAAAAAATATGATGGACTGACTTAATTTAGACTTAATTAATGCACCTGAAATATCCCCAAAGGTCCTAATGATAGTTGCTCTTGACCCCCTACAAAAGCATATCTCTAACTTTCTTGATGCTATGAATTATTTAGTATGCACTGTTTTTCAAAATTATTTATTATAATTTTAAAATTATACTGATGAGTTTTTTGATAAAACTCTGGCATTAATGTACATGTCATGTACGCGTTCAACAAGCAATGAAAATTTAGATGGCCAGACAGAAAGACAGACAGATAAACAGATGAAATGCCCTATTCATAGAATCATAAAATTGGGAAGGGCTATCCAACCCTTGCTTAGGCTTCTGAGGCACATATAGTGAAGAAATGAATCCATTTTCAGGGTAATTGTTTTACACCCAAACTTAGTTTATTATTAAGATATTTTCTCTAGTATTTGATCGAAATCAGCCTTCCTGTAATTCATATTTATTATTCAGTATTCCATATTTGTAGATGACAGAGACTAGGTCTTTACTCCTTTTATATGGCATTCTTTCAGGTATCTGAAACATTTTGTCATTTTTTTACCAAAGCATGTCTTCTGGAGGTCAGATATAGTCATCTTTCTCATTTCTTTTTTTAAATTTCTAATCTAAGATTTTTAAAAAGAAATTGAAGAAGTTGAGTAAATATGTCAAATTCCGTTTTCCATGGAACAAATAATAGTTTGGATTTACTTTAAAGTGCCTCAAATAGTTAGGAATTATCTCTAGTTTTTACAGTATCTGTCCGTAGAATGTTTTCCTCTACTTTCTTCAATTCTCAATTGTAAAATTGTAAATTGTGGCAATCAAATGCCCTCAATGCAAAGTATAACAGTTTTATTGATGGTGATCATAATGTCAATGTACAGTGATTTTTGATATAACCATTCCAATGAACATTACTCATTCATTTAAAAAACTAAATACAGATTATATTTAAGCATCAACATGAGCAATGTCCAGTAAATATTTCAAGTGTTAAAATACAACCATTCATTAAGTAATTGCATTTTTGACCCTTAGTGAGGCAGTCTGCTTCTCCGGAGCTAATGGTTGGACCCTTAATCAGAAACCATATGTGCTTCTGTTTTCAAAATGCCATGTGGTCTTTTAAAAATTAATTTTTCAATGTCTAAAGAAATATAGTGGATATAGTGAAATTTTTATGCTATTGGGAACTAAAAACATTGTCAGGTAAAGTGCCCTCAGTATAATGGCAATTATTTTCATTCTTATATTTTGTAAATTTTCAGCATAGTGTAGTTTACATGAAATATCATGGGCTGATTTTTAGGCTTCTAGGTAACAGTACACTGCAGTACCAGACTTCTATTATTGGATGTCTAAATTCCTTGATGAATTTATTTCATCAAAAATTCCTTTCCCATGAAATTTTCCTTCTTTATTAGTAATGAAATGACCCGAAATCCAATGAAAATGAGAAAGGCCACTACTACTACTACTACTACTACTACTACTACTACTACTACTACTACTACTACTACTACTACTACTACTTATTATTATTATTATTATTATTATTATTATTATTATTATTATTTCAAACAATGGCCACTGATTTCTCTGGTCATGTTCATATTCACTAATTAATTTATGTCATAGAATACTATCTTCTGTAGATTGCCTATTGCTTATTTTATAACTTGCCAAGCTTTACTTTTAATAAGGATTTAACACTATTACTTTACTCAAGGTTAAAAATATGGATAATTTGTTTGCCTTCAAAAAGTAATTGGGATATAAATAAATAACTAAAATATGTAGCTTCAATGTGTAAGCAAGTAGAAACAAGACTACAGTGGAAGACCTTTCATAGAGAAAATTATCCCATCATGTCTTAGAGTTCCCAATAGGAAGTATTTCTGCCTTCTAGTCTCTTAGGACGTGCGTGGCATTATTTACTTTTCATCATTTTTGGTGAAGTACTTGCATTAATCAGTTCCATATTTGTATTTGGCCATGCGGTAGTGCATGAACTGCCGCAATGCGGTCCCTATGACACCATCTTTGAAGACCACTCAGCTTCTGCCAAACCAAAATGAGTTTGCCAGCCTGCTGGGCGGGGTTAGAGGAGGGGAGCTTATTTTATCTCCTCACCAACTGCGGAAACTGCCTATTTGTGTCTTGGGATAATTCAGGTGGGTTTGTGTTATCTTAAGATCCATCTCTTGCCACTTCTCCTGCATTGGCATTGCAAGCACTCAGGTGAGGCACTTATTACTTTTAGATTTGAGTTTATGGGACAGTCTTCTTTTAGTGATGTTATATCCATTAAGAAAGTGTATTCTAAAGCTAAACCAGCTTTCTTTATCAAATCCATAACAAATCATATTTAGCTTATTTTCATATTTTGAGATTATTACTAGAGAGGGAGCAGTATTGTTAGATTAACTCTTATTTATTTATGCTTTTCTCTACATCTTTTTTGGGGAACGTAGCACTAATGGAACACAGTAAGTATTCAATATTTATATTTCCACTTTTTAGTTTTGTGATATATTATTTAGTGGTTAAGAATGTAAACTATTGCCAGATAAAGATCTGGAAAAGATTTCTTCTACTGGGGTTGACAACTTAAGGAAAAGTTAATTTAAAAACTATATTTTTGGAAAAGAACTAAACTACATTTTGACTTTAACATTGTAGGTTTGATAATCTATTATGGAAATATTGTTCTTTAGAGGGTCAAGGCCAAAGTATCCTGCTGTGGGTAAGGTTGACTATGGGGAATCCATGTTCAGATGCCATGTTGAGTTCAAGAAATTTGATTGGTTCAGTTTTTGCAAGAAGTTTTATGATATTTTGTTCTGGAGGTATAGAACAATCTTTTAGATATATTGGATATATGGTGATGGAGATTAAAATAAGTTTGCTTCTTAAATGAATCACTTTTTTGAGACTATATAAATAACAGTGATCTGCAGAATGATCTCAAAGGTTGAGAATATAGATAGGTTTGAATTAACTCCTTTAATATTTGAAATATTTTACCCATTAATTAGCAATTTGTGAAGCTTGCATGTATTCCCAACACTCGTGGCAGTTTGATTTCTAAATATATTTTTAATGCAAACATTGTTATCTTAATATCATTGGTTTTTTAATAGAGACTCACTAACTGCATCTACATTTTTATTTACTTGCTCTAAATCAAAAGCATCTTCAAATGCTGGGGTGTAAGTTATATTCACTCTTCCTTCCATGTTAATAAATGGCAAATATTTGGAGAAGTAACTTTCATTTCTAAAATATTTGATTATGGGGACAACAAGATTATTTCCTTTCTTCCTTTGCAAAAGTCAATGAGAGTTATTCTCCTGACATCTTGCAGCACTTCTCTAGAGTGGGCTTCTTCTCATAGTTGTAACAAAAAAAAAGATACAATCGAAAGGTATTTTCCCTGTCTTCATATTGATTGTATTAGATACCAGTAGCTACCGGTACTACATGTTTTAGATCTTCATTCTCTGCCATTCAAGACCCCTAGTGGTCATGTTCAGGTTATAGAGATAACATTAGGAATATGTTATATGCCGCAATGCGACATTTGATTAAGATAGGAGCTGGAACCATGCTAGCTTTGGAAGGGGATAAATATCTTCACTTATATGGTCAGAAAGAGCTCTGAATAGGTCTTCAAACCATTTGTGTTTTCTTTTACCAAAAATGAACAGGAACAAATTTGTTTCTGCAACTTTCTATCAGCAGGGGTACAAAATTAGGCTACTGATTTGGTAGAGGTAAAGCTAGTATGCTTAAAATATCTTTTTATGAGTGTTTTGATCTTTCTACAAATATAAAACGTGACTTTTAACAGCCTGCATAGAAACTAATATATTTTCCATAGCTTGATTATTTAGGTTTCCTGTCCAATAACTTTTTATTTTATTTTTATTAAATTTTTGCTCTGCTGAATCCCCAGAAATTCTAGGCAGTATCTGTGCATTGCCCTCAATTCTTATTATTTTAAGAAAAGTCAAAGGTAAGTATACTTTCAGCAGGAGATTGTTTGTTTCTTCTTCTATGAATTACTTCATCTGAATTTAAAATAATTTAAATACTTTAGACTCAATTAGGCTTTTCTGAAAATTCAATTCCAATCCCTGCCTGTCAAACTGCATTTGAAACAATATCTAGTGGATCTAAGTTTGTTCTTCCTATATTGGTGTGAGCTTAAAATGCAAAAAAGTTGCATTGATGAACTAAAGAATATATTCTTAATTTAAATTGATTTGAGTCCATTAAAAATTAATTGGATATAAACACATATTCTTCATGTAATGATAATCTATACATTCTAGGTTTTAATTCTGTACTACTTAGATGGATTCCTAAGCCCTATAACCTTATTTGTACAGGATTTCATAATTAGTAAAATAGCATGTATAGTTCCTCTGAAGAGATGCGGTTACAGCATTTCGCGTAGTTTTATGATTGAAAAGATAATTGAAGTTATTATCTATTTTTAAGATGTTTTTATGACTCTCAATCGACTTGCATTTATTAAAAGAAAATTAATAAAATGTCTACATGCCTCACTCTACCCTTTATTGCATTTTTACACACACAAATATTAACACACTGAGATTGCATAGGAAACTTAGGTTGGATGTTCTTAATGGAATTTCCATTGTACTTGAAGGATCAAAGAACTTACATAATCAACAAGCAATTGCTATTTTGGTTCAAGGTAAGAAAATGTCAGCTTTGAAAATGTTCAACTAAAAGAAGCAGATACCTTTGTGTTTATTTTTGTACTTAAGTCTCAAAAATCTGGTAGAGAAAGAAAACTGTGTGTTCAATTTTACTACGAAGATATTAAACTAAGATCCAAAATATGTGCTCAGTCAAATATAGGTTTATACTTGCATTGTTCAAAAAATAAAATAACACTTGAGCTATTGTGTTGTCTATCTTTCAGTTGCAAGATTATGATAAAACTCTAATTCTCCCAAGTTATTACATATATCAGAGGAAAGCCTCTATGTCAACAAAGTGCAATGAATGTTCTTATATATAAAAAGAAAACATGTCAGACATTGATACTGAAATATGTGAGGGAAAAATATTGCTGTGCTTAAACCATGTTTATTTGACAAATTATATGTGAGAAATGCATGTTGTTTGTAAGGGTGCAACTAATAGTAAAGTTTTATTACCATGACTGCTATGTGAATGCAATATATTTCAAAAAACAATTGTTCCATGTTCTCAAAAGAATGTGTATCATTAAATTTACACATTTAAGACCTAAGTGAAGAAACCTGGACTTGGTTGTTGTAATGCGTATTATTTAGGTATACAAAATCATGTACTCATTTGGTTCTTAATGAAAACTATCAAAAATATTGAGATTATTATTTTTTTCTATAAAATAAGCTTACCATACTAACAAATCTTTTTTTGACAACCCTTCCTTTCTCTTTTTCTTCCTCTTTCTCATATAATTCTAAAAGGATGACAATTTTTTTATCATTATTATTATGGCAACATTTTTTACAAACAAGGTTTACAAACTTGGGAGAAAGATAGACATTGTTAAACTGCAATAAAAGTAAGATAACGCTTTTATTTTGTGTTTAAATTACACCTAGTTTCATTTTAATATTAATATTATTTAAGACCAGCACTAAGAATCTGTCAACTTGATATAACAAGTTGAGATAAAAGATCCTGCTATTACTACTTTACCACTAAATTAAATTTACTACTTTACTACTAAATTAAAATGTCAAATTAATTAAAATTCAGCTATAAGGCAGTAACTAAGCAGTTTGGGATATAATTTTGTGTCTGTTCCTTTGGGAATTATGAAATAATAACTAACAAAAATAAGATTATTCTTTTTTTCATTTTGTTCTGTAGTCTGTTAGTTCCTAATTTTATGTCATGTTTTGGATATTCCCATCTGATATTCCCAGCTTTGTCTTTGCTCACATTCCAGTCTATTCTTACATCTTGCTCCCCTGACTACTACTACTACTTCTTCTTCTTCTTCTTCTTCTTCTTCTTCTTCTTCTTCTTCTTCTTCTTCTTCTTCTTCTTCTTCTTCTTCTTCTTCTTCTTCTTCTTCTTCTTCTTCTTCTTCTTCTTCTTCTTCTTCTTCTTCTTCTTCTTCTTCTTCTTTTTGCAGCGTTACTATCTTGGTTGGTGTGTACTAAAATTTGCTACCTTTTCTAATATCAAATTCCACTACCTAAAATGCCAACTTTGTTTTGTTAATAGGTAAGAATAAAATACTTTGGTTTTTTAAAAAGCTTATACATAGTTTTTGTTCATTATGTGTGCATAACGTAAATAGATAAATTGACAAAATAATATTAATAAAAAGTTTTAAAAATCACAATTTGTACTGAGAAAAAAACATCCCGCCGTCCCCCCCAAAATATCTGAATCATTACCGGAGCAGGTTGCTTTCTATTCACTGAAACAGTTTAAGAAGATATTGCAGAGAAAGAAATGAAAAAGAAAAATACATGTGACTACAGACACCAGTGTTTTAAAGGCTGATTATCTTTGAACATTACCCTTGTCAGATAAACTGTTTCTGTAACATCTGAAGAAAACTTTGTCCTTCATTTCTTTCTTTCCCTATCTGTTGCTGTTCCTCTCACCTTGTCCTTATCCAATTTTTTTTATTCATTTTGTTTCCTTTCTCACCCATGTAGTTATCCCAATCACCATCACATATTTTTCTTCAGGTTTTTTTTCCCTCCTGCTTTTCTTGGAAGGAGAGAGGGGAATAGGAGCATGAATTCCATGGTTGGGGTGTTTGGGTGAAAAAAGGCAATGTTAATTAGTATTGCAAATAGTTAAGGTGCTGAAATAGGAGTGAGGGAATTATATTTTTATTTATATGAGAACCTAGTTCTAGACCTCCCATAGACACAGAAGCCACTTGATCATTCTGTTTTAGCTCTAGAGTGGGAAATTGAAAAACAGCTCTATATCAACTCATGCTGGATCAATAGGATAGATTATGATCATTCACTGAGTAGTCCTTTGTTCATTAATTCAGGCTCATAATATTAACTTTCTCATACTTTTTCTATCAATTTTTGCTTGGAATGTATTTGTGGAATTCTCAAAGATGGTTTTTCCAAAAGGTATCTGGATTTTCTTGGTTTTTTTTCCCTCTGAAAATGCCTGAAGAAGTCTCTTGGATGAGAAGTGAAACATTTGAAAGAAAAATTCCAAGAAAGTCCAGTTACCTTTTGGAAAAAGCACTTTTGTGACAACCATGACCTGAATGATTGAGAATCTCTGTAGACTATTTCTGGAAGGCATATATGTGCATGTACATGTATGGATACAAATACTCACAATCTACTAGATGGGCAAGGACATCAGTTGGAATTGTTTTCAGCACAGATTGACAAGAAAAGCTGGACATTATAGAGGATATTGTCATTGTTTATAACTGTTGTTTTCTCTTTTGGGTGTGACTTAAATTCAGGTAAATATGACAATATTGAAATAAAAGTAATATCTGAGTTTGGTGTGACTTTGTAGGCAGGGCTTTGAAGTTTTGTTAATATCTGTACAGAAGCAGTCTGTATTCCAAATGTATAAAAAGGCAGATTTATTCCAATATTTTATAGTTATAAAATCTTAAACAAGTCTGTTTCATAGCACTGAGAACAATTTGTTTTAAAAATTCATTACTAATAGGAATAAATGATAAAATATATTTCACAGCTTTGAAATTTAGCAAGGATATTGTCAAAATCTCAAAAAATTACATAGATACCAATGTGTGACTCCAAGTTTTATATGTGACATATGTAGGAAATAAAGTTTTACAACTAGGGAAAATGGTGAAATCATCAGCTTCCTATCATATTAAGAAATTAAATTCTAATATAATCAAGTTACATTGATGGTGGCTTTATTTAGCTCATAAGAGAGTGATTTGTAGGTAGTCGAACTTGTTTTAAATCATTCACTCCTTTATATTATAAAAGCTTGTCAAATAAAAATATTCAGGTATTGTTGTGAGTGTCCCTAGACCAGCTTGGGAAGTGTCAGAGTATGAGGATGCGCAGCCAGGCCCCTCTGGGTGTTTTCCCCTCCCGGCAGCCGAGGAAGAGCAGCCAGGCCCCTCTGGGTATTTTCCCCTCCCGGCAGCTGAGCCAGACAGGGAGGAGATTTACAGGCAGTCTGGGTCAGATTCACAAAGTGAGGGGTCAGATTTGGATCAAGAAGATAGATGGCTTGATCCGAGATTCCGAAGGTTTGATAAGCGACGGTGTCAGTTAAGTGGAAAAAGGAAGTAATGAGGGGAAGTGACGTATCGGACACTATATTAGAAGGGGACAGAGAGACTACGCCTTTGTCACGAGCAACGTTAATCAAGGAGTAGCCTGATATCTGGAGCAGTGCGTTTGAATTCAGTCTTCTGGTGTTTTGGAAATCTATGGAAGAATAATGAGGTATTGGACAATGTGATAAAGAAAGAGTGAGTTAATTGGAAGGTGTGGGAGAGCATGTTTTAATCTAAATGTAAATAAATGAGACTTGGCCGTTCCTGCCAGCAAAATGCCAGCAGCGTGCTTTGAAGTGAATCCTTTTGAAATGTGTTAAATAAACCTCTTAAAGACATATTTATGTGGATTTTAATGAGCTGAGAGGGGCCAGACAGAACAGGTATATATAGAGGAGACAAAAATCTTATTCCTTCTTTGGTCACAGTCAGTGGTAAGAGACCTACAGAGGAACTTTAAAAGTGTTAAATCTACGGGCACATAAATAATCTGTGGGCACATAAAGAACTCTCTGACAAATTGAAAGATAAAAAGGACAAGTACAGAAAGTGGAAAGAGGGACACATAACTAAGTCAGAATATCAGCAAATAGCCCGAGCCTGCAAAGATGAAGTGAGGAAAGCCAAGGCTCAAAATGAACTAAGACTTGCGACCAAAGTCAAAAATAACAAAAAAAACTGCTTTCAACATGTAAAAAGCAAGAAAAAAGTGAAGGAAATGATTGATCCATTAGTGGGTGAAAGTGGCAAGAAGGTGACAAGCAACAGGGAAAAAGCAGAACTATTTAACTCGTTTTTTGCATCTGTCTTTACACAAAGGGAAAAAACCGACCAACCTATCAAAAATAGTGCCATAAAAAACAGAATAGAAACACAAGTTAAAATAGGCAAGAAAATGGTAAGTGAGCACCTTTCCAGCCTAGATGAGTTCAAATTGCCAGGACTAGATGTATTACATCCCAAGGTTCTCAAGGAACTGGCAGATGTGATCTCGGAATCACTGAACTATATTTTTCAAAGATCCTGGAGCACAGGGGGACTACCAGAGGACTGGAAAAGAGCTGATGTAGTTCCCATCCTCAAAAAAGGGAAAAAAATGGATCCAGGAAATTACAGACCTATCAGCTTGACCTCAATACCTGGGAAGATCCTGGAAAAGATAATCAAACAACGAATCAACGAACACCTAGAAGCAAACAAAGTCATTACTAAAAACCAACATGGGTTTGTCAAAAATAGATCATGCCAGACAAATCTTATTGCATTCTTTGACCAAGTGACAAAATTAGTGGATCAGAGGAATGCTGTGGACATAATTTACTTGGACTTCAGTAAGGCATTTGATAAACTAGATCACAACCTACTACTTGATAAGATAGAAAAATGTGGGGTAGACAGAATCACCACCAGATGGATCTGTAGCTGGCTGACCGGCCGTACTCAGCCTGTGGTCCTCAATGGAACCACATCTACATGGGGGAAAGTGCCCCAGGGCTCTGTTCTGGGCCCAGTGCTCTTCAACATCTTCATCAATGATTTGGACGAAGGGATAGATGGGGAACTCATCAAATTTGCAGATGACACCAAGCTGGCAGTTATAGCCAACACTCCAGAAGACACGCTTAAGATACAGAAGGATCTGGACAGACTTGAACACTGGGCACTATCTACAAAAATGAAATTCAATGGTGAAAAAAGCAAGGTTCTACATTTAGGCAAGAAAAACCAAATGCACAAGTATAGCATAGGTGCCACCTTGCTCAATAGTAGTAACTGTGAGAGGGACCTCGGAGTCCTAGTAGACAATCACCTAAATATGAGCCAGCAGTGTGCTGCAGCTGCCAAAAAGACCAACACAGTGCTAGGCTGCATTAACAGGGGGATAGAATCAAGATCATGTGAAGTATTAATACCACTTTACAATGCCTTGGTAAGGCCACACTTAGAATACTGCATCCAGTTTTGGTCACCACGATGTAAAAAAGATGTTGAGACTCTAGAAAGAGTACAGAGAAGAGCAACAAAGATGATTAGGGGACTAGAGGCTAAAACATATGAGGAACGTTTGCTGGAATTGGGTATGTCTAGTTTAACAAAGGGACGAGGGGGGACATGATAGCAATATTCCAATATCTCAGGGGCTGCCACAAAGAGGGAATCAAGCTATTTTCCAAAGCGCCTGAAGGCAGGACAAGAAGCAATGGGTGGAAACTAATCAAGGAGAGAAGCAACCTAGAACTAAGGAGAAACTTCCTGACAGTGAGAACAATTAATCAGTGGAACAAGCTGCCTCCAGAAGCGGTAAATGCTCCAACACTGAAGAAGAGACTGGACAGCCATTTGTCCGAAATGGTATAGGGTTTCCTGCCTGAACAGGGGGTTGGACTAGATGACCTCGAAGGCCCCTTCCAACTTTACTACTACTACTACTACTACTACTACTACTACTACTACTACTATTATATGGTCATATTAAAGTCAATTAAACTGCTTAAGCTTGAACATATGATAAGTGTGGTGTTTTATTGTTCTAAGCAAAACTCAAAACTTGTATCAACGCAAACATAGAAGATGAACCAATTATTTAGCTTTTAACAAATGGTACAGAAATGTTCCCTTTCACCTAACTAAAACAAGTACAATCTATCACTTCTTTTTCCTCAAGGAAGAGCAGTAGCTTACATTAGACTTATTTCTAAATATGACAGGTAATAAGTGAGAGCACACATCCTCTCACATTTACAAATGACTTATTAGAAAGTAAATAAAGATGCATAAACTGTGTATTATTTCTGCTCTGCCTAGCGCTTGTGTTGCAGTATTCCTTTACAGATTAAAATGTTGCTGATGGTTGTAGTAGAGCCAAATGCCATATACAGTCCTAGTGTTATTATCCAGGGACTTGAATGGATAACAGCTCTATGGTAATTATGCTAGATGCTCATTAGTGCTGAACAAGCACTAATCAAAAATTTAATCTACCATATCATTTGTCAATTTGATTAGTTGTTTGGGGTAATCGGCTTCAGAAATAAAATGCAACAGAAAATCTGATTCTGTTATATTCATGAAACAAGTCTCTTTTTTTAACTCTTACTCAACTCCTTGGAGAGGAAGGAGTTATAAAATATCTTTCTGTTCAAAACTGATATACGAAAAGTAAATTGTACATATTTTATTGATGCATAGACATTTCCTTTGAGTATAAAACTTTGATTGTATCATTCTCTCAAGAGGAAATATAGACCTATTTGCATCATAAATTATTGCTTGGGAAGCATGTATAATCATTATTAACAGATCTTTGCATGATAACACAAAATATCAGTCTTACTATTGTCAACTCTCACATAGTTTAATACAGACAATGAAAATAATCTTAGTTTGATTCCTTGATATCGCTGCTGAAAAATGTAATTTTTGATCAGGACACAGAATAATTCTCAAAGACTGTAATATGTCATATCATATTTATAATTAGAAAGCTGCAGGACTCCACTATATTATCTCTGGATGCTTAGATTTGTTTGTATTGTTTTATCCATCTAAGAGTAATGGAATTGTCATGTTCCATTTAATTATCTTTAGTGGAGCAATTCTGCCAATTTGGACAATTTATTCACTCCCTGGAAATCAGACCTGATGTTTTCACTGGCAATTATATGTAAATGTACTTGTCTTTCAATCTTTCACTATTAGTCATTTGCTCACCAAAATGTAATATTTTTAATTACTTTTGGCAAAGTTGAGAGAAGTAGAGGAAATCATGTTTGGCATGGCTAGAAAGAAGTGGAAGAATGGAAAGGAGTAGATAAGGGAAATAGAAGTGATTATGAAGATAACTGAAATGGTCTTGGAAGAATTATGGGTTGATGACCAAGGATACTTTTTAAAAAAAAATGATATTTGAAAAACTTATATAGCTTACTATTTCAAATAGTAATCCTGGGTGACTCATAATAATCAATAAAGACAATAATAATAATAAATAATATTCTCTCCCACTAGGTGCCAAATCCATCAACCTCTTAACCTTCTGATTCAACCCCTATCCTAGCCCAATGTTTGAAGTAAGAGTCAGATGTTCACCACTATCCTTTTCTCAAGGGGAAAGTATTCTAAAGGGTTGATGCAACTAGAGAGGAGGTATGCTTCCAAGGTCCCACCAGATGTCAGCATTTAAGGAAAGGGATTTGGAAATATTCTTGTCTATTCTAGTGATACAGGCAAACTGTGAGGCACTCAGAATTGTGTTCATGGTTCCATTTGGAAAACCTTCCCAAAGGTTTTCAAGAGTAGTTCTAGTGGTGGGATTCAGCCAGTTCACACAACTTTGGCAGCTAATTTTTTGTTGCCCAGGCCCAGAATGGACTTCCAGGAGCGGCATCCACACAGAGAACTGGTTGTTCACGTATTTATTTGAATCCCACCACTAGCAGTTCCATGTAGAGTGCCTTACAGTAATCCAACTGAGAGATGACTCAGACATGAGCCATATGGGCCTGTCAAACACACACAAAAATCAGTAGTGCTGTTACCAGCCTTCAAACTCACAGTTATCTATTTAGCACCTTTATATATCTGCCATCTCATTAAATACAACTCTATGTGATATACAACAACAGTTATACTGTATAAGTCTCATGGAAAGAGGTTAGAAATTAGCTTTAAAGGACACCATTATAGATCTCCAATAATACTGAGACAAAACCTCCCATACTGACTTTTGTCTTATACCACACAGTGGGATAATCACCTGAACCAGGAAGTTTAACAACTTTTATTGTTTTAATATTATCTTTTTTTTAAGATAAGGGGGAACCCAATAGTTTGATTGTCCATGTGTAATCTTACAAAGATCTACTTTAAATGAAAACTACTTAATTTCTTTCTTAGTTGCTTTATAATTCCTTGCTTTATAATAATAGATATAATAAAAATATAAATAAAAAGTTATTGTTTTTATTGACTCAAAATTATTCTAAAGCTTACTCTGGGTATCTTTAACAATGGAGGTACAATACTGTATTGACGTAAATTTCACCTTGCTTTTGATTACATTTGTTTTTTTACAATTTTATGAATATTCTTTTACAGTTATTATGGTTTTATTTAGCACTTATAAAATCTTTATGTAATTCTGTTATAGGTTATCTTTCATAAGTGCTCAAAACCTCTATTTTTTCCTGAAATTTTCTTAATGGGTTTAATCTTTTTTAGCTGTTGAGTTCTTGGTGCTGACTGAATTTGGTTGTTTTCTTGCAGATATTTCATTCCCCAACTAAGTAATATCTTCAGTGCATTTCCTTAGCTATTTGGAGATCAGCTGCAATTGCTAGTAGTACTATCCAGTAAAATAAAGATATATGTATTGACAAGAGAATACATATAAAGAATAATTAATATACTAAGCTTCCTTAATATATTATGAACTGAATTCTGAACACTGTGAAACACTCTAGGTCTCACATATGTTTTTCTCCCCTCTTACTTGAAAGCCTTATAATTGGAAATGCTAAAGGGTGAACTTATAATCTCAGTGATCTCTTATACATGAGTTATAAATAAGAATTATTAATGAAAAATAATTGGCGGTGGCTCATAACATCAAATAATCTATGCGAGGTAGATGGCTCTGTTTTCACTAATCAACCATATGTGATTGGATTAAAGCAGGGATTTTTCTATTTTGATGCCCACTTTCTGATATTTTCACACTTGTTTATAGTGATTGCACAAAAACCAATAAAGGAAACATGATATTCAAAGAATATCTCACAACTACAAGGAAATGTATAATCTGATTGGAATGGAAATATCTTGTTTTGTTAATAAGGATATCTTAATTAAATAATTTGATGTTTAACGCAAAACAATTGTTCAATTGATGGTTTGCCTTAAACTTTTTCCTTTATTGTTTACCTAAACATGAAAAGTCTATACATAATTGTTCTCTTACATTACATTCTCCCAACATACTGTTGAATTGTACTTTCAAACAGACTCTCCTAGTCAGGTGCAGTCTGCCTCTAAATATTATATCTTGGATACTGGAACAAATCTCTCATGCTTCTGATTCTTTTGGTCACTGTTGGAAAATAATTGATGTTCGAGGGCTACAAACTAAACATTTGTTGGCAATGCAAATTATATGAGGATAGACTTCTAATTGGAATCACAATAGAGTGCCTTTTAGCCTTTACAGAAGGATAACTATCTGATTTGCATCTTAATTCTAGTGTTTCTATTCAAATATTAGCCTACTCCACTTGACCTCTTTGATTTGTTATTACAGAAGTCAGTATACATAAGAACATAAAAAGAGTGTTGTTTATTCAGTAAAAGATCTTTATCCAGAATACTATCCATAGTGGTCAACCAGATACCTTTGAGAAGTCCACTAGCAAATGATTACTGCAATGCAGCCCTCCTACTTGTGTTCCTTAGCAACTGATATTCAAAAGATACAGACCCCAATAAAAGAAGGCAAATAATTTGCTTAGGTAGGGTGGAGATTGGGAAGATTCCGAAATTACATCTCCTTTAGTCATAGATTTATTATATAGTGAGTGTAGAAACAGAATATATACTGATTCTGTTTTTCTTCTTTACAATTCACTTTTGTTATTGATAGTATATTATATTTACATTACATGCATTATAGTCACCTAGATGAAGAGTACTTCATTTTAACCAAAAGTTAGTCATTGTGTGTTGTGCTTGAGATATTCTGAGTGTTTTGTTTGCATGTATCTGTATGTAGTTATTGTTATTTACAAGAGAAATGCCTTTCTAAATTTGCTTCAGTTGTTCATATGTTGCTTTCTTTTAACAGATTATGGCTGGTTCCATAAATAGCACTGTCTTAATATTGCAACTGATACCATCTGTGTTTGTTTTCCTTTCTTTATAGTACCCTCAATAACAACAACATCTCACGCATCCCTCTCACCAGCTTCAACCATATGCCAAAGATCAGAACGTTGTAAGTACTCTATCATGAATCACTCAGGACTGCGACTGACATATATGGGCACTGCGGATCTTTGTGTCTTGATTCATTGATGAAAACAAAGGCAATGTAATAGCTGCTTCTAAGAAAAGTGCTGTTCTTTTGTTACTCTTTTATTTTAGCATAGACTATAGAGGTGGGAGAGATTAGTGGAAGAGAAGTGGATCTACCATTGTAGGCAGATTTACTCAACATTTTTGTTTTTCCAGAGCAGCCAAGATGTCATGTCAAAATGTGGAGGACTATAGAATATAGAGACATGTGCTGCTTTGTACAAGGCCAGTGTTGTCAACAGTTGGTGAACTGTTCCTTGAAGGAAGCCATATGGAAAAATATTAGGTGATAGGTTTGTAAAAAGAGCAGAAAGAGGAATGGCACTTATTGTGCATCCTTTTCCTCCTTTAAGTCTTCCACTACTGTTCTAGAAAACTTTGGCTTCAAAAGTCTGCACAACCATCAAATCACAGGAAAAAAATATAGGAAAGACTAGCTTTTTGCTGAAATCTAATGGTTGCATAGATCTTTGCAGACCGCATATGATATGGAGACTCTTTCAGAGAGGAGTTTCAGGTAGTTCCCACTTGTCTTGCTGGAAGAAGTATTCCCTAGGTGGAACTCTGCTCAAAACATTAACCTTTCAGGAAAGTTAGGATTACCAACCACAGAATTTGGTATTGCATTAATTTCAGCTGCCTTTACAATCTTTATATGTAGCTAGCTATAGCTGTAATATGAAAATCACTGGAAGATCTGGAGTTCTAGTTCTGCTGTAAATATAAAATCAACTGGATCACCTTGGGCCAGTCCCTCCCTCACAGCCTAGGAAGGAGGTAATGACAAACAACTTCTAAAATCTGAAAGAGGGAGAAGTCCTGGCAATTGCCAGGAGTCAACACTGACTTGAAGATGCTAGAAAAACAATTAAAAAACAAATTAGAAATAACTGTAATGTAAATATTATTGCAATATTGATGATGGAGTATGAGGACTCCATGGTATGGTAAAAATATAAATATAAATCAATACTTAAATCTGTATTTTTTAATTTTGTTGTTTATTTATGTTGTGTCATTGGCTATGTCTACAGTTCACAATAAGACACAGTTTATTTGAAGTGTACTGAATTGGGGAGTACTTTATCAATAGCATTAAGTACAAATCAAAGAAACTATATTATGGCTTAATATGATTGTCTGTTGAATTCATCCTAACCAAAGAAATGCTGACCTATTGCCATTCAAAAATGCTAAATCTTTCTTAACCTTTCATGAACCAGATGTACAACTTCCATATATCCTTTTTAGCTATATAGAGTGAATTTTACAACTTAACCAACACAAATGTGAATACACTGCTGAGAATAATTAGGTCTTCACAAACTACTTGGAGCAGTGCTTTTTGAAACAAGCATCTCTGAACCTTTTGTTCTAAGTATCTTCTCCTTCAAAGATACGGCATAGCTGCTTTGAAGGTTCCCAACATTGTTTGAACATATGTACAGTAAAAGAAGCCAAGAGTGCCTCAAGAGGAAAGCTATTTTCTTATTCCCTTGAATACATTCATGGTTCATATTTGAATGCCTTTCATTTTTATTGCTTATAAATTATATTTGGAATTAAACATTGGTGCCATTTAATTTTAACAGTGTTGAGATCTCCTCTGTGGTTCAGTCCCATATTAAGAGCAACTGTAATTTTAGACTATTTCTTCTCAACACTTTTAACAATGAATTCTTCTATTACAGATTTGTGAAGCTTGAAGTTAAATAGTATCTGTCAGAATGCACGTCAGTCCACTAAGATCAATAAGGGGCTGCTTTTTGCAGCCTATCTCTTAAGTGCAAAAAATGCAAGAATATCTTTACATTTTATTTCTAATGGACTTTCCAGTTTAGAGTATTACAACTTGTGCAGGTGTAATCTGCTTGTAGATATCATAGCATTAGTAATATATATGAGATATCATTGGCTCTTATTACCCACAATAGTCTGTGACTTTAATTATGGTTTTAGACTTACAGTTATATGAATTAATTAATGCTATGCAGAAACATTTTTTCTGGTTTTTGTTTATCCATCATTCAGTGTTTTCATTTCCCCCCCTAAGAGGCATAAAAGTCTAATTTGGTGAAATTCACATAGATGGATGTGTGTGTGAGAGAGAAAAGAATGAGAGGGATGGAGGGAGAGGGAGAGGGAAAGGGGGGAGGGAGAGAGAAAGAAATCCTATATTGCATTATCCAATGAGCCAATGATCTTCAGGGCCCATGGATGCCCCTATTTGAATTAAATCTTACAGGAAAGCTGCTAGAGAGAATTGTTCTTACTGGGTGTTGTCACATGGAGAGACAGGGATAAGAGCACTGTTTATCCTACCTTTCTATAGAAATAAATTAAGTTCTAAAAAAACCCTCCACTCCACTTGTCAACACAGATAAAGTTTGAGATAGGAAAAACAAAATTATCTTTTTCCAAAGGAGAAAAGTTTTAGGAAATTGGAGTATAGATTTTGGCATCATATGAGCTTTTATTAATTAAAAGGTGTTTATATTTTTGTGAATTTTCATGGAAATATCCTAAGCTTGTATCTTGACTATTTCAAATCGATCCGTAAATGTGATAAGCTGATAAGGTCTTCTGCCATTTTCCTTTTAGTTTAATTTAAAAGATGGTCTTGTATGTAGTTCCCTGGAGACTTATATTGACTAATTCCCTTTTACTGTAATTAAAGGGGAAGACAGGGAAAGAAATCATAAATGGGATTTCAGAGAGAGTTTTTATACTGAATTTTAACAATTACGTTTTATGAAACTTGAATGCTGACACAAAATGATATTCTAGAAATTTAATTTAGGCTGTAACTAAATGTACACCTTTAGAAATTACAAAGTATACAGTATTCATTTATCTTTTGTATGCTATAAATACCAGTTACATTCATTTTAAAGGGGCTCTTTCAATATATGTATGCTACGAAATAATTTATGAAGCTTCTTAGCAGTCTTGCTCTTAATGAAACTTGTAAGACTGGAATGATAATAAAAAGGTTACATTTCTCATTTTATGTTTCATCTATTTTGTTGCAGTCTCCACTGTTCATCAGACCAAAACAAAAACAAACAAACAAAAAGATGTGGCTAATAATATTTCCATTTACTATCGCCCTTTACTGCCAATTTCAACCTTTTGTGTTTTAAGAAATAAATCATTATGGCTGAAAGATGGAATACTTTGTTTAATTTCAAGCTCATTTGAAATTAAGAAAAACTGTACAACAACACTGCAGCACTTAATACATGTGTCTTGCTATGATTAATCTATTATTCCATGCCTTTCCTAATTTCTTTTTGTTTGTTTGTTTTATGGATTTGTTTAAACATCCTCATTTAGAACTAATAAGAATTGTTGTGCATTGATCTGCTTTCATTTCCATTAGAAAGCTATATTTATAGAATTTATTAACCTGCATTCATTTTGTCTCATTTTATTAATATTGACTTCCCTGTTGTATTTGCCGCAATTAATGACTGCAGAGGTATTAGGCTGTCCTCTTGTGATGATTATAAGAAACCCAAACAATTCTAGTACAAATGCCATGTATTGGAGACTTCTTTTCCAGTTGCTCCTTATTATAGTTTTACATTTCTATAAGATGGTTAAAGCTTGACAGATTGTTTTCCACTGGTTTGTCTCAAGGGAAAATTTCTAAATGCACTCAATATGTTGCAGAATTCCAACAAAAATAATATGGCTTAAAACCCAAAATGCAGCCCTGGGTACATTGAAAAATAAAAATGATATATTTTTTTTAAAATTGAAACTAGTTTTGTACACCTAGAGATGTGCCAGATAAATGTGTTCAGTTTTAGTTACTGACAAATATAATAAAATAATCCCATATATATATATATATGTTTTCTGAGGTTTTCGCGGGTGTTTGTATGTAGGTCTTTGGTTCTTCAGGTTTTCTCCCACGTAGAATTTGAAGTGTCTTCAAATTCTACGTGGGAGAAAAACCGAAGAACCAAAGACATATATTGTTGTGGGTGTCTCTAGACCGGCTGGGGAAATGTCAGAAGATGACGAAGAACAGCTGGGCCCCTCTGGGTATTTTCCCCTCCCGGCAGCTGACACAGACAGGGAGGAGATTTACAGGCAGTCTGGGTCGGATTCTCAAAGTGAGGGGTCAGATTTGGAACAGGAAAATAGATGGATTGATCCGAGATTCCGAAGGTTTGATAGGCAGAGGTGTCAGTTACGTGGAAAAAGGAAGTGACGTATTGAAAACTATATTAGAAGGTGAAGAAGGGACTAATTCTTTGTCACGAGCAATGTTTATATCAAGATGCAGTCTGATGCATCACCGAGTTAGTTTGAACTCAGTTTTCTGTGGTTTTTGGAATGTACGGAAGATTAATGATGTCTTGGACAACTTAAGAGATAAAAAGTGAGTTATTTGGAAGGGGGATCACAGTGTTAAGCTGAATGTACATACGTCAAACTCGGCCGTTCCGGAATGAACTGCCAGCATCTTACTTTGAAATGTATTTCTTGAACTGTGTTAAATAAAACTCTTAAAGAAATATTCATGTGGATTTTACTAAGCTGAGAGGGGCCAGACAAAACATATATATATATATTCCAGCCATTTGGAAACCCGCCCTTATTGACAGACAAGTCCATAGCACGGGGAATGACACCAGACCTACACTCACAAAAACCACACAGGATGTCACCACCACACATCCAGGCAAAAAGCAAACCCAAACCCACACTGATGAGGAGGCACGGCCACAAACCAGAAGCCAGACCACAGCTGAATCATTAGCCACCTTAAACCCCTCCAATCCATACACGAAGCAAACTGACACCCACCATGAAGATGAGGCACGACCACAAACGCAAAGCCAAACGGCTATACAGTTCACCATCTCTAATCCCCTTGTAACACTGACTAACCTGAGCACAACAAAGCCCCCACCCAAACAGAACACTCCCCCAGCCAATCAGAGCACAGCCAACCCCCCATCCAATCAGAGCACAGCCAAGCCCCTAACCAATCAGAACACACCTCCACCCAATCAGAACACAGCTGAGCTCCCAGCCAATCAGTTCAAACCCCCACTGGCAGTTAAAAGGAAGAAACAGCTAAAATCTCACATTGCTCCTAGAAGCAGAAGCTGAAAGCACCAGCCTGAAGATGACGAATGAGACTTCGTCGAAACATCGCCAAGACACTTCAAATTCTACGTGGGAGAAAACCCGAAGAACCAAAGACCTACATACAAACACCCGCGAAAACCTCAGAAAACAAATACACACACACACACACACACACACACACACACACACACACACAAAACATTAAGTCTGAATGTGAATCTCATGAACTAATCTTTTCCCATTCTCTCTAGACCTTGCCTGGTCTTTAATAAATAGATATATATGCTTTTTATAGTGGGAGTACTATTTGAGCTTCAGTATTATGGATAATTGTTAGATGACAATGAAGAGATTTAGAAAAGTCAAACTTGAAATTTTTACAGGTAGCTAACATACTTTGCCCTGCCAGTCAGGAGCTTCAGACTTTATTGAGCCTAGCAAGTAAAAATTTTTTAGAAACTTCCCAGGAAAAAAATGTGCCTGCAAGACATCAGCAAACATACAAATCTGGAGACTGTCAGTTTAGGCACCACTGCTGAACTCAACAGCAGTGGCCTGGCATAAAGATCTTTGAAATGATTAATTTATTTTGTGGATGGATCTGGCTATGTTTTACAGCACTTTATGTTTGTCAGCGTTCTATGTAATGTTAGTCTGTCAGAATAATGGCTTTGTTTAACCCTGTCCAACAGAAATGGCAGCATTGTCATGGGAACTGTGCTTTTAATGTCTGCCTGTCATGACTCATAGAGGGAGAAATGAAATATTTGATAGTTTATTTGCACTTTGAGGCTACTTTGTTTTTTATAACGGAACTTTTTTCTAGACAGTGTGACAAAATGAGTGCAGCTTTACAAGACAAAAGGGCTCCAATATCAAAATGTCATTTATATTCTGTAAGTAAGGAGTTGTTACAACATAGGAACCATCTTTGTTTAATTTTGTGCATGCAAAAAGGGAAAGGCTTAATCTGGGTGGCATTTACTTGGTGTTCTGTGGATAACAACAAGTAGGCAAGGGTATTTTCAACGATTTTTGTGCAGCTCTTTGCACACTTCCCATACAAATTCAAAAGTTCTCCAGGGTTCTGAAAAAAGATTGAAAAGTTGGGTAGAGCGTGTGAGACAAAGGCTGAATCCAAATGTTTGCCTGCCCCTCTGTTTTCACTACAAAGAGAACATTTTTGTCATCTTTTAAGAATGTTGTCTTTTTGCTACCTTTACTTATCCATTTTTTTAAAACAAGGAAGCAAAAGTAAATCTCCTGTTATCAAAGTTCAATCATGATGAATAAATAAACTTACTTATGTGCCATACAGTATATTTCCAGTTTCCAGTTCTATAGCAAATTGTTTTGATTCACAAAAGCAATGCAAAACATAGAATGATTATTTTTTTAAAAGGCTCTTAATGGCATTGTCTCCTTTTTCATAAGGAGCAGTGCAAGCCTGACTTTAATCCTGCTCTATCTTTTTGTAGGCGGCTTCATTCCAATTATTTATACTGCGATTGTCACCTGGCATGGCTTTCGGATTGGCTGCGTCAGAGGCGATCGGTTGGACAATTCACCTTCTGCATGGCACCTGTTCACTTGAGAGGGTTTAATGTAGCTGATGTTCAGAAAAAAGAATATGTCTGTACAGGTAATACCTCATTATTTCACTTTCGTCTCTCATTTTGTACTAATCTTCACATTAACTTGAAATAAACTACTATAATGTTGGTCCTTTTAAATGCCACTCTGTGCCAATTCCAATTCAGTCATGCCTCAGTTAAATAGAGTAATAATATTTTAAATTACTGTGATTTGTTCCTAGGCTTTCTGAATTGTTGGAGTGTGTTAATGGTTCTATACTTAGGATTTTTTTTAATGTTCAGATCATATTAATGTAAAAGACTAATTAACAAATAATATGCTCTTATTTCTCAGGAGAATGCCTTCTGAGCTTTATGTCTGACCTGCATACAAATTTATGGAATAAAATAGCAAATGTATGTAAAGTTCTGGCATTCAATTTAATGCATAGTGGATACATATTGTGGCAAAAGAAAATAGAATATAATCCTTGCACAACGCAGTTGTGATATTTAATTTTTTTTAACTGATTTTGAAATTGTACTTAAGTTCAGAACCAGCTTACTATGCAAATGTGAATTATTTTCATGTTGCATAAGGAATGTATAAAAAGTACACAAAGTGGTATACAGGATTCTGATATTTCTAGGAAGTGCAAAAACCCATACATGATCATAGAACTTCTCTGTAGTGGTGCTCTTGCTTTAGCATTATTTATTAAATAAACTTTTTTTTAATAACTAATGGACTGGAACTGTTCATTCTTTTGTGCCTGCATTCATTTCTTTTACAATACATCCTAAGTCATGTTGAAAGATCAAAAGAGAGACGACAACTTTTAACAAGGTAGACCACAATCTACTCTTGTCTGAGATGGTATAGGTTATCCTATGTAAGTGGGGGGCTGGACTAGCAGACCTCCAAGGTCCCTTCCAGCTCTATTCTATTCTATTCAATCACACTTTTGCTAACAATATCTCAAGTGTCAAGGCCATGAATTATCAGTGGAAACTCTGACATTTCAGAAACATACAGTAAAAAGATCCCAGTAATTCTCTTTCTTTTATCAAGAGACAAATACATTCTTGATATATCAGGCAAGGTTGTATAAGTTTTGTATCTTTAGGGAACTGAGCCTATATTTCAACTGATATCATTCATAACCACATATGTATATAGAAATGTATTTTCTAATCCAATCTATTATTGTTTTTTTCAGAAAATGTTTCAGTGATATCTGTCAATGATACATCAAACTTCTGTTTTTCAATGCATTTTAATGTTTTTTTTCAACATAAATGTGGGAAATTATCTTCCAATAATATATGTACAACGTTTTTGGAAAATGACTGTTGTGTGTGGGGGAGATATTTCCTGAATGTTTGTTTTGTAAATCAATATTGCCTTATTAATTAAAAAAACCTTCAAAAAGTATGCACAAAGCTGTACTCATCTCGATACAAAAAAAGTATTACCCAGCAATAAAAAAATAAATGCTTTAACAAACAATTAGATAAGTAAGCCTTGCAAGAAATAGTATCCTTTCTTTAAAGTTTAACATGTTGGTTTGTGTATATCACTGTATGTATAGTTGTTTTTATTATAAATATATATTAGAAATATGATTGTCTTAGTGTTTAAATAATTTATACTTTAAGAAATAGGATATAGAAACATTTTAATTTGAAACTAAAGTAATAAAAGAGATTGTATTTAAAAAATAATTTGGAACTAAATGTTATCAATATCCTAATAATGCTCATATTTATGAATAGCATTTCCAGGGGAAAAATAGAAGCATTAATTCAGGAGGCACAGTCATGAGCTATGGCTTAAAATGACTTTAGGACACTGATGCCTCTTCTAATTCATCCAGGTGTGTCTAGGTGAGGCTGCCTTTAGATCTAGTCTGCAAACTTCAATTGATATAGGCCATATTGGATTCTAATTTGTTTCCAGATGAAGTATAAATTTCACATAAAATTTAGCTAATTTCAATAAAAATTAGCACTTTGTTCCTTTCTTAAAATACACAATGCAATCCTCAACAGACATGAAAGTATTTTGAAGAACAGAATCTAGACTCTGGGAAGATTATTAAAATTAATCTTAAAAATATGTAGAGAATGGTTCCTGTGTTCTCACTATAGAAATGCATGTAAGATTTTGTTTTGTTACATTGTTAAGTATTGTATCAACTGATATATCTCTGCTAATAGAACAATACCATTTGTGGCATCGTTTTCTCCTTCCTCTACATTGGAGCTTCTCCAGATTGGCTCCAGCAACATGTCTGGAAAAAATACATTGAAAGAAGCAGCAGGAAGGAAAACAAAATAAACCCTGAAGCTAAAACTGTAATGTAATTCAATACATAAAATATACAATATTTAAAGGACAATAACTTTGCAAGAAGGGTTTCTCTCTTTGATAGCTTTTCACAACATCTAAAGGTAGTAATCAGTTAGACTACCCATAAGACCACTCAGGCTAATAAATTTTGATATAAACAATGCTACATTTCAAATAGTGATTTTAATTTTCTTTTCCTATTCAGGTTCACATGCTGAACCACCACCCTGTAATGCCAATTCTGTCAATTGCCCATCTGCTTGCACTTGCAGTAATAGTATTGTGGACTGTCGAGGAAAGGGCTTAACTGAACTTCCAGGCAACCTACCAGACAATATTGTGGAAATGTAAGTATCTTAACCCTAGTGCCCCAAGGAAAAGTTCAGGAGGGGTCCATCTGCCCCCCCATATACTACTAGCTTTCAATTTGACCTGTTTCCATTAAAACAATCCATTAAAACAATTAAAGCTGGCCAGAAAGAAAAAAAGTGTCAGTCTTCAGCAATGTCTATAATCTCCAATACTTCCCAAGTAAAACATCAGCTTTCTTATGAAATAAAAAATTTGGGTATCTGGAGACCATGACCTTACTCGGGGGCCATGTCCACATACCCAGAAACAGGACAAAATTAAGATTTGCATAGATTTTTTTCAGTGGTGGCTAGAAGGAGATAACACATAATGTTCTGTTAGGTTGGTGCTTATGTTTTTATGCTAGCTATTTGTGAATCAGCAACATTTTGCAAAAAGTCCTATAACATGTTCTTAAATAACCATCATAAAAATAGTTAGGAACACTTGCCTTTGTATCCTTTTCTCTGGTAGTGTAATTCAGTCAAGACAGAAATGTCATGTACGCCATGTTCTTGAAAGCTATATGATAGAGAAGAGGTTATCCTTAATTTAAATATTATTTTTAAGGCTACATACAGTCAACATAAATTCAAAAAAGATACCTTCATAAAATCAACCAGCTTAATAAATCCAACCAACTTAATAAATCATTTTTTTCTATCATCTGTCCTTAACGTTTACAAAGTATAGTAGTCAATCACTTGGTTTTTTAAAAAATAATAATAATAAAGAATTTGTGCTGAAATTTTAGAGTGGAATAAGAGAACATTTTAATTTAATTCCTAATATGTATTCTTTTCTACATTCTAGCCATCAAACTTTATCAAACAAAAGCAGCAAAAGTTGGTTGGTAGAATGGTCATTCCCACAAGAAGAGAACAATCTGCTTCTTTCCCATTCAAAAATGTTGCTTTGAGTTACTAATAACACATCAGTTGCTAAGTTAAATGATTAACATTCATAATTTAAACATTCAGAGTGATTTTTTTTAATCACTTGCCAGTTTCAAAGAGCTGTTAAAAATTTGTGCGAAAGTGTGGTACCAAGAAGCTAGTTATGTTATTTGCTTATTAACTGCATTGATATCAAACAAAAAAAGCAAAATATAATAGTCTTAATACTAAAAAATGCATTTACATGCATTTACATGCAACAGTATTATATTTACAAAGAAAATCAAGTACATGAAAAGGGAGCTGAAGATCTAAACTAAATTCAATGTTATATTCTTATATTCCCTAATCCATGAAAACAAAGTCTTAAAAACGCATGCAAATTCATACATCTTTAGTATTTTCACCCAAGTTTATTTTCATGGATTAGGGAATATAAGAATATAACAGTAAATTTAGGTTAGATCTTCAACTTGCTTTTCATGTTCTTGATTTTTTTTCTATGGTGATAAGTATCACTGTTGCAAACAAGATTACCCTGCTTTTTGAGAGAAAGACAAAACAGAGAGACAGATCTGTCAAAATAACTAGCATTAATTGGAATATCTGTATAACATGTGTGTGTGTGTGTGTGTGTGTGTGTGTGCATGTTTCATTTCTTAAAACATATAGACTTCACTGCCTCTCATTCTTTTTATTTTAAAAGTAATAGAAATTTGTGGGTTTTTCTCTGGAACATAAGACAGTTATCTTTTTGGATTATATTCATCTATTGCACAGCATGCTTTTATAATAACATGGGATAATAAATGTCAAAGTCAGTTTCTTTGATTTAATCCCATGTAGAGTTGAAAGCAGGTATTGGTGAGTTGCATGAGTTTTCAAACTTTGCAAAATGATGTCCTAAAATGTTAAATAAGTATGTGTGAATCCCTCACTGGTAAATAAAATCAATGATTTAATTGATGCTTAGAGTTTATCCAAAAACAATTATATTTCTTATTTTTAAGGATTAAATTCAAAATGACTTATTAAAGAAAACAATGATAGAAATGGAATTAACTTGTTAATAAATCACAGGTTTTCAGGCACTTGACCTAAATTCCATTCCTTGTCTTGCCATTGCAGAAGATTCAATTGACCAAAGCTATGATGGCTAGCAAAGATCAATAGCTCTGAGCTATAGCAGTGACAATCATGGCATACAGAAGATAGCAAGCTGAATAAGTGAAATAAATGGTAAATGAAATAAAAGAATTAATTAAATTAATGAAAAGAAAAATAGATATAGTAGACTCTCAGTTAAGTAGACCATTTATGGGAACCTGTTTATATCCTGGTTTTTTTTCTTTCAAACATCCATTCTCTTTTGCAGGCTTAAAGAAACCTATTCTATCACTTACTTAAATTGAACTGAGTTTGCCATTTGGTTGACCTTTTACTCAGTTTAAAAAGGTTGTTCTAGACCATGGGTGTCAAACTCACGTGACATATTGTGACATATCACAACGTTTTTTGCCTTTGTGACACATCTGGTCCCCAGGCTGCCAATTTGACACCCCTATTCTAAAGTTTTTCAAGCTTTTCCACCTTAAATATCATTCACAAGCTTGTGCACTACTTTCCTGCAAAGATAATTTATGAACAAGTTTAAACAGACTATTACAAGCAGAGATCTCTGAAGAAACTTCATTTTTTAAAATTTCCTATCTGTTTAGAAATTTGTTCATTTATTCCTTCTTTTTGCTTGCTTTATTTTTTCCCATCAGCTAACAGACCCTAGAAATACAGGTGTTCTTATGACCACTATGTTCACACAAAAGCTTTGATGACTTTATCAAAAACATTTTTTGTAAAATTGAACAACACAGAGTTGACATTTCAACTCCAAACTATTTTGTCCTTTAAAAAACCACGATTGATCATTATATTAAGAAATCAATCAAATAATCACATTAAGTTGGATACAGAATGGTTTCCCAAATTTTTATTACTATCACAATATTGATTTATATAAATTGTCTACTAGGTGCACCAGATATAAAGCTCTAGATGCTTATCATATAGAATAATATCCCAAAACAGAAATCCCTAGTGCTATAACTAGTTAATTCAATGGGCAGATTTAAAAGGACATAGCTATTGCTGCTTTCATATGTTATACTATTTGCATTTAGTACAATTTATTATTGGTATTTTAATTTGTTTAGTACCTAAAGAATGACATCCTTATAACTTATAGAAGCATATGGAAGGAACTAAACGCCATGAAAAGTTATGTTTGTTATTGTTTTCTAGTTAATTTAAAATCTACTAGTCACATGCCTTCTTTGAAAAACCAGTGTTTGATAAAAAAAAGGATTGTCAGAATCAGTTGTTCATATCCAGTACTGAGCATCTCTGATTTAATTGGCAAGAATGTGGCATAATGTGAATTTTTGCTTGATATTTTCATATTTTCTGCCTCAATGTTTAACCTTTTTGCCAGAAAAAAATGCAACAGTTAAGTGATACTATCTTAATTAGCAGTTATCTACTAAAGGTGATTGCATAGAAACATATGTTTTGATTGTTTTTTTTCCATAGTGGGTAATCTGTTCTCTGATTTGTTTTATTAATCTTGTTGTGGTATTAATTATATCTTTTCAAACAATATGAAAAATTAGCTGCTTATTTGCTTAATGACTTTTCCCAGTTTGTGAAAATCTTAAGAAATGCCAATTGTACATGCGTGTCTCTATTTCTTGAATGTGTGCACATATAAATACATACACACAAAGACTGGTAATATAACTTTTGAATGTCCCAAAAGAAGTTGCAACTTGATTCTTCTGCATTAACTTCACAAGACAAAGCAGCACCATGGAAAGCTCCCAGTGATTCCATCATGTCTTTTACTTTCAAGATCCATCTCACTTCAAGAAGAGAGAGATTCTTTAAAAATACATTAGCAGATGTTGTTTTTTCCTTCTGTCTTCTTTTTGTGGCCTCTCACCTGGCATATTCCCACCAACTTTGAACAAATACAGTGGAAATCTGGTCTCCGGGGAAGACATTAATGATGACTCTCAGCACATCTTTCTGGTAAATAGATCAGAAACTCAGTCAATTCCTAAAACATTTTCAATGAAACATTTTGCAAAATTTTTGCAACACTAAACAATAATGCAAACTAAGCTTAGAAATAAGAATAAAAAATATTTTAAAAAGGAAATACAAAGTACAAAGAAAAAGAACAGAAGGAAAAAAAGAACAAAGGAAGCAAAAATATTTTTTTAAAAAAACTCCTTATCCTTCTTGTAACAAGTTCAAGCAAATTATTTCATTCATTCCTACTATATGATTATACACATAATTCGGTTCTTCCCATATCCTCCCCCCCCACTTTATCCAATCACAAATACAAAAACCATTGTTATTTCTGTATGGGCATCAGCAACCAATCCATAAAAGATTATAGTTATTAGTTACTTTCCTAATGTCCTTTCTGGATGAGACTACTAGACAGTCTATGTTTAGGATTCTAGCTTTAACAAAATCTTAAATTTATTGTTTTGGGAAACCTACAGTGAAATATGTACTTTGTAGACTCACAAACCATATCAAGCTATAGAGTGTAATTATGAAGCATAACAGTTCAATTTAGACAGTGTAGCATGATAAAGTATGAACTTATCCAATGCTTATTTTCAATTCTAAGCAAAACCTTAAACAAAATGCTGCTGAAAGTTCTAGTCAGGGAGGCATGTCATCCTCCAAGCAGTAAAAAAATCATTTTTATACCTCAGTCCAGATATTTTCTTTTCTATCAAAATCAACATTCATGGATATTCAAGCATATTCAGTTGTTCAGGGAAAGGATTTACTGTTCCTCTACATCATCAACCTACCAATAGGTTGATTTTGTTTTACAGCTTAGTAAACATTGATCAACCACCTTCTATTAATCGATTAACAAATATGTTTACAGTTGACAACAGTATGGTAGGAAGCCAAGTTATTTCTTATTTGATGAATATATAAATATTGAGCTAGAAGAAAAGTCTTAACTGGCTTGATTCTAGCATTATGTAAATTATTTGTTGTAAATCAAATAGTATGTCTATAAAGCAATGATATTATATACAAATACAAACATTAAAATATGAAAAAGTTATTGATGGAGATTGGTGATTTATCTTTATCTTGAATATCATACATGATTTCAATCATTTTTAAAACTATATTTCATATTTCTGGTAAACAAACTCATATATCAGACAGAGATTATTCCAGAAGTGAATTTTTATTCTTTATATTTACTCAGTTTTATATTCACTCATGCATTACATCCATTCATGTGGCTTTATGATTGGCGGCTCTGTGAAATTAAATAAGGTATTTAAAATCTGAAACCACCAGATCTTTGCTGGGAAACAGGTCACCAAAGGGAATATAATTTCATATTTAAATATCATTATAACAGGCACTACCAGGAATGTATTTATTTATATATCCATAGTATTGTTTTACTTCTGTATGAAATGTGTCTTTCTGTGTCAATCATCTATATTATTTTTTTATATAAATGACATGCATATATTAATAACATATATATTTATCAATACAGTACATGGCATGCAGTTCTATTACTATCAATTAATGACCCAGCTTTAAGGCAGAATCCGTTTCTGTGTCTCTACATATATACACACATAAACACACTTACAATGATGTCTTATTATTTTGATGTAGTGTTCTAATACTCATAGAATGATAACAAAAAATGGTGAACCTTGAAATAGACTTGTACAGGATATATTGTGATTTTTATTGCTAGAATATCATTTATTAGCTTTTAGTACATCTTTTTTTTTCTTGCTGGCTATTTTTATTGCTTTGTTGAAAGTCTAGTCCAGATAGCAAAAGTTATATAAAAGACAATAATAAAGCCAGAATATAAAGGGACTTGCTCTTATAGCATGTTCAGAATATCTCTGAATCTATCAAGCTTCTCTGTGTTCTCTGCAGTATTTTCAATTTTATTAGAGCAAGTGAAGGAAATTGTTCTTGTCACTTGATCTGAACAGTTGTTGAAGTCTTAAAAATAAACTCCCAAAGGTTAAAAAAAAGCTGATTCTTAGTATATCAAAACAGATCACAGAACTGTAGGCCTGTGAGATATTTTCAAGGATATCTTTCAGAACTCTATTGTACAGTTCTAAAAAACTATTTAAAGTTGTTTACAAAGTATTATGGAATATATTAAAGATTATCCTTTTCAGTTTTATAATGATCTCAGAATCATAGAATGTAAAGCCTGAGAGGACCTTGAGATCGTATACTCCAATATGCTAAATATCTAATATTCTATTTAACCTTCTATCTTAACTGTAATGCTGAACAAGTAGAAATATCTTTGTGTAACAGGACCTTTGTTTCCTGTATTCCTCTGATATACTCATTGCTCACCCTAGATCTGCTCTAGAAAGACACAACATTTCCTTGGATTTTGTTGAGAAAATCTATTATGCCTCTATTACCATTTATAGAAAGCACATGGTATAATTTACCACACATGCTACTCCTGCTTCTTATTATAATGTTTTTCATTCTGCTATTAATAATATTAAATCCATATTTTGTGATTCTTTACTTTTACATCAGATTTGTGTTTTGCTTAAATATCATTTTCAAAAGAAGTTTTATCTTGGCAAAAATTATATAAATAATAAAAATTAAATACCAAGGATTTTTCGTGTATCTTTGTAAGTTTGGCAATAATACTTCTTCTTTTTTTCAGCCGTTTAGAGCAGAATTCCATAAAAGCCATTCCTCCTGGAGCCTTCTCTCAATACAAGAAACTTAAAAGAATGTAAGTTAAATGTCCTGGTATGCTTACTATTTTCAGTATATTCTGCCATTCCTTGAGACAGCCATGTAGACAAAGTTCTAATTTTTCCACAAGTTTTCCAGACTCCCATATTTATACAAAATTATGTGTGGAATTCTTGAATTTGACACTAATTCTTGTACATATTCTTCTAGCTTTTACTTTCTCAAGGTAAGCTGATTTCCTAGGTAATTAAAAATGGGCTGATTGCCCTTCCTGTTCTCCCTTAATGCCCACTTTTACTCAAATTTGCCCCAACTTTTTTCCATCTCATGAAACAAGCTTGGAGAACTAGGCAGTGATACTTGTATTTTTAGAAGTTCACTCTTTGAGACAAACTAGTATGAAACAGTAGAATAGAAGTATATAGAAGTAAATAGAAACTGCTCATGCAAAAATTAAATCCACTTAATGTATTTATATTTAACCTCATAAATTTAGCCAAGCATGAATTAATGCAATGGAGGCAGTGTATCTAATACTACATGTCAATTAAACCAATACAATCAGCTATTCTATTCTTTCAATACTATCCACAAATTGTTTTAAGTATTATTTCATTAATAAATGGACTTAAGTAAGTTCTTTATACTTGGAAAGAAAAATCATCTAAGTACAGTTTGCTAGCAGTAATAGTATTTTTATTTAGTTTGATAGGAAATAAGTTCAATTTTCAAAAACAGCATGGTTTTTTTAATATTGATGCTAATGTGGGTGTTGGAAACACTTGACAATTTCAGTATAATTACTCTAAATTTACATTTGTAGTAAAAAGGGAGTTTAGTAAAAAGAGCAAAGCATAAAAGTGTTATTACAGATCTGCTGAAATTTTATTTGGAAACTAAAATATATAGCTGAGGGTCATGAAAAATATTCAAGAAATTACAGAGGTACCCTTTATTTTTTAAGTGAAGAAAATATAGTCAGTACTAAAGTCACTTTTTTGAAAATGAGTGTCAATGAATGTGGTGGCAGAATGCATAGGACTACATGTTAATTCATACATTTTATAGCGGAGATCCAGGATGAAGCAAAACATCTTCAGTGGGTACCACATGGATATCAAAGTGAAGAGCACTCAATGAGGCAAAAAAAGGGGCCATGTGTGTAATTGCATCAAAACTGATGTAATGTGGATACATTTAGATGTTTCACTCAGTTATCTGGCTGCTGCATTCTACATCAGTTGGTTTTCAGACCAAACACAATGGTAGCCCAAGTAGACTGCACTTGAATACATGAACAACAGTGAAAAACTATCTCATGAAAGAGTACAATTGTCATTATATATGAAGCTGGTAATAGGCATTCCTTCCTATCACTGTTTTTCCTGAGGGAATGCAGTGCAACTGAGAACAAAGTCAATTCTTATCCCCTAAACTCCCAAACTCTCCATCTTGTTTAGCTTTATTTGGTCCCATGTACACCATTACTGTATCTAGACACTGGTTCAGAACATGCATATTATGTCGAGCTGAGTGTCATCACTGCCAAACCCCTTATATCCTTCCAAGTGGCTTCATATAAACAGTACTAGGGATAAAACAGTAGTTATCCAAAAACTTTAGGAGAGAACTACTATATCAGAATTCCCTAATTCTCAGGTCATTGGAACACTCAAAGAGAATATGTGGGTGAAGATAGCTAAAGCTGCTCAGAATTTGAGCAGAATATTGATTCAAGGGCCTCTGCCTGTCTGCTGTAGTTCACCTATTATGAAAGCTGATTTTGTTGCAAATCCATAGCTGAAGCCAGATTGAAAAAAGTAAAAATAATTAGTGTGTTCCAATAATAGGTATAGTTGTATAGATCTATTGTATTATGCATCTTGTTTCAAAAAGGGACATTTAAAGCTGAGCAGTAATTGACATAATCTTCTGGATCCAGTGAGAGATTGTCCAAGAATGAACATACAGTGCCTCCATTTCATTGTGAAAAAATTTATTCACCATTTCCACAGCTATGTGTCTCAAAAGATCCAATATTTCAAGAGAGAATGTGGTAGGCTAGATAGACTCAAGAATCTTGTTCTCATACTCAGCCCTCAGGAATGGAAGATACTCCCAAAAAAAAAAAAATATGGACCAGTCTGTGCATTGGACATCTTATTAAATGTTCTGTTGTTACATGTAAGCAAATTAAAATATCTTGCAACTCTGTTACCATAGATTTGCTAGGACTGTGAATGAAAGCAAAATTGAGTTTGTACTGTCCTTTCCCCCAAACTTCCAAAGTTTCAGTGTATGATATTTTAACTTGGAGAATCCCAATTGTTTACAGATGAGTTTTGTTTATTATAATTTCAATACATATTATTGTGCACATCCAGCATCAAAGAATCTCTGCTATCCCTGAGAATCAGTTTGAGATATTCAGTGTTCTTATTAAGTTCACAATGAGTAATTAAATGTGTGAGGCAGCTAGTGCTGTTTCTTTTCTTTTCTTTTTTCTTTTTTTGCCTTCAGCACAGTAACACTTTCTTGTAAGACTTTTCCATATAAAGCAGAAGGAAAGTTCAATAATTTAAATCCCAAGGGAGAAGCTCAGACTGATCAGAGATGCTGGAGCTTCTGTCAACAGTATAATACAAGTGAAGACCACAACAATAATATTAGGTTAGAAAGGGAGGGAAAATGTGAGAGTGAAATTCAGATTGGAATAGCCATAGGTATTTTAAGTGATAATAAATAGCTGTACAGCTTGACTTCAAATGCTTTGGTATGGTAAAATATATTGCTTATGCATAAAATGACAGAACAGAACCACGCAAAAAAGTTAGCTGAATAGTATGGCCTTTTTGGAAGATGGTGCTATCTTCAAAAAGTGACTATATTACTTCTATTCACTAGGGCTGTGCCAGGTTTCAAAGGATTCTTTGCTTCACCAAAAGTTTAAGCAAAAAAGCATTTTTGAGGGAAATGTATTTCACTTCAGTGAGAATTGTTGCCTCATTGGAGTGAACCCAGATTACCTTCTACAATTCATGATCTTTTCAGTGAACAACATAATCAACAATAACACACAACAATTTAAATGGCGCTAAAGTGGGTGCCAGAGCTATTTAAACATAAATAGTTTTCAGAAGTGTAGGAGGTTTTTTTTAAAAAAAAATTTGTGTTTTGTCTTCTCTTATATCTTTTTGCAGTGATATCAGCAAGAATCAGATATCAGATATTGCACCAGATGCTTTTCATGGACTGAAATTACTCACCTCTCTGTAAGTACAGAGGGGGAGGGGTTTTTTTTTAAAAGACTGGATTAAATGGATTAAATATTGGTCTGTTATGCTTTCATTTTCTTGTGTAATGTTCTCCTTGTAGGAAGGTCTAACCTTTGTTTAATTGAAATTGATCTGAGTTGAAGGTGCCATTGTTTGTGCAAATCTAGATTCCTTTTATAGATGAACACAGTATGAAGGTTAATTATTAGGCCACTGTAACATCAGATCACACTCTGTATTTTTATTTCCCTTTATATTAAAGATCATATTAACATACAGCAGTTTACTGCATGTTACTAAATGGAACCTAAATCTGAATTTGTTTTTGGGAAAATAAACTGAGATTTAATTTGATAATGATATGCCTAGTTCATTGAAACTACTCTATGTATTATTGCTTTCTCAAAAAGATGGTTGGGCTGCAATATGCCCTAATAACAAATAATTAGTGATGCAAGCACAATCAGATATTAGATCTTAAAGCAGTATTTTAGCTCATCTACACATAATAAATAGCATTATAATTAAGATGGCTTTAAAAGGTCATAAGCTAATATCAGAGAAGATTCAAGTAATTTATTTGTTTGTTTGTTATGCTTAATGCACTTTTCAGTTTTAAAAAATAAAGCAAAAGAAGAGAAAACATTAAACAGTTAAGGAGCTAGACAATCCTCACCCCTTGGTCATCCCTTCAAATATTTCCTTACCAAATTCCTCAATGCTTTCAACCATAACAGAACTTCTAATGTACTGCCTTCATTGGCAAAGTTAGGGTGTATTCAGATAGATATCTGTCTTGAAAATAGCCATGTTTAATAGTCAAAAATCAACACACAAATTTTTATAACAATTTTATGACAGAAAATGTTTTATAAAATTTTCCCAATTTCAATTCCATGATAGTCACGAGTTCCATATTTTGGCCACATTTTTAAATGTTAACCCATTTGAGTTAGCTTGGTTTAGAAAATTCTTTGCCTATGATGCAGTTAAAGGTTATGAAAATGAGAGCTTTAGTATATTGATTAAAAATAAATAATTCAAGTTAAAACAATCTTAAAATAATAAATCATAAGAAGTTTAAAAACTTGATTGATTTGATAGTATCAAATTAATTCAGAGTTAACAGCAGAGCCAGTTTAAATAAATGAATAGGTAAACAGGAAATTCTTCAAGCTGGTGCCAGTATTATTTAACAGGCATATTCATAAGAAGGAAAACACTCCTTTAGATGTTGAGGTTTAAACGTTATACACTGAAGTTGATATATTGTAAGTTGTTTGCAAAAGGTTACCTGCTTCAGAAAATGTTCCAGCATTTTCCACTAGCCACAATTCCTAGATCTACTGCACGGGAAAACCAACATGCAATGCATTACAGTAATCCAAACTTGATGTTCACAATGCAAGAATTACTATAGCCAAATTATCCTTTCCAGAATGGCCAAAGATCAAGAACAAACTGAACCTAGAAAATATATTTATTGAGTGTGAATTAGTACTAAATATATTTTTGAAATCAGTTTTGAATTAATTTAGTTAAGAAGCTTTAAGGCCATCATTACATTCAGACTATCCAATAAGATCTTATTCAATTTCTATCTTTTATGGAACTCTATGCTTTGCAAGAAGTAAATAACAGGTTGTCAAAAAGTTTTCTTCTTTGTTTTTTAGTTTATTCATATCCTTTTCATATCCTCTCTACCATGGAATCCTTGCTGTTTTGCTCAGTTTTTAAAGATTCCTTTAAAATTATTGTTTTATTGTTTCATGTTATGAATCCTTATGTTTTATGCTATATTATTACACACTATTGAAATATAGTGTGTAATATGCTGATGTAAGTAATACAATTTTCTTTTTACAACACAGTGTAATTGTCCTATTATCAGTAGTTGGCCAAATAACAATAGGAAGTTTATATAAGATAGCTTCTAAACTATTGCTATATTTTCCAGTGAAAGCAAAAAGTAGATTATACGTTTAAGTCTATGGTTATTTGGGGAAAATGTTTAATTTAAATGCCATAAAAAAATTTGTAAATAAACACAATATTATAATATGGCAACAATCCTAGAGCTCAGTACGTTGGCACTCCAATCCTAAATATTTATGCCAATGCATCTGTCTATGAAAAGCCAACATAAGGACCTTGATGTTGTAAAATCCTATTATGTATGCTAGAGATTGCCACATTTGCATCTGAATGTTTTCCCTTTCATTTGCATTTTCATAGTTCTTCTCTAATGAATAGAGTATTTTCATTTTTACATTTTGAATGTTTAAGGCACAATTTTACAATTTAGCAGTGAGGCTTGCTTGCATACTGAAGTAAATAAAAGCACCTGGTAGCACATCTGAATTACATCCAATAAGTCCTGTTATGTTGCTTTGGTTCCATATTAAGCTCTTCTGGAGCAGTGTAATCGTTTTTAGTTAATGTGTCAAACAATAAATTATATGATAAAAATTATTCCTAAACTCAGCCCTCAGATTGTATTTGCATATCTGAATTAATACTGGGCTGGGGTTTATTGTTAACTTTTAAAAAATCTTTCCTCTGCATGAAACAAGCTTCTGTTTCTCCTTAATTTTAAGGAGTGGGAGTGGGGAATAAATTTCTGTTTAAATATTTTTAATAGTGTTTAATGTATTATTGTAGTGTTTATCTGTATTATTGTAGTGTTTATCTGTATTATTGCAGAATAGTGACGGGTGCTGGATTTCTTTTTTCTTTACACATGGCAGCCCATAGTTTCTAATATGAAAAAGTGCTATGAGAGAGTTGTCTAATGATATTATATTCTGAGATTTCATTTGGAACTGAAAGCTAGAGACACTGCAGATTAAGTAAGAAAGCTATCTTTTAAATTATGTTTTAGTTGTGGTAAAACCCAAAGCTTTTTTGTTAAACTTCTCAGGAATAATAATAATAATAATAATAATAATAATAATAATAATAATAATAATAATAATAATAATAATAATGATAATGATAATGATAATGATAATAATAATAATGATGATGATGATAATAATAATAATAATAATAATAATAATAATAATAATAATAATAATAATAATAATAATAATAATAATATTGTAAGGAATCTTGGAGGACTTCTAGTCCAACCCCCTGCTTAGGCAGGAAACCCTACACCATTTCAGACAAATGGCTGTCCAGTCTCTTCTTAAAAACCTTCTGGAGGAAGGTTGTTCCACTGATTAATTGTTCTAACTGTCAGGAAATTTTTCCTTAGTTCTAGGTTGCTTCTCTCCTTGATTAGGTTTCCATCCGTTGCTTCTTGTCCTGCCTTCAGGTGCTTTGGAGAATAGCTTGAGTCCCTCTTCTTTGTGGCAACCCCTGAGATATTGGAACACAGCTATTATGTCCCCCCCTTGTCCTTCTCTTCATTAAACTAGACATACCCAATTCCAGCAACCATTCTTTATATGTTCTAACCTCCAGTCCCCTAATCATCTTTGTTGCTCTTCTCTGTATTCTTTCTAGTCTCAACATCTTTTTACATCATGGTGACCAAAACTGGATGCAGTATTCCAAGTGTGGCCTTACCAAGGCATTATAAAGTGATATTAACACTTTACATGATCTTGATTCTATCCCTCTGTTAATTCAGCCTAGCACTGTGCTGGCTTTTTTGGCAGCTGCACCCCATTGCTGGCTCATATTTAGGTGATTGTCCACTAGGACTCCATGGTCCCTCTCGCAGTTACTACTATTGAGCAAGGTATCACCTATACTATATCTGTGCATTTGGTTTTCCTTGACTAAATGTAGAATCTTACTTTTTTCATCATTGAATTTCATTTTATTAGATAGTGCACAATGTTCAAGTCTGTCCAGATCCTTCTGTATCTTAAGCTTATCTTCTGGAGTGTTGGCTAATTCTGCCAGCTTGGTGTTGTCTGCAAATCTGATGAGTTCCCCATCTATATCCTCATGCAATCATTGATGAAGATGTTGAAGAGCACTGGGCCCAGAACAGAGCACTGGGGCACCCCACCACACACTTCCCTCCATGTAGATGCAGTTCCATTGAGGACCACATGCTGAGTATGGCCGGTCAGCCTGCTACGAATCCATCTGGTGGTGATGCTGTCTAACCCACATTTTTCTATCTTATCAAGTAGTAGGTTGTGGTCTACTTTATCAAATGCCTTACTGAAGTCCAAGTAAATTATATCCACAGCATTCCTCTGGTCCACTAATTTTGTCACCTGATCAAAGAATACAATAAGACTTGTCTGGCATGATCTGTTTTTGACAAACGCATGTTGGCTTTTGGTTATGAGTTTGTTTGCCTCTAGGCATTCTCTGATTCATTGCTTATCTTTTCCAGAATCTTCCCAGTTATTGAGGTTAGGCTGATAGATCTGTAGTTTCCTGGATCCATTTTTTCCCCTTTTTTGAAGATGGAAATTACATCAGCTCTTTTCCAGTCCTCTGGTAGTTCCACAGTGCTCTAGGCTCTTTGAAAGATATAGTTCAGTGGTTCTGAGATCATCTGCCAGTTCCTTCAGAATCTTGGGGTGTAATCCATCTGGTCTTAGTGATTTGAACTCGTCTAGGGTGGACAGGTGCTCACTTACCATTTTCTTGCCTATTTTAACATGTGTTTCTAATCTGTTTTTTACAGCAGAGGTCCCCAACCTTTTGGGCACCAGGAACCAGCTCCGTGGAGAGAGGTTTTTCCACAGACCAGAGGGTGTGTGGTTTTATGTGCTGCCTGCATCCCGTGGATGAGGCTTTGCTTGTTTGTGCGGACCAATTGCTGGCCTGCCACAACCCAGTACTGGTCCACAGACTGGTTTTGGGGGACCCCTGTTTTACAGTACTGTTTTTGATAGGTTGGCCTGTTTATTTCCCTTTGTGTAAAGATGGATGCAAAACAATTGAAAGAATAAAATATTAGTGAGCTCAGGATTCAAAATTAAATGTTTGTTTTCATTCAATATTTTTTTTCTTTACGTGTGCTTGTGTGTGCATGTCTTATTAAAGTCTTTGGGATTTTTTTCTGCAAAGTGTAGTTTTACTGGTCAGCTATTTAAAAAAAATATTCTATCTCCAACGTATTTGATATTTAAAACAGTATCTTAAATTGCAACAGTAAAATTGAATCACAGTTACTGAACCAAATTTATGAAGAACACAACACATATTTGCTTTTCAGCTCTCAGTCAATTTTACTGTAATAGTTTATAACAAAAATGCTTATTGTTAGCACTGCTCTTTGGAATAGAATAGAAAAGACTGGAAAATAGTTACCTTCACATGGCAGATTGCTAATTTCCAGACCATTTCTCTAATTATCTGTATGCTTTAACCAGCCAAGAAAATTGGTACTTTCTATAATCTGTTATAGGAAGGTACAAATAGATGCAGCTAAGGCATTATGTCCCAAGAGGTTTATATTGAAATAAAAATATCTAACTCTGTATTTCTTTGCTTTTACGATTAAGTTTGTTTTGGATAATCCTGTGACCACTGAAGACAGAACTAGAAGCCTACCAACTTCAGTGATATGTAATACTGTTCCTAAAGATGTAAATGGTCAAAGTAGTGAATATTTGTGGGAATTTCACCCAGCAAACTCGTTATCTCAGCATCTCAGCTCAAGTTTCCACTCTGCCTTACTTCAGCCTGTTCATGTAATGGTAAAATGCAGGTTCATTCTATAGAACAGGTCTATCTATTGGCCAATTTTTAAAACTTAGATTAGGTTGGCTTCAAATGCTTAGTATTTGGAGTGTCTTTCCCATTTACATTAGCACTGAATGAATGAGGAATATTAGATGCTGTTGAATGAATGTAATGTATCCTATTGTGGTAATCTTTTTTACCTTGAATGACTGGGCTGAATTTTGTTTCATTTATTCTATTCCAAAAATATAATTTTTATTCTTGGACTTTACAAATATCCAACATTCCCCAACAGGCTTTTGCTTAGTTTCAGAATGTACAGGCCTGTCAAGCTTTTACTACTGTCATCTGTATTTATGGGTCTTTAAAAGCCTGAATAAATGGTTTAAGGATATGCTAATCTAACTTTTAAATAAGGTATTTGTAAATGCCTCCAAATAATAAAATAAAGTTAGCTGGAAAAACTGATGAATTTTAGGTTATATTAACTGGTATGATGCACAAATATATCAATATATAGGGAGCAGTTGGCAAATACTAATAATTGTTCTCTGATTCTGATGCATTCAAATGTTCTGGGGAGTACATAGAGAGTACATAGCTTTGCCAGCCAATTAGTTATGCACTGGTAAATATGTGCAACGCAAAAGAAGACAAGCAATCCTTTCTTGGCTAGGAAATGTTACTTCAACAAGACACATCCTAGGATCTTAATGTCAAAATAAAACCTCTCAAAGGTGTTCATGCTTTATTTGAATTTTTAATCCTAATATTTGTTTTGACAAAAGTGGAAGTACTCTAAAATAGTGCAATTTTAAACCCAACTGAAGCTATTGGGATTATGTCTGAATAAACAGAGCTAGGACTGGCACTTCATGAAACGGAAACATAATGCTGCTGCTTATTTTGAAATAGTACAATTATGAAAAGATGTTCCTTCCAATGTTGATTCAAACTAAAGAAGGTGGTATGTGTGCATTCCTTTGGGTTTAAGATTTTAAGGGTGTGCCTTTTTGATTAACCCCAAACAGTAAGTGATACTCCAGCTTTGCAAACATTTCTTCAGTTTTATAATATATTATGAACTGACACAACTTCACCTAATTTCCTCTGATGGACAGTTGAAGACAAGTAAAATGGGATACAACAAGGAGATTTGCAACAGTCCCACATAATCCAATTGATAAACCAAATGGTGGTCCTGAACAAACATAATTCTATAAGGCTGTAATAATGAATGCATTCACTGGAAATTTCATGACAATTCTGTATCACATTCAGACTTTTAAATATATCGTGTAATACTTTAAAAGAAGCATAAAAGCCTCAGTAAATTCTGAAAAATATTTTCAACCCAGAAGTCTGTTTTAAATATCTTATTTATTTGGAAGTCTTATTTTAATATTGCTTACATTGCTGAAGTATACCACCTTTTATGTGGAGAGGAGAGCTTGTGTTTAAAGAGACAATTCTTCATAAGCATTGGATTTGAGAATACTGTTTATTTTAGCCTTTCATTTTTTCTTCAGAGTACTTTATGGAAATAAGATCACAGAGATTCCCAAGGGCCTTTTTGATGGGCTTATATCTTTGCAGTTATTGTGAGTATTATCCTAATTTTTTTTATTTCAACACAGAGTATACAAATGCTAAATGACCTTGTATACTGAAACTCCACTAATGTGTTTATTGTTGGTTGAGAAGACTGGTGTGAGAATCCCTCAAAATATGAAATATCATGATTTTTGGGCAATGTAGACTTAAGAAAAATGGATATTTGGTAACATGTAGATCAGTTTCTTGCTGGATTATATCTAGTTTGAAATAATTTTACAGAACCCTATTAAATCATGAGATCTTTAGAATCCACAAAGTTATTAAAAGATACTGCTCTTGAATTGATTACCATTCTGATAAACAATACATTCAAACTGCTTTGGAAGATATATACTGTGTAGCTCCAACCATATAATATTCAACTTTAACTTTTTTCCAATGGAATTATAAGTAATCATTGTTTCAGATACCTGAGAATTTTCTACAGTCATATTTGCAGTTTCTGTTTTATTCAAGATATGAGGAAGAATTCTCTAAAATTGTATATGGGAAATTCTCGACTTACAACCACAGTTAAGCCCAAAATTTCTGTTGCTAATTGAGACATTTGTTAAGTAAGTTTTGCCCCATTTTATGACATTTGTTGCCACATTTTTAAGTGACCCACTGCAGTTATTAAGTTATTAACATGGCTGTTAAGTGAATCTGGCTTCCCCATTGGTTTTGCTTGTCCAAAGGTCACAAAAGGTTATCACAACTGTCATAAATGTGAGCCAGTTACCAAGCATCTGAATTTTAATCATGTGATTATGGAGATGCTGCAATGGCTGTAAGTATGAAAAACAAACATAAGTCACTTTTTCAGTGCCATCATGACTTCAAATGGTCACTAGATGAACTGTTATAAGTCAAGGACTGCCTATACTGTTTTTGCTGATAGCTGATGTAATTGGGTTCTTCTTTTCCTCTGAATAAGTATCATAAAACTATTCTTTGAAACCATTGCAAAATGCTCTGTATACTATGGTAAGCACACAGAGATGTAGAATTCAAGTTACAGAGATTTTTATTTTTTGAATTAGGATGTGGACAAATACCTTGTAACAATAGTTGACAGTTCCAATGTTGAGGGGTCCTTGGTGCTCTCTGAGCTTGCTTGTTTTCTTGCAGACGTTTCATTACCCAACTAGGTAACATCAGTGCTAGTAAGGAGTGCAGTTTACTGTCAGTTTATATTCTGGTGGCTTGCCTATCTGTGTTGGTGACGGTGGTCTTAGAGATTCTTTGGTTGGGCTATTTGCTGCTAGCTTCTTTGGCAGTTTCTTGATTGGGATATAGTTTACTTGATTGCTCATCTGGAGTTAATCTGGGTACTGATTACTGGTGGAGAGATGCTTGGGTCTTTTTGGGCTGGGTATTAGTCTCTTTTGAATAGGCTATAGATGTTGTTAATGTCTGTGTCTATTCCCAAGAAGTGTGGGAAACCCTGAAAAATGCAATCATAAAAGCCCATATCAGCACAATACCATTGAGAAAGAAAACAAGAAATTCAAGAAGAAACCAGCATGGCTGCACAAATCTCTCTGACAAACTGAAAGACAAAATGGACAAATACAAAAAATGGAAAGAGGGGCACATAACTAAGGCCAATTATCAGCAGACAGCCAGAACATGCAAAGATGAACTCAGGAAAGCAAAGGCTCAGGACAAACAAAGATTAGCAACAGAAATCAAGGATAATTAAAAAAAGTTTCTTCCAACATGTTAACAACAAGAAAAAAGTTAAAGAATCTGTAGGCCAACTAAAGAGAGAAGATGGCAAGGAAATAACAGGCAACAGGGAGAAAGCAGTGCTGCTTAACTCATACTTTGAATCAGTCTTTGAATCAGTTTTTAAAATTAAGCTTTAAGAACAGGCTAAAATAAAGAAATAATAGACAAAGGAACATTAATAATAACAGAGTCACCTCACTAGTTGGTATGGAATAACCAGGTCTTGAAGGACTTTCAAGATTAGAAGTGATGAGGCCAACCTCACCTCAGAAGAAAGAAGATTGTAAAGTGTAGTGCCACAGCATAAAAGGCCCCCGCCTAGGTCCCACCTTGCCTTCTAACAAAAGGAAAAGGAAAGGAAAGGAAAAAAAGAAAAAAGAAAAGAAAAAACCCCATCTAGCTATAATAAATATAGGTTAAACCCCCAATATATTTTCTCTATGAAAAACAAAATAATTTTATTTCAGAGTTCTCCTCTCTATATTTTTTTCTGCCTTTTAGCTGCTATTATTAAAACCTACAGTTCATTACAGTCAAAAATCAGTACAAATAATGAAGAAGACCGTAACTAGCACATAATAAATAAGATCCAGGATCACAGTTATGTTGAACTATACTGTAAACATTAAAACTATATTAAATATAGTAAGATATACAATTACAACAAAGAGCAAATAAAATTGAAGTTACAATGCATTTATAGGGTGAGAATTTATAGAATACAGAATACAAAATATAACATCCAATGAGTAAAATCCACTGTAACCACCTTGAATGTACAAAGCAAAGGCAGGATATGCATTAAATAAATAATAATCTCTATTCACTTTTTGGAGAAGCTTCTGTGATAATCTTTTTATGGTATTGCTATAGCATTTGCCTGCACCAACACTTCTGATCTAACATGACAGTTTTAAAATAGCAAGACTGCTATTAATCTGGTACTTAGTACATGTTGGTACTAGATTAATTACTGCTTGGCCATACACTCAGTCTAGCCTACCTCACTGGATATTATGAGGATTACTAAGTAAGTATATATGTTGTGTTTTTGAAGGAAATGTAAAAAAATGTAATAAAATAAACAAGCAAGCTAGCGAGATTAGCCATGATTTTTTTTAAAATGGTGACTTTATGTAAATGAATACTTAAAAGAAATATATTTATAGTCTTATATTGTTTTCATTGTAATAGTACTTAAGTTACTATTTTCCAACATTTGCCAATGTATTTACATAGAAAGCCCACTGTCAGGCTGAAAAATCAATCATGCTAAAGAATAAATGTTTCTCCATTAGTCCTCATAAGAATTAGGCCAAGTTAAGTTAGATATCTAAGTACATCATTTGGGACAAATTTCTGTGATAGAAACAAAAATATATCAGTATATATCTTGTTGGTTGTGTTCAATGGAGGACACTACAAAGTATTTCTAGAAACAAAGCAGGAAAGATATATGTGGACAATCTTCAGCTAAGTCAAAATGCTTATAAGCAATTAAAAGTTATACTGGGCTTAGAAAAATATGTTCAATTTATCTTTACATACATTTGCATTATTGTCAACACTGATTTTCTCACTTGGCAGCTTGTGAAAAGCCAAGTTACAATAAAGTATAAAAATTACAAGCAATGTATAGTTGAAAACACCAAAAGTAATTTTAGAATTATCACACTGATGAAGAATATTAATTCTTCCTCATTTTTGTCACAGTTACTTTGAGATTTTTAATGGGAAATAGTATGTAAAGATTTTAAATAAATAAATTCCAGTTTAGAAATAAATATCTGAACCAGGTTTGACAGTGGCTGTCACAGAGTACATATCACCATGATTAATCCAATTTACTATCTTTAAGCACTATATTAGCAGTAATTATTAGTAGGTACGGTCTTCTTCATTATTTGTACTGGTTTTTGACTGTAATGAACTAAACTGTAACTATAGCAATATAGTTTCTTTATCCTTCAGATCACATTTTTATCACTCACATTAGGGAACTAATTATCAATTAATGATATTTTCAATTATCACATTTTTCTGAAATGCAAAGATGAAGTAATAGTCACATTAATCAATCACTCAGGAATATAATTATGTTCAGAAAGGCTGCTGATTATCTCATCTATTTCTCTGGCATGTCTTGAAAAGGGTTTAACTGAAAAATACATTTCTTGAGGAAGTTGTAGCAGGATTCTTTTTTCTAATAACAAATGTTTTGACCAGTGGTTAGAATGCAGCATTGCAGGCTAATTCTGCTGACCACAAAGGGTTCGATCTTCACCGGCTCAAAGTAGACTCAGCCTTCCATCCTTCTGAGGTTGGTAAAATGAGGACCCAGATTGTTGGGGGCAATAGGCTGACTCTCTGCTTAGAGAGTCGGTAAAGAACTATGAAGTGGTACATCTGTCTAAATGCTATTGCTATAAAATTGGTTCTAAAATGTTTTTGAAATTTCATAACCAAATATAAATTTCCACCAGTGTAATAGTGGAAATCATTGGACAGGAATGTTGAATGAGTTCCCGTCTTCCCTTAGGCATGGAAGTTGGCTGGCTGATATTGCACCAATTACTCACTCTCAGTCCAACTCACCTGTTGTTGTAAGGAAAATAGGAAGAGGGAGCATTATATATACCACCTTGAATGTACAAAACAAAGGCAGGCTATGCATCAAATAGATAATACTCCATTCACTTTTTGGAGAAGCTTCTGTGAGAAACTTGTTTATTTGAATAAACAGCGAAGCTGATTGTTTATGTCTTTGCCATTTAGGTTCATGCCCAGTTTGGGGACATGACCATCCTTCGGTACTTTGATCTTTAGCTATATAAAAAATAAATTACCTAGCTCAATCTGGTTTTTTTTAAATTGCTGATATGGATGTCCTTAATAGAGAAACTGATCTGATAATAACAACTCTGGATGGTATGGCACTCTCTCTAAAATTGAGTGATTTCTGGACCAGGAATTGTCCACATTATGGATATTCTGGCCAGTATTGCCCATCTCTAAAGGAGTTTGATCTGAACTTAGAGATCCATCTTTAATTACTTCTCATTAAGTCTTTGGAGATGAACTGTGCAATCACTTTTTGATATGTACTTTGCTTACCACATTAGTTTAGCCATATATTAGTTGCACATATCACCAAATTATTTGTGGGCATTATTCATGATAACCTTCTCTGTTATGCCCTTAATGATTTGGGAATGTGATATATAACATGATTAATGTATTTTTACAATTCTGTGTCTGGTTTAAAGTTTGTTTTCAAATCCATGTTCTGCAACTATGAATAGGGAGATGGATGGAAACATGAGACAATAGTTTTTCAATAGCAGACTCTAGATTGTGGTACCTCCTTTCTAAGTACATCAAAGTGGCTCCTACTTTACTTGTGACTGAATATTATAAATAACATTATTCTTATGAGGGTTTGTTATTATGTTCATAATATTGTTACATATGTTTAACTTGTAAGTCATTTTGGAAAAAAATGTTTGGCTGCAAACCAATGAATTAATAATCTGATCAATAAATAGCAGTACTGAAGATTCCATATTATGTATAGCATTTTGTTCAAGACTAATCTCTTAAATCTTATTTTCAAGATTGTTGTATTGAAAAAAAACCTCTCTTCTTTGTTTACAGGCTTCTCAATGCAAATAAGATCAACTGCCTGAGAGTAAACACATTTCAAGATCTGCATAATCTTAATTTGTTATCTCTCTATGACAATAAACTGCAGACTATCAGCAAAGGACTTTTTGCTCCTCTTCAGACAATTCAAACATTGTGAGTATTGAGTTATATTATATCTGTATTCTTTCTTCTTCCTCAGGAGTACATCCTATAGATTAGAGGTCCCCAACCTTTTGCGCATCAGGGACCGGTTCTGTGGAGAGAGGTGTTTCCACGGACCAGAGGGTGCGTGGTTTTGTGTGCTGCCTGCATCTCGTGGATGGGGCTTTGCTTGTTTGTGTGACCCAGTTGCCGGTATGGCGCAGCCTGGTACTGGTCCATAGACCGAAAGTTGGGGACCCCTCTATAGTTAGTTCCACAAATGAAAGTCTTAGCTGAATCTTTAATCCTGCCCAAACTGCTAACTTTGAGCTTTAGTAGATTGATGTGGTAGAGGAAGAAATCAAACAATTAAATAATTCAATCCCACAAAAAGAGAGAGAGAGAAACAAATCAAGTTATAGGAGTCTAAACAAGAGAAAATTAGACAAATGACATAACAGAAAGAGATTGAAATATGAAATAAAGAGAATAATGGCAAAATTTCTGGCATTATTTCTAAATCTGCATTTTGTTCTATATTCTTTATATAATTCAAAAACAAAATAAGATCATGTTCCATGCTACTTTCATCCTTAATTTAAGATAATTAGAGAACTTAAAAGCAGATTTATAGATTTATGTTTTGGCAATAGCCAAAAAGCACACTCCAATAAAAAGGTTCCACTGGTATTCTTTCCAACCCAATAGAATGTTGAAAATATACCCTAGAGAAGGCAGATGGGAAGCAATTAAAAATGCTGCCGGCTGCTCCATGTTTGAACACTTCTCTCACCACCACCCCAACTTGGTCACATAACCCAGAGCAGCCCTTACATTGCCTGCTATGGACTTCTTAGCGCACACACACTAGAAATCACATAGATTCCTCCCTTTGGTTGTTACACAAAAGAAAATGTAAATGCCTACTGTTGTGTCCTGAGCCTGCAAAAGCAGGATCGGGACGTTGCATTGGTCTCAGGCATTCCAAAAGGTGCCTGGGATCAGACAGAGCGGCGCCTGCCTTGTGTGCATGTGCAAGGCACGAAAACGCTCTGTTCGCATTGGCTGACATTGTCCGGGTTTCTGGCCATATAAAAAGGCCTGCGTGCCTTTTGTTTGTGTTTGGGTATTGTTAGAAGAAGAATAAAGAGCTGTTTAACGTCGCCATGTGTATTCATCATTTGCACACAAACAAAGTACTTAACACTGGCGACAAAGGTGGGATCTTTTGCAAGCTGAAGAAAAAGCTTTAAGGACTTACCCAGGAAGTCCTGAAGAGGGGAAGACGGCATCTGAATCAGCGTCCCAGCCTGCCAGTATAGCGTCACTGGAGGGTGAGCTCGGCTAAAGGACCCTTTCCCCAATAGCAGTTTGCAGAGGAGTGAGTGGTGAAGGTCGTAATAGTATGATGGCGAAGATTGGCTGTTTCTCTGATTTTGATGTCTCACACCCAGAGAGATGGAATTCCTACATTGCAAGGGTGGAGAATTACTTCAGAGTAAATCAAATTAGAGAAGACGGCTTGAAGGCTGCAACTCTTTTGTGTGTCTGTGGACAGGAAGCTTTTGAAATCACAGAGAATCTGGTGGCCCCTGCACCTCTGGAGTCAGTAACATATACTGACTTGAAGAAAATGTTAAAGGAACACTTCCAGCCAAAATTATCTGTTATTGCTTGGAAGCACGCGTTCGAGCAGAGAGACCAGAGACCGGGTGAATCTGCTGCGGATTTTATTGCGGCCTTAAGGCAAGCAGCCAGACCTTGTGAGTTGAAGGATCTGGAAGAGAGGCTGCGAAATCGCTTCGTATGCGGTTTAAGGAACAGAGACTTACAACAGAAGATTTTTGCAAAAGAAGATGTCTCTTTCCAAGACACACTACGAGAGGTGACAGCTGAGGAAGCAGCAGGCAGGGCTGTGAAGGCCTTACGGCTCACCAAGAATCCTCCAGACACAGCCACCATCCATCAAGAGGATGCTCGAGAAGGAGCGGAAGTGGATCCTGAAGAAGAGGTAGATAGGCTTCACCAGCCAGCTGAAAGGAGGCAGAAGGAATGTCCAGACAAGGCCCCAGCATCTCTTCAATGCTTCGGGTGAGGAGGACGCCACAAGCGAGCTGACTGCAGGTTACACTCCACCATTTGCAGAGCGTGTGGCAGGCAAGGCCACATGGCATCTGTATGTTTGGGTTGCCAGAAGGTCCAACCTTGTGAAGAATTGCGTCTGAAAGGTAGCAGGGTCCCCAGCCAACATAGGGTGGGTTTCTGCGCATCGCGCAGGAGTATTTTGAGCACAGGGATACATAAGCCCCTTAAGAAGAAACTGTCCATTAACATAAGGTTGCAAGGGGTTCCCTTATCAATGGAGTTGGACATTGGGTCCGCTCTCTCCATTATTTCTATTAACACATTCAAAAGGATATGCAGCAGGAATGGCCTTCAAGTTAAACTCAGGCCATCCAATCTAATACTTACAGATTTTCAGAATTCTATGGTGTGTGTTAAGGGGGAGACCACCCTTAGAGTACAGCATAAGGATTTTGAGGGTCCCCTAGATGTGGTGGTTGTTGGGGGTGAATGTACGAGTCTTATTGGACTCGATTGGTTCGAGGCTTTGGGAATCCAGGTAACTGGGCTGCATCATTTCCAAACATTGAGCCTTGCTGAAGTCTGCAAGGAGTTTTCAGATGTGTTTAGTTCAGAGCTAGGATCCTACAAGGGGCCTCCAATTGCGCTATGGTTAGACCCAACCATCACATCCATCAGGGTTAAGCTTAGGAGGGTACCTTTTGCCCTCAAAGGCAAGATTGATGCTGAGCTGGACAAATTGCTCCAGCAGGGCATTCTAGAACCTGTGGATTCAAGTCCATGGGAAACCCCCATAGTAATGCCTCTAAAGGCTAATGGGGACATACGTATATGTGCAGACTACAAGTGCACACTGAATAAGGCGCTTATCCAGTGCCTGTGGTAAGTCACATTCTGGCCTCCCTCAAGGGGGGGGTGCATTTTTGCGAAGCTTGACCTGGCACAGGCCTATCAACAGCTACCTGTTGATGAGGCAGCTGCAGTGGCCCAGACTATTGTAACTCAAAGGGGGGCCTTCAAGGTCAAGAGACTGCAATTTGGGGTAAATGTAGCCCCTGGCATATTCCAAAGTGTCATGGAGAGCACACTTCGAGGTATTCCTGGGGTCTGTCCCTACTTTGATGATGTCCTCATTGCTGGGGAGTCATCTCAAAATTTAGCAGAGAGATTAAGGACTGTCTTGCTTCGTATTAAAAAAGCAGGCCTTAAACTAAAGAAGGATAAATGTAAGATTGGAGTCACTTCTACTGACTTCTTAGGATTCAGGATATATGCTCAAGGAATTCACCCTGCTGAAACTAAATTGCAAGCTATCCAGCAGGCCCCAAGCCCTAAGTCTAAGAGTGAGCTGCAAGCCTATTGGGGCTATTAAATTTTTACCATGCATTTCTCCCACATAAAGCTGCAGTGGCAGAGCCATTACACAGGCTCTTAGACAAGCAGGCTCCTTGGCAGTGGACTAAAGTCCATGACAAGAGTTTCAATGAGGTTAAGGCCTTGCTCACATCTAATGCTGTTTTAGCACATTTCAATAAGCAACTGCCTGTTTGCATCGCATTCAATGCATCTCCTTATGGGGTGGGAGCTGTACTCAGCCATCTGAAGGCTGATGGGACACAGGTCCCTGTGGCCTATTATTCAAGGACTCTGTCTTCTGCAGAGTGAAATTATGCTCAAATTGACAGAGAAGCCTTGCCATAGTGGCTGGCATTAAGAAATTTCATGATTTCTTATATGGCTGCCATTTCACGGTCTTTACTGACCATAAGCCTCTACTGGGTTTGTTTACCACTAACAAACAGACCCCACATATCATTTCTCCTTGTATACTGAGATGGTCCATTTTCCTGTCAGCATATGACTATACTTTAGTTCACAAACCAGGAAAAGAAATGGGTCATGCAGATGGCCTGAGCAGACTACCACTGAACCAATTAGAGCCAGATCCTGCTCCAGCCATTAAATTCTGTCCATTCATGAGTTGCCTCAGTCTCCCCTCAATGCTAGGGACATGGCTGCAGAAACTGCCACTGATCACACGCTTACACACGTGCTGACATGGGTGTCATCAGGATGGCCTGACAAGTGTCCAGATACTGAGTTCCAAAGCTTCTGGCACAAGAAGCATGAGTTTTCCACTTTCAAGGGTTGCCTGTTATGGGGTAGCAGGGTAGTGATCCCAGCCTCATTGAGGTCTAGAGTCTTGATCTCTCTGCATGAGGGACATCCTGGGATAGTCAGGATGAAAGCGCTTGCGCGCAGCCATCTTTGATGGCCTGGGCTCGATAAAGCCATTGAGGCCTAGGTACATGGGTGCCAAGTGTACCAACAGTCCCAACCTGAAATGCCTCAGGCCCCAGTACATACGTGGAAGGAAACTCAAACCCCATGGTCTAGGGTGCATATAGATTATGCTGGGCCCTTTCAGGGGCAATTCTTCCTGGTTGTTGTTGATAGCCATTCCAAATGGCTAGAGGTTATTCCTGTTTCCTCCACTACTAGTGCCAGGACCATCCAAGTGTTGAGAGGAATTTTTGCATCACACGGTCTTCCAGATGTTCTGGTTTCAGATAATGGCCCTCAATTTACCTCTTCTGAGTTCCAGGCTTTTCTTCAGGCCAACCTGATCCGCCATGCAACTTTGGCTCCCTTCCATCCATCCTCCAATGGACTGGCAGAGAGGATGGTGCGAACTACCAAAGATGCCCTCAAGAAACTGACTTATGGTAACTGGCATCACAGGTTAGCAGATTTCCTTCTTGCACGCCGCACCACACCATGCACAGCCACAGGGAAGAGCCCTGCTGAACTCCGCTGGAGTCACCGCCTCATCACTAAACTGGACAGGCTGCACCCTGACCAGGTGGCTTCACAGGTGTCACAACCGCTGGCACCTAGGAGACTCCAGGTGGGTGATCCGGTTTGGGCAAGAAACTATGGGCCCAGTCATCGTTGGGTCACAGCTGTGGTCTGCAACGTCTCTGGGCCATTGTCATACGAAGTTGCCTTGCGAGATGGCCACGTTCTTCGCAGACACATAGACCAACTGCGTTGGAGACTGGATTCTCACCCTTGCGCTCCTGGCTCTGCTCTGGGGGGGAGAAGGACCATAACAGTTTCCCAGGCTGATCAGGCCATCACTAGCTGCTACTGAGGCTATTTGGGATTCATCCCAAGGTTACGCAAGTGCTCCTAATAGGAATTCATGGGATAGGGGGTCATCCCACACATCCATAATCACTCCAGACAGGGAGTCACACCGGGGCTAATCACAGTATTCATATATGTCAGATAGTGCTCCAGACAGGGAGACTGACCGGGGGTATCCACACAAATCACAAGCAGCAAGAGAAAAAGAATTCCATCAGGGGCGCTTGCCAAATTCTGCAATTGCTCCCAAAAGGAGATCACCAGCAAGGGGACTGACTGACTTACTCTGGCACCTCGGGGACATGCTTGGGGGCCACAGAGTATTGGGGCACTTCCGCTACCCAGTCCTTTCCATCTTCTGGCCTTGGGCTTGAGGGACATTGTTCCCAAGAGGAGTCCACTGTGGACTCGGGGAATGCCTCCCCTCCAGGGTATGCTGGCCTGGACTTAGAGGATCCAGACAGCTAGCAGCAGGACAGGTCAACCAGGTATTTGGTGCAGCAAAGTCCTGGCCTGCCTAGCCTGGTAGGCGAGCAGGTAGGCCAGGCACCCTCACCGGGGTCACCTGGGAATTTAGAGCAGCAACGCCCTGGCCTGCCTAGCCTGGTAGGCAAGCAGGTGGGCCAGGCAATCTCTCCGGCCCTTAAAAGGTTGCAGCAGGCCAAGTGCCCACCCAAACATCTGAGAGACTTTGTGAAGTTGCTGTCAAATCATGAGGGTTCTGTTCAGGAGGCCTCTGAATAACGGGAGTAACTCGTGGTAGATTATTTTCTATTATTTTTTTGATTTCGGATACATTTATTGCATTAATAAAGTTTGAAGGAGTTTTGCCTGAGGGCAGACTTGAGTATTCCATACTCCTTGCATTTGATTAATGAAACTGTATAACACTCTTCCCAATGTATGACGTACATGTGTGTGCACAAGTATGTTCCATCTAGGGGGGAGGGGTGTTGTGTCCTGATTCTGCAAAAGCAGGCTCGGGACGTTGCATTGGTCCCTGGCATTCCAAAAGCTGCCCAGGACCAGACAGAGTAGTGCCAGGCTTATGCGCATGCGCAAGGCGCGAAAATGCTCTGTTCACATTGGCTGACATTGTCCAGGTTTCTGGCCATATAAAAAGGCCTGTGTGCCTTTTGTTTGTGTTCTGGTGTTGTTAGAAGAATAATAAAGAGCTGTTTAACATTGCCATGTGTATTCATCATTCGCACTTGAACAAAGTACTTAACACCTACTATGGCTGTTGGTGGTAAAGGAATGGGAAGAATTTAAGAAACCTTGCTTTTCCTAGCTTTCTTTTAAAAGTACACCATCATATGAGAGTGAATTTTTGCTTCTCTTTTCAATGTTGCTAATGATCACAAATCTGCTTCATGATATTGGGTTGTTGTTGCTGCTGGCTTTTCTAAGCTGTATTGTTTTGCTTTAGAATACTGATACATTTGTATTCTAAAGCAAGCTTTCTATATTGTTATCAATGGTGGTGGTGTTGACTACTGTTGTAGAGCCTGGTTCTGTTTCAGAATGTTGCTTAAGGTACCTAATAACATCTTCTCATCTTAGGCAAAATCCAACATTGTCAAGTTCACTTACACAAAGACATCTTTTCCTTTCTGTTTTTCCTGCATGTCTTCCCAAATCTCTTCAATTGTCTAATTTTTTCTAGAGATACTATTGAACTGTGGGATCCTTGGTGCTTTCTGAACTTGGTTGTTAGAGTTAGATAATCTTTTAGAGACAATCAAAAGAAAACAAAAAGCCTAAAACATCTCCTCATGAGCAATTAACATCCAGATGAGCAGAGATTAACTCCATGATTAATCCTAGATGAATTATCAAGAAGCAAACAATAGCCCAGCCAAGGAACTACAGTACCAGTTCAGACAAACAAGCTAACAGTAAACAACAGCCTAATCAAGGAACCACCAAGAACACTTACACCAATACTGACAGGGAAGCCACCAGTATATAGAGAAAATAGTGAGCAACCTCACTCCCTTTTACCTAATTTGGTAATAAAACCTCTTCAAGAAAGCAGCCCAGTTCAAAGAGCACCAAGGACCCCACACTTCAACCCTGAACTAAAATACTCTCTTCTATCAATAATGTTAATAACATATGGCAAAAGAGAATTCAGTGGTAAGGAGGCTCACCATCCACATTATATTGACAGAAATAGATTCTGCAGCACATTGACTTAATTAGATTTAATTGGATTATACTACTCTATGTGTGATACATTCCAGTTTCACAGAGAATGATAGTATGAATTACGACTGAAGTATGCAATGAACTCAAATAAGCAGTAGGTACATTCAGATAAGTTACATCTTGTCAAACCATTGCTCCTCGATTCTTTGTTCCTGCTAGCCACACCATCTCAAAAGTGGATTTCCCACTCCCTTGCCTTGCTCTGAGATTATATCTCTTTAGAATTATTTCTTTGATGTCTTTCTGCAAGTAAAATATTCAGAATCATTCTCTAATAAAATTTCATTTTGATTATTCTCCCCAAGTAATACTTCCACATTATCATACTTTTGATTATGTAGCTGTTAAAATATTATTTTTTCATTTTGATACATATTTGTTTTCATTATGTTTTATACTAAAGACAGTATCAAGATGCAAGGATTAAGAGAAGATCAACATTGTTTAAGTTTTACATGATATACACACCACCTCTTGACAGTTTCTTGGATTCACTGAAAGATTTTGAAATTTTTTAAACAATAAAAAAAAAACCCTAGGCTGCTTGGCTTCATCAGAATGTTTTGGTAAAATATTACTAGAAGAATATAGCTAGGTTAAGTCTTTAGGATTATTTGCTACTTTCCATTCTTCTTCTCATTGACTTAAATTGTTGAAATGTTATGTGATTGTGCCTTCCATTAATTGGTATCCAAAGCCATCTAGGCTTACAACACCTTCCCACAAAATAGTTGTATCAGTGGTTGTCATTTGAAACTTCCTCAAAATGAAACCTGCTCAAAGTGATGAACCATTTTATGTGTACTATCTTACCATAATAACTCATGACTTGTAGCGTAGCATCTTTCCACTCTATAATTAAATATCCCATCATGGAGATTATACAGTTCAAGTTAAGGAACATGAATAATTTCTTAATGTTTATAGTTAGTTGTTTAATCAATACTTATCATCAAACAGAAAGGTTTTTTTCCTGAACAATTATGTTTATATGTTTATATTCCATTTTTATTATATTGTTTTAGTATGGAAAAAGAAAACAAAAAACAAAAGAGAAACAATATACAGCATTAAACCTTGATTGGACAAAGTAACATTTATCTTTCTACTACATTAATAAATAACAAATTCATAAGTAGAGAGTCAACATGTCATCAAGCCAAGATTTGTAAATCTGGGGCAGCAATATCTTTCTACTCAAAATGAATACATTTGTTTTGTTATATCTCACACACAGCAAATCTGTAGTTCACTGTATAGTAATATATTCCTCATATTTGGTCTATAATTCAAAATAATTTTCACAACTTTAAACTAACCACACTTTCCACATTTGTGGATATTAAAGTAAACTAAAGTAAAATAATAATGATCAAACTCATATCTGTGGCATAACACAGATACAACCTTGGGGAAATTATGTGGTGATCATTAGTGAAATATAAGTTTAGCCTGGAAATATTAGAAAGCAAGAGAAAGAATTAAAAATTGTCCCACCTTAACTCTCTTTACTATAAAACAAAGAGAAGGGGAAATGCTGGCAGAATTTCAAAATTCTATTATTACAGATAAGTAGATACTATTTCTTGTCATGTCTGTTTCCTGACCAAACCTACATTGAAGAACTGACAATACCATATATCAGGGGTCCCCAAATCCTGGTCTGTGGAACAGTACCGGGTTACAGCATGCCAGCAACCGGGCTGGAAAAACAAGCAAAGCCCCATCCGTGGGATGCAGACAGCACACAAAATCACACCCCCTCTGGTCCATGAAAAAAACTCTCTCCACAGAACTGGTAACTGGTGCCCAAAAGGTTGGGGACCTCTGCCATATATATAAACGCTTCCTCCATTAATTTAAAATTTTGGTGTAATAAAGATGTTAAGCTTTTTAAAAATCTTCAATTAAATACAATTTTATAAATTGTATTTTTTTAAAAAAAACACAATCTTAATTATAATGTGTCAATATTAGCTCTTCTAACACTTCCAAAGTTCCTGCAAATAACTAACAACCGTCTTAAAAATAGTTTGTTTCTATATAAAAATTACTATAGATTTAAAATTGCTACAAAGACATTTCTGTTTTGATAAATAATCCAGAAATTTTGTCTGGATCAAACAATGAAATAATAGTAATAAAAGTAAAAGAATCTACTGATTTGTTGAAGATTTAGACCATCCAAAGATGAAATACATTAGAATTTAATTTCTCTGTTGATAGAAACCTTCGATTCTTCTACATATTTTGTAGTGCCCTGAGGTATACTACTTTACAATACAACTTCTAGAAAGTGTTAATTTTGTGACAAAAAAAATAGTTTAAATCTGTTCCTTCTAAAAAGATTGACTGTAATATATGATGACCAGTTTTTGTAGACAATAGGTCTATGCCCTTTAAAAAGAGACTTTGTTATATTAATTTGTGTTTCCTTCTAGAGAAGGCTCACTGCTGACTTAACAAGCTAAAAAAAAATAGATGGTTCACAGAATATCCCCCCCCATACAAGTCTTAACTCCATCCAGCTTCTGCCAGACCCAGTGTATTGGAAGCTGATTCAATTACTCTGCTCTTCAGTTGTGTATTTGTAAAAACAATGATGGAGTACAGTGTCACAGGTCATTTCTGGTTAAACATCCCATCCCTCTTGCAGGCATTTAGCTCAAAATCCATTTGTGTGCGACTGCCATTTGAAGTGGCTGGCTGATTACCTGCAGGATAATCCAATAGAAACCAGCGGAGCTCGATGCAGTAGTCCGCGTCGTCTTGCCAACAAACGAATCAGCCAGATCAAGAGCAAGAAGTTCCGTTGCTCAGGTAATTCATTTATCCAGGCTGTGCTGCACTTTGAGTTCAGAAATAAGCAGGTCCAGGGAGCCTACTAATCCAATCTGTGGGACAGTGTTTGGTATAATGGATATTATGTAGCATCTTTCTAAAATTAAATTTGAGAAATTGGATTAGTCCTTCAGAAAATCTAGTTACTTTGTGCATTAAACGAGAGAGAGACCTCTACCTTTCATTTTGGTTTATTTGGCTATTTGGTTAAAAACTAGGTTTTTGTCTTTTAAAAGAATGCAGCCTTGGACACTGCCTTCAAAGAAAGATGATACACAAGATCCTAGGTATCCATTTTTTTTAAAAAAAATAGTAAAATAATTCAGATATGTTTTGGCCAAATTCATAGAAGTATCTTACTTCATTTTTTTAAATCTTGCTGACCAAATAAAAGCTCAGTCGGGGATGCTTTTCTGTGAATCAAAGAACAAGACTTAGAACAAGGATCTTTGGAGAGCTGAGGAGATTATTGTAACACTGTGCATTTTAAAAATATAAGATGAGATGGAAACCCATAACATCCACACTGTAATAAAAGTAAAATACAATAGTAAATTAAAATATGGAAAAAAATACATTAAAATGTAATTTTACCCTGGAAAAAAAGAAGAAAAACAAAAGACTAAAGCTAGAGTGATAGTCCACTTCAGTTTCCATAACACATCTGGTTTTGTTCTTTTGATGTTTAAAAATTAAATGGATAGTCTAGTGGATTTGGTGGACTAAAAGTCTTGCAAATCTGGGTTCACAAACTGTTAAATGTGTAGGAAGACAATGACAGTAAAAAACAAATATTTCCATCAGTTGTCTGATAATTCCATTCCATGCCATGATAAACTACAGTAAAAAAATAGTCTGATCAACCTTAACTTTTAATCTATTAATTTTAATGTTGCCAAAGTACCTGAATTGATGATGCAATATTTACACACAGAGAGAGAGAGAGAAAGAGAGAGAGAGAGAGAGAGAGAGAGAGAGAGAGGGAGGGAGGGAGGGAGGGAGGGAGGGAGAAATTAAAATATTGTGAGTTTGATCCATTGGAGTCCTTCTACTAGAAGATGACAATGAATCAGATTGTTAACTTTCCTACTGTCCCTCCCTCTCATCACCAATCTGCTTTCAAGGGTAGAGGGGTATTTTAATGTAGATCTGGGAGGATGTGAAGGTCATACAAGGGGGGGAAAGCAAAGACTTATTGTGTGACAAAAAGTGTATCACTGTAATATTTGTATTGTGTGATGATTTTATATGGACTCAAAATATTAATTGCATCCAGGTTCCTATAGCTGAAATATTTCTTTATGCAACTTTGTGTTCTTATAAATTTTGGCTTGTTCATATTCTAAGGTCCTGTCAGATATGTGATTTATAATTTTAGCGGTGACATAATTTATTAGTTCAAGAAACTTAAAATATAGACTGAATTTTAGATGTTGAAAATTCATTAATGGGACTAAGTAGAAAAAATTACTATCATTTGATGTATAATCTTAACATACTTAAATACTAAAATAATACAATTGTCTTTTTCATCTTAAAAAAGGGGACCACCATGCATTGCATTTAAATTTCCTGACAAAAGTGTCACCACACAAAAGCACATTTCTTGTGTGTTGCTTCTCCTCAATAATTCATAAATTGTCCTTTATCAATATATTATAAGTCAGGAAATTAGAGCTTGGTTGCAATGTTCGTGTGGGATTTTTCTAGTGGTGATTTGTTGGTGAAAAGATCTTTGATCCAGGGAATTATGTTCTGACTTCTGCCATTTCATAGGATTTTTCTCAGCATTATGAAATGAACTTTATAATATGCAGAAATCAACTTTATAATATGCAGGAATAAAAAATAAAGAATAATTATTTTTCTGCTGTCTTTGTTTATGTGTTTATTATATCAGTTCAGGGTTTTTTACTTCTGTAGTAGTTGGAAATGAAACAGAAAACTGTAAGGAACGAAAAGTGGTAAAAGTTCTGTAGCACAGACCGAAGTTCACTGATGGAATATTGTATTTAAGTGCAGTCTGTACATAAACATTTTATCATCTATATTATATCATGCTTTTAGTATCATTAGTGCTACTATTTTAATTGTATTCTGCGTTCCTACCTATTTACCAAGGATCTAAATACTGAGGAACTAAATAAGGCTAAGGGTGAATGGCTGGGTGATTATTTATTTATTTATTTTGGCTTGGGTTTCCAAGAATTGATTAAAATTTATAATTCTTACCACAGTAGGAAAATATCTCCCTCTGTTGGTGAAAAGCATTGTTTGGTTGCTAAACTTTGCTTTGAAATAAATCTTACTTATAGAAAGTAACAGGAATATATTCATGTTTTTCTATAAATTTGAATCTAAAATCAGTATTCTTGAGAAAAATCTTAATCAGCTGATTTATTGTAAATTCAGTTGCTTATGCTACTCTCATTTCCAGAGACTGAACAGAAATTAAAATTTCAGTATCAAGCGCAATTAGAGCTAAGAGATGACTTTTAATGATACTGACTTCATTCCATTTCTTTAGATTACCATAATAGTAATAGTAATAATAATAATAATAATAATAATAATAATAATAATAATAATGTTGGAAGGGACCTTGGAGGTCATCAAGTCCAACCCCCTGCTCAGGCAGGAAACCCTACACCATTTCGGACAAATGGCTGTCCAGTCTCTTCTTAAAAACTTCCAGTGTTGGAGCATTCACCGCTTCTGGAGGCAGGTTGTTCCATTGGTTAATTGTAGCTGAGAACAAAATTTTAAAGTCATACTTGGAAGTTATACATTATTTAAACAAAAACTCTTCTGAATTTAATTTTTAAAATAACTAACTTGGATTTATATTCTTGCTCTTCATGATTGGGAATGAGTAAAAGAGTGAATCGGGTAAGGAAAAACGAGAATTCCATTTTCTGATATGTTGCTCTTTTGTTAGATGAGCACATTTAACTTTGCATAACTTAAGATGAAAAGTGTTGTTTTCTCTTTAACAGACATAATTGGTTGCAAAAAAAAGTAGATGCTGACAGCACACTGTCTTAACTGTTATTAATTGGAATGCCAAGATTTATTTTTGAGGTTAAATTCTCTATATTGCTCTTTCAGAATTCATGCATAACTTCCAAAAGTGTTAGATGTGCACAAACACACAATACATTAAACTTCATATTGAATTCATGTTATCAAAGGCTTGTTTTGTGCAGATTTGGGAGACAAGTTAGCCAGGTGAGAGAATCTTTAAGATTACACATTTTAATGATTTATTCATTTCAAAATGAAACAGGTATGAATTAAAATGATCATATTGCCTGATGCTATGTTGGAAACTGACCTCATTTGCCTTTATCTCCAAATTATTAAGTTTAATAGGATGGATTTCAATCTCTATGCTTGAGCAATTATAGGCGCTACAATGTTCCTATAGAATTTCAATTGAATGTCTGTACTTTCAAGTTAAAAAATTCTACAGTTTTCAGTAGGAGTCATAAAAAAATATGGATGTCTTCTCCACCAGCTGTACAGTAGTGGCCAAAATTGTGGAAACCTTTTGGGAAAAGTGTATTTTTGAGGTTTGATGACTAATAACACCACTTTTTTTGGAGTAGTACCATAAAATTATATATCAATGGAAAGATAATTTAATCAAGAATGTAATGCAACCAAGTTTGTTCAATTATCTGTACTGTATTCTATGAAAAGTCATAGCCAAATAATCAGAAAAAGGAAGCACAACTTGCTTGTGATATCAGGTTGATATCAGGTAGCTTTCCTCATCTGATTGTAACCAATGAGCATGAGTGTTTAGAGAGCCAATCAGGTGTCATCTTGTTTTGGCAATGAGCCAATCAGATCACAGTAGGATTCAGTTATTGATGTCATGTATTGAAGCTGAGAGGAGGACATTTGTCAGCGTGTTATGTGATTGCTATCAAATTGGTTGGGTTTTTTTGTGTTCTTTCATTTAGTGAGCTTGTAAAACATAATAAAATTAAAGTAATGGTACAAAGAGTTGACTGGTTGCCCAGAAAGCAATGTAAAATAGTATTATTAAGTGGACAAGGCTACAGTTATAAAGAAATTAGAAGAAAAAAATAGTGGAAACTTAACCAAAGGTGGCATTTCTACTGTACACTTTTCCCAAAAGGTTTCCACAATTTTGGCCACTACTGTACTTGTCTGATAGCAACCAAGCATTTAGTGCAACATGGCAGTTCTATTTCACCACCAAATTATCTCAACAGGCCTATGTGCTTGGTACCTTTGGATTAACTAGCATATAGTTTGGTTTCTTAAGCAATCAGCAAAAGGAATCCAGCAAGGTTACTTGTCCAATGATAACCTCACATTCTCATAGAATTTTAACTGTACCTTGATTGGTGCACAGTTCTACAGTGATGCCACAAATGTTACAAAGATTTTTCAGCCATTCTCAGAAAACTGTTTCTTCTTAGAGTTTTCTTTCGTATCCTTTCTTGTTTCATTTGGCTAATGAATGGCTAATTTGTTCATTTCTGTGATTTTTATGCTTGAGGAAAGGAAGTTTAAAGGAAACAGAGTCACTGAAGCTTTCCTTTTTCCTCCTGTAACAATAAGAATTTGTTTCTCATTTGAAGTTCTAAATCTATGTCCTAAGTATTTCCACATTTGTCTTCTTGTTCCGTTTGGCTGTTTTGTTTAGCTGTTCCTATGTCCTAGAGTTTATCAAGCATACCATTAATGCAGCAAACAATGGAAGGACAATTAGACATCTGCCAATAATCTGTATGTCAGATGCTACTTCACAATAATTCACATTGTAGATAGCAGTGATATAATTCTAAGAATGCTTATACTTTTAGTGACACTTTCATGTAAATTACTGTCATCAATAATTTTATTGATGTGTTTAGAATATATTGCATCTCCACTTGAATTCAGAGCATTTGAAGAGTGGTGATTACTGTTTTCAAACACCATAGGCTATAGATCCAATGTGTCAAATGCACAGGCTATTATGAACTTTTTCACAGAATAAAAACTTCTTGTATATTTGTTGCCTAATTGAAGAAGACAGTAAGAAACAAGTCTCAGGTATCAAAAATTCTACTCATAACTTAGCCTTCACAAAGCATTGAAAAGTTGACTTTGCAACCTGTGACCTTGATAGTACAGTATGACTGAGCCAATTTTTTTTGGTATTGGCTATGCTGAGATTTTATGCTGCTATGTTATTTTATATTGTTCTTGTTGTTTTTAAACTTGTTTTTACTGTTTTTATTCTGTTAGCAGCCCAGACTCATGGATAAGAGAGGAGCAGCCACATACACACACACAAACTTTCCTCTTTCCCTACAAGCTTTTCAAACTTCCAAAATTACCATGAAAAATTCAGTTAAAGATAGATCCATCTCCTTGGAACACTGCTAATTAATAAATAAACATAATACTTTTGCAAAAAGACATACACTTTTAGCAATTTGTTCCAAACATACATTTACTTTATATTATAATGGGTTTTTTGGGGGGGAGGGCATTGTGAAATCAGGATTTCTTAAATCTGAGAAATATGTATTCTGCAAAATTATATTGCTTTTATACTAATTAAATTGCCATTGCTTTTAAGGACTGCTAGAGCTACAGTCATCAACCTTTCCCCAGGGAGGCTTAATAACTAGTAAGACAATTTACAACCTGTAATATACACCCACCTTGGAATCCTTTTCAACATGAGGAAAATAGGTCAAAGTTACAGTTCACATGCAGTCACCCAGCTTTACAATATTTCTCTGTTAGGCCTCTGTTCCTTATGCCAAATGCATGCATTCTTAGTTTCCTGCATGTGCTTATGTAGAAAGCTTCTGCCATCTACAACACTCTAGGTGAAAATAAATAGCATCACTGTTCAGATTCACATAAATTAATTGGGACTTTCTTTAGATAACAGTTCTTATGGTTTACTGATACTGCTTCTAATAAGAGATTTCTCTAAACCAAACACACTACTTACTTAAATTGGAGGGTCCTGCTTGGGAGGGAGCAGACAGAGATGTAATTATGCTGCAATAAATGTTACTTTTTACCATGGTGTTTGGATACAGTCATCTGGATTCCAGTACAGTATAATTGTGGAAGTCTCCATGTTAATGATACTGTGTAAATCAAAGCAAACTGTTTGGAGCCGGCACCAGAACAGTTTTTTTTAAATAGCAATGAAATATGAATCAACGGGAGCTTTATTGTACTTATTGACAATGTCGTTGTTAAATCCAGATAATAGAATATTCAGACTCCTGTCTAAATCTAGACAGCAGGGGTCTCCAAACTTGGCAATTTTAAGCGTTGTGGACTTCTACTCCCAGAATTACTCAGCCAATAATGCTGGCTGGGAAATTCTGGGAGTTGAAGGCCACAAGTCTTAAAGTTTCCAAGTTTGGAGAGCCCTGAACTAAAGCACAGAGCTTTGTTATCTTATAGACAAAATGATGAAGTACTAACAGTTAAATACGTACTATACATACTTGCCTATTTTAACTATTTTCAAAAATATTCATAATATTCCTAATGTATTAGTTCCTATAAAAAAGCTGAAATTTTATTAGTTCCTATAAAAAAGCTGATAGGGAGGAATAAGCATTACCACATGCTGATTATATCCTTATTTTAAATGCCTTGGTTTTATTAGAGGGAAGTTGTTTTCTAAGCATTGCAACTCAAAAGCAAAAAGCTCACTTAAAGGAATAACACTATTCCATAAATACTCTGGTTAATGATGTTACAGATCATGTTTACAATCTGCCCTTATTCTTCAGCATTAACTGTCAGCTGTAAGACTTTCAATATAATTTGTAACAGTTTCAACCCCAAAAGGGTCCAGAAGTTGTTCTTCTACACTCACTGTACAATACAAATTTATTTTTTGCCTTTGTAGCAATAAATTTGACTTCTTGAACTTCAGCTCCTTTATGCATGGGAGAAATGGACAGCCAGCTCACAATGAAATCTCCAGCTTGTGCTTCTCCATGCTACTTCTTCTCAACGCTCTTCTTTCTTTGGCGGCTGCTTAACACTGACTCTGCCTGTTAATGGGATTTTCCTTTGTGCTTGATCTAACCATGTGGTAGAACAATACAAATTGAACATGGTTCTGTCAAGCACCATGGAAGGTCCCATGCTTTCCTGCAGCATGGCATGCCGGAACACTTCTTCTATTTTCAGAAGCATCAAAAGGTGAGAGATGACCTCATTGTGAAAGGAAAAAGGAAAAGTAAGAAGAAGAGACGCATGGTAAAGAGAACTGTAACAATACAGTTTCATAGTATTTCATACAATTACCTAGCTTGAAGGAGATCTCAATATAAGCCCGCAGATCAGTCAAGCATTCAAATAGCATTTTTGAAAATAGCCTGCATGTGGCATTATTCCTTTTAAGGGGACAAATTGAATATCTAAAAATATTAAATTATGTTCCAGCTTCAGTGGTCGTTTTATGAAGGATGTCAGCTTTATTACTTTATATTGTAAGCTGGGCACAATAATGTGATATTGTACAGAATGCTTCCCATTATTAAATAATTCCAGGGCAGTATTATATGTATTTAAGCAACCATGTACTTTAAGAAAAGTCACTGTGTTGCACAGAATGGCATTCAGTTGCAATATAATTCTTTCTAAAATACAGAGAACTATAGTCAGTAAGTAGAATTGTGGAAACTACTGTATTCTTGGCCAAGAATAAAGATGCACTTTTGATGTTGTTCCATACTGTGTATTTGGAGAGTTTAAATAGTTGTTACAAATTCACTGTAATATGCATGTAACCACCTAATATCTAATTCATCTCTATAATGCCTTCCTTCTGAAGGTGCTGTTTCTGTCATCTAAACTGTGCATCTGCTATGGGGTCAACACAAAAACTTACTAAAATTTTACAATATAGGGTATACTTGCCATTTACCAGCTATAATGACCATGCCATTGCTATCAACAAAATAAAATTATATGCTAAATATATACACTTGTCTGTAGATATATAACATAGGAGAAGGTTAGAAGATGAACAGATGATCTGACTGTATGTAATTAGTAAATGGTTTCTCCAGTGTTCAGGAGATGAAGTTATAAAAAAAATTTGCAGACATTTCAGCTTACATCCCAGTAAGGATTCCTCGCTTCCATGGTTCAAAAGTGGGAATTCCCTTGCAGTCTGTATTAAATTTTGTCTTGGGGTTGGGGATTGGATGATGTTTAGAGATTTTCTGAGAGACATTGATTTAATTTGTTGCTAGGAATGGTGTAATCTCTGTTTTGATTGGTTCACATCAAGGGCATCAATTAATTGACACCATTCAGGAAACCTGCAACCACCAACCAATTTCCTTGAGTTCAAATCTTACACAGGAAAGTGAACAGCAAGGCAACTCCCACTTGTAAACTGTTGATCTGAACTTTTGTGACATCCCTGGATTCCTTGAAATATATATCAAGTCTTCTGGTCTCTATAGTAACTGTTTTCTATTGTTCTGTTGATTTCTGACATACTGTGCAATATACAAAATTCTTCTAACAATATGATAGTACTGTATATTGCAGATCATCAGTGTCCCAGGGGCTGAAGTAATCCAATTACATCATAATAATTTGTCATTTGGTAGTCCTATACTTACCTCGGGCTGCAAAAAATAAAGTGGGTTTAACTTTGCTGTGACTTTTTGTCAATAATTCAATTCTTAGCTTATCTCTTATGTTTAACATTTCTGTCTGAAAAATGAATTGAGAAGCTGGTTTTCTTGAGCATTGTCTCAGCATTTCCCCCATGAAAAACAAAATATTCCCCCTCAAAAAATAATAAGTCAATTACAGTAGACTTTGTATATTACAATATTACAATAGAACAATTAAGTCTCATTTTATTGAGTTTCAGAATGTAGCCTTTTCTCAATTGAACTGAATTGTTTTCATAGCAGGCATTTTGAGTAAAACAATAATGAAAGCTAATACAGAGGTAAATAATAGCAATAGCAGTAACACTTAGACTTATATACCACTTCATAGTGTTTTACAGCCCCCTCTCGAAGTGGTTTACAGATTCAGAATATTGCCCCCAACAATCTGGCTCCTCATTTTACTGACCCAGGAGGGATGGAAGGCTGAGTCAACCTTGAGCCAGTCAGGATCGAACTCCTGCAGTGAGCAATGAATTAGACTGCAATACTGCATTCTAACCACTGTGCCACTAGAGCTTTTACATAATGTAAGAGATGTACCAATGTACCAATATGAACTTTAACACTGATTTTGTACTTCTTACATTTTTTTCATCCAAATCTTTTTTTTTAAAAAAAGATCCTTTCCAAGGTGTTTTCATTCTGAAAGTTCTACAAGTAACACTGTTCCATAGCTTTCATGCTATTCCACAGGTTTCTACTGTAGACACATATTCTCCCATCTTTATTTTTTAATGGAAAAATAATTGTACATCATCCTTAGTGTTACATCTCTTGACCTGAAACTTATCTATTTAAAGCCAAGGGAAGCATGTCCGATAAAGTGATGTAAGTAGAGATGGATGGACACAAATAACCACAGCCAGATGGCTGGCTTTCACATTACTTTCTCTAATGGGAATAACATGATAGAACTGCCACCTGTCCAAATGATCTTGAATCTCAGGTTAAATAATAAATTTCCTCCTGTTGGCAACTGATTGCTGATGTTTGTAGGCTGATGGGTAGCTTGGCATACTTGATAATGATAGGAGTGTTGATCACATTCTACAGTCCTCTTGATGATTCACTTTTAAAATTTTGTGTATGTATATATATTTGTAGCTATTAAGAAAACATTTCTGATTCCTGTTGTTGCTATTTCATCTGAACCAAGCATGAGGAAGAAAATGCCATATCCTAATCCGCTTAATTTTTTAATTCTTTTTTTTTCTTTAGAGTAAAAAAAAAAGGCCTCGAATCACAATATTATACACAGTAAATCCCTCTCCCCTTCCTGTTCTCTGCTCTCTACCTGTCATATTTTGGGGGGGAGTAATTATATAGTTGTATTTCTCATTGAGCTCTTTTTCATTGTTTATTTTATTGATATATTATCTTCTGTTTGTGCTTTTTTCATTTCTTCCTTTTTAGTGTTGTAAGCTGCCTAAAGTAGTTCCATGGTGAGACAAGTAGCAAATAAATTTAACAAATAAATAAATGTCTACTTTATTAGTTATATTTCTAAAAAGATGGGTGTACTTCCAGGATTTCAGCACTAGGTTTCCCACTTAAAATGAATTATATTAAACAATAAGACCATACAACAACACTGAGGGAGGAGAAGAGGAAACTGTACTTATAGAGTGAGGAAAAACTTTATCCTATATATGAAATACTTAAAGAAAAATAATAGTGTATATCATATTTAATGCTTTTGTTTGAAATACATTCTCTTTGAAACAAGATCTATTGATAACTTTTCAATAAAAAAACTTTAGCTTTATCTGAATATCAAATCCATCTATGAACTTTGTCTTTCCATAACTGGGTTCTCTCAGTTATATACCGTCTGTTTGTTTGCAGCTTTTATATGAAGGGTTTTTTTGTTTATAGGAATTTTATTTATAGGAAGAGTTCTGCATGGCCATTTTGGTACAGGAATTTATGTACAAAAATTTGTTCAGAATATATAAAAATGGTTATTCTAATATTAGCTTGAGCAAAATCCTATTGAAAATATTTTCAGAATCCTTTTGTTGATTAGCTTATCTTTTCTCATTTTTTTCAAATTCCTTTTTTAAAACGTGTTTTGAGATAGATGCTTTTGGCATTCATAGTTAACATTTTGGAAGTGCAACTAAGTTATGAAGTTCTTGAAAAAGTAAGAAAAACTAAGATTTAGTAGAAAGATTGAAGGTAACAAATGATTTCAGCAAAAAGATGATGGTTCATATAATAAACATTGAGGTAACATTGGATCTATTGTGACAAACCTTTGCATATCCATTAATAATTTGGCAATGGTAAGCTCAAGTATCCCATTTACAGTTCTTATTCATTGAAAAGGTTGGAGAAAGAAACTGAAATAGCATTTCATTAAGCAAACACAATGTACTTGACAGTTGTAGTGCAATAGCAGACTAAGTTATAGTCTTACTGATTATACAGCGGCCTATTTTAAAGAAAGCAGAATTTCTTGAACTCATTTTAGTTTCAGTTATGTGTTATGTTGTTAAAATATTTATACTCATAAAACAGACTCACTGATTTCTATGCTATGCTAATGTGACTGACATTAGCCCACCTTCATTCTACTGCATCATCTGCCAGTAGATAGTTATTAATATCAAGAAAAAAATTAAATTGTCTTTTTGGAAAGAAGACAGATCTCCCTCTAGATTCACATAAAAGTGCACTTTTCTGATTGTTTCAAAGCATAATGCAAAGCAAAGCATAGTTAATGATTTCAATTCATTCTTGTGAGATTCCAGAATAAATGGAAGTGTTCTTGTCAATTGTTATTAGTATTTTGCAATGCATCTCTTTACCTAGAATTTTTCAATTTTGCAGGTTCAGAGGACTACAGGAGTAGATTCAGTGGGGAGTGTTTTATGGACCTCATCTGTCCTGAGAAATGCCGCTGTGAGGGAACATTTGTGGACTGTTCCAACCAAAAGCTTACTAGGCTCCCCAGTCACCTTCCAGAATATACCACAGATCTGTAAGTGTAATATTTTTGTAAGAAAAAAAAATATAAAATGCTTCACTATAAAAAGCATTAATTTTTGTGGCTCCAGCCAGATGTTATCAAATACATCAATAGACAATGTTTACTGACAGAACCTAGCCAATCTTGAAAATCTAAATTGATTTTGAATTGATTAATACATGGACAGATAACTATGAGGAAAGTATTATAGAATCTCCAACCTGTAATCTGGATTAGGAAATTGGTAAAACATCCTTGTAGGAGGCAACAGCAAAGAATTTCAATATTGTGCCAAGAACACTACATGGATGTGTCCATGATGTCTCCTGCTTTGAGAATCAAGGCTTCTGACTTTCATCTCATTTTGTTCTTATAAAAACTCTTTAAAGTAAGCTAAACAGAAAAAAGGATCGACAGTACTATAACAACCAGGGAACTTCATGATTGAGGAGATTGGAACCTGTGTTTCTCCAATCTCCTTCAACACATTCACAACTATATAGCTTTCCTTTTCGCAATATTCTGCAATGAATATATATGTAGTTGCTGAGGCATTTGGAGCCAAAGGTATTTCAATATTTTTGTTTTTATTTTTCAAAAGTCGTCTACACGATAATGATATTTCAATTCTGGAAGCTACTGGAATATTCAAGAAGCTCCCTAGTTTACGAAAAATGTAAGTCATTTTTTTTCATTTGTTAATAGAATCTTGCTGGCTCAAATATGAAATATTCAGGCTGCATGCTTATGCATATTTAACTGAAAATAAGTCACATTCCAAAACATTTTATGTTGGATTTTATTAACCCAACCACTATGTTTTAGAAAGCATGAGTTATTTTATGGATACAGCTTACTATGGTTTATTTAATAAATTCTAAGTTAAACAAACATTGGCTTGGTATGATCCATGAACTGAACTGGGATTTGGCTACCATGCATATGACTACTTAGGTCAGGGGTAGGCAACCCTGGCTCTTTTATGACTCGTGGAGGTCGTAGTATAAATATGTCTTCACTAGTCTCACCGAAGGATTTTGAAATGTCATAGGAGTCAGACAAAATGAAGCTATTAAAAATTACTTCTTTAAATATATGCATTTTGCATTTCTGTCATCAAATGCTTTACACTATATAGCCCTACCTAATTTAAAAATCTGGTATGTAAATCTGGAACCTTTACATTTGGCCTGTGCAAGCTGGGTAGTTTTGAAATAGGGTGAAAGCAGGTAGTAGTGTATAAGATTTCTTATTAACCAACTATTGTTCTTTTAGTTACTCTTTCAGTTTTGTCAGGACAGATCCAAGCAATGTGACATATGCCATAATCCCATATTCACAGTATTTCAGAATAGGGAAACATTTAATGGCTGGTGTTAATAGCTTTAACAGTTCGCTTCATGGTAGCTTAGCAGATATGTACCACTGCAATAGATATTATTCCAGAAATTCTGATGAATATTTTAAAGGATACAATTTAGATTCTGCAAGAAATTGGTTAATGTCTTATGTCAATTAGGTTTTATTCACATCTGAAATGAATTTATAGTGTGCTAATATTGAGTTACCTACACCTGCTGCCCAATGTTAAATTTAGAAAAACTATATTTTTGGCATGTTTATGAATTAGTGCATCTTCTGCTCTATGTCCACAAACAGCTAAACATCTGGTATTCAGTATTAATTTCAGGCTATACAAGGCCTAAATTTCAAAGCTAGTTTGGATCCCTAAATTCCAGTCTAGCTGTTGTATTTGAGTCAGTTTAGTGAAGTCTACAAAGTAATGAAACATTTTCATGGCTCATGTAAATTGTTAATTTAAGAATACAGTACATGGAATTGCAGATTTACAAAGCCATGTAATTGTTCCATTATTCTGCATATTTTACTAAATTGAATCAAGTAGAATACATATCAGGTTATCTAGACTTTTAATCTTTTAAATAATGAAAATGTATTTGATAATTAAGTTTCATTTCATTAATTTATTTCCAGAAAGATTTCAGTAGCTCAATATTTCATGGTAGCTTTTCAGCATGACAATTTTTAAGGAGCAGGGATAGTTGAACAAAGTAATCTTATTTTTCAATAACTACAATATGCAACCCTCATGTACTCTTTTGATTTTTTTTTACTTTTATGAATCTGTAAATACTCTGTTCTATTCTTCTTAAAAGACAAGAATGTAAGAGTACATTCAGGTACATAATAAATCAAAGTAAATAGATAAATAGATAGCTTTGTGGGGTTGCCACAAAGAAGAGGGGGTCAACCTATTTTCCAAGGTGCCTGAGGGCAGGACAAGAAGCAACAGATGGAAACTAATCAAAGAGAGAAGCAATCTAGAACTAGGGAGAAATTTCCTGACAGTTAGAACAATTGATCAGTGGAACAACCTGCCTCCAGAAATTGTGAATGCTCCAACACTGGAAGTTTTTAAGAAGAGACTGGGTTTCCTGCCTGAGCAGGGGGTTAGACTAGAAGACCTCCAAGGTCACTTCCAACTTTATTATTGTTGTTATTATTATTGCTGTTGTTATTATTTATTATATAACTGAAATAGCAAGAATTAAGGGTGTTGTTAGTTGATCATAAAAGTTCTTAATCAGATTTATCATAGATGAATCAAAGCAGAATATGTTTTAAAATAATTGAAATTATTTGTATCCTCATTAATTTGCATACCATTTAATCCTATTGTAAAAAGTCTATGCTATACTCAGTACTGTTGTATTAAAACCAGATTTGCTTCTTATTTATATTATATTTGCAACATTTTTTCCCCATTTTATATGAAATTGAATTGAAAGCCCAAAGGAGGTAGAACACATATTTTGAATAAATAACTATGTACTGAATTTATCTTTGCTTTCTTATGTATATGAAAAAGTGTTTAGGATTCTAATCCATACAAATAAAACAACCAGTAATTGATTGAATTTATTTAGGAATATTTGTTAGCTTCTCTTCAGCCATGGTGCTCAGACAAGCTTATAAATAAAAACTTAGAAATAGCATAGAATTAATAAAAAATGCATGGTAAGCATTGAAGTCTAGTTGTTTTAAGCACACAATGAATGAAAAGGCATACGCAAACAAAAACTTTTTCATTGACTTGAGGAAGAAATAATTATACCACCAAGTGAATATAATATTTATTTGAAGGCATAGTGGAGAGTTAATGGAGTGTTGTGAGATGCCCAAGCTTTTTTGTTAGGTCTTTTGCAATGTTGTATGTAGGGGTCCGTGATAGAGGTATGGTTGGACAGAGGACAATTGACAGGCAAGAAACTGATAGGTGAGAAGTTTAAAGAACAAAGATAGTTTACAAAGTAGTATATAATTATAGTGAAAGGAAGGATAGTTTGCAAGGCTAGGGAACTATGGAAAATATTTTACATAATTTCCTGGCCTTGCAAACTACCATGCTAGCTAGAATACTAGCATAAGCCAGATGTTTCTTTTTCTTTTCTTATTTTATCCCTGTTGGTTTTGGTTTATAATTTATTATTTCTTCTATGTTCTTTTCATAATATTGCTTATACCAAAAGGGAAATTATGTATATATGTAAGTATGTAAGTATAAGTATAATAAGAATTGTTTTGACTCTCAGAATTGGGGGGGGTTCTGCTTGATTGTATTGTGTATATTTCTATAATTTAATGTATACTGTCATGGAATCCTTGGGAAGAGTTTAGAATTTTCTAAAAATAAATAATATAGAAATAAATGAAAAAAGTTCCTTATAAGTTAGTGCAGCATAAAGCCATCATACAGCTTTCATTCTAAAATAGTGTAATAGTGTAATACTATAATACTGACAGAAATATTATTTTCTACATATCAACAAGACAATGTTCATGATACCAAAACAGTATAATAGAGTTTAAAAAAAGAACAAAGTAGATCTGTGACTCAAATTCAGTAGCTAAAGTTGAAACCACCAAAGTTATTTTGATGGACATCTATATCCTATCTATTCTCTCAAAAATTTTAAACATTGATGTAATGTTAATTTACAGCAGTGTTTAACATTGATATAATTGTTTACATGTCTACATTTTACAGGCAAATGGAAAGCCGGCACACTGCAAAGCAAGAACAAAAAACCCCTAAAAATTGTATGTTATTTACAAAACTTCACCTGTGTGTCACACAAGCACACATTCGCAAAATGAAAATGATAAGCTGGTGCTAGGTTGGAAATAACTCACCACTAAAGATAACCCACCAAAGGCAATGATAATTTTGGGTATAGAGAGCATCCTTGGAAGATTGGTGAAGTAGCAGAAGACAATTTGTCTATTTTGTCTATTTAGGTATATTAAAAGTGGCAGTGCTTCATTCTCTCCTCACGAGCCTGGATTTAACTATCTTAGATAAATACTGCTTAATCACCAATCTTACTTTTGGAGGAAGTTTAAAGAGAAAATGGTATGCTTTCAGTGCCCTAAAGGAAGCAGATATGGATAATTTTTGTTCAGACAGAAATTGCATTAGTCATACTATTGGATGACGAACAATTGGACTAGAACAAGGGTTGGCAACCCGCGGCTCCAGAGCCGCATGCGGCTCTTTGAGACATCACCTGAGGCTCTGGAGACTCCTCTGCCATTTGCAGAGAGAGAGAGACAGAGAGGCACTTATGCTTCCCTTCTCTCTCTCTCTCTCTCTCTCTCTCTTTCATGTGGACTCCTGATTGGCTCTGCGCCTGGGTACCCCATCCCTGGGAGAAGCACGGGCAGGAAGTGCCTTTCCCAGGCTGGCCCCATCCAAGGCGCACGTGGCCATGGAGCCACACGAGGAAGCCCCGGGATCCCCGCTGAGAGCAGCTCGCCAGAGGCTCTGCTGAACAGGCCAGCCCTCCCACAAGCTGCGGCCCAAGGGAGAGCAGCCCCTGCGATCCCGGCTGCCAGGAAGGAAGAGGGAGATGCAGCAATGGTAGGAGAGGAGAACCTCCTCCTGGGGTCCGGCGGCAGTGGTGGTTTCCTTGCCTTCTTCCTCCTCCTCCCCTTCTTCCTGCTGCCCCACGGGCAGCTTGGGCTGGCGCCGGGGCAAGAGGGGCACTGGGGAGGAGTAGTCGGGCTGGTGGAGGGGCTGGCAACCCCCACTGCAGCTACATCGGATGGGCGGAGGATAATCCCAGGCAGCATGGAGCCCCGCTGGCAGCGCCAGCTTCCTCGCCCTCCTCCTCCCTTCTTCCTCCTGCTGCCCCCTGGGCGGCAGTCCCTGCTGGGGTGGTGGTCAGTGCCAGCATTGCTCTCTGGACAGCCGAGCTGGCCACGTGTCTCCCTGAGCCGGTCCAGGTGGCAGTCTCGTTGGGGGTGGTGGCTGGCGGGGGCATCGTCCCTGGGCAGCCGAGCCAGCCACGTTTCTCCATCTGGTCTTAGTGATTTGAACTTGTCTAGGATGGACAGGTGCTCACTTACCATTTTCTTGCCTATATTAACTTGCGTTTCTATTCTGTTTTTTATGGCACTATTTTTGATAGGTTGGTCGGTTTTTTCCCTTTGTGTAAAGACAGATGCAAAAAACAAGTTAAATAATTCTGCTTTCTCCCTGTTGCTTGTCACCCTCTTGCCACTTTCACCCACTAATGGACCAATCATTTCCTTCACTTTTTTCTTGTTTTTTACATGTTGAAAGAAGCTTTTTTTGTTATTTTTGACTTTGGTCGCAAGCCTTAGTTCATTTTGAGCCTTAGCTTTCTTCACTTCATCTTTGTAGGTTCAGGCTATTTGCTGATATTCTGACTTAGTTATGTGCCCCTCTTTCCATTTTCTATACTTGTCCTTTTTATCTTTCAATTGATCAGAGAGTTCTTTATGTAGCCATGCTGGTTTCTTTTGAGAGCTGTTATTTTTCCTCTTTGTTGGTATTGTGCTAGACTGGGCTTTTATTATCTCACTTTTCAAAATTTCCCAAGCTTCTTGAGTTGTTTTCCCCTTGAGGATTCTCATCCATAGAATCCTTCCCAAGCCCTCTCTAAGTTTATTGAAATTAGTTCTCTTAAAATCCAAGACTCTAGTTTGACTGTGTTCCATTACTTGTGCTTCCATAATGTTGAATTCCAATATTGCATGACCACTTCCTCCCAATGTTTTTGTTGCTTCAACACCTTCTATCATTTCATCTCTGTTAGTGAGAATTAAATCCAAAATGGCTAATCCCCTGGTTCCCTTCTCTACTTTTTGGGAGACAAAGTTATCTGCTAAGTTTGGAAGGAATCTGTTTGATCTTCCACTTGGTGCAGAGTTTGTATCCCAGTTGATGTCAGGGTAGTTAAAGTCCCCATTACTATTGTGATGTGCTTCCTACATACCCTAGTTAGCTGACTAGCAAAAAGTTCATCTATTTCCTTTGTTTGGTTGGGTGGCCTGTAATATACACCTATGGCAATGCCATTCCCCCCCCCTTTTATGTTGACCCAAATGCATTCAAGACAGTTTTCATCATTGTTATACTCTATTTCTGTAGAGATGTAGTTATTTCTTACATATAGAGCAACTCCGCCTCCTCTTTTATTTGGTCTGTTTCTTTTAAATAATTTAAATCCCTCTAGCTGTGTGTTCTATTTGTGGGTTTCATCCCACCATGTTTCCGTAATGGCAACAATATCATATCTGCCCTCATTAACCTGAATTTCTAGTTCACCCTGTTTGCTATTCATACTCTGTGCATTGGTGTATAGACATTTGAGTCCTTTATGACTGACCCTGTGTTTACTTTCTACGTAACCTGTGTGGTGCCTGAGTTGCCCTAATGTCTTACCACCTATTTGGTTAGTGCACTTTGTGTGGCACTTGCTATTAGAAGCTTGATTTTGCTTGACAGCAAGGTTGATATTCTTGTCCACACACACATCTATGTTACATACACTGTGATAGCCCTATAGTTTTTAGATTGCCGGTGACAATGATGTTCTGTATCAATTAACTTACTGTCCCCGCTGTTTAGTTTAAATATTCCTCCAGAAAATCTGTGAATTTATAGTCGAGTAACTCAGTCCCTTTCTTTGATGGATGCAAACCATCGCTTTTGTACATTTTTTCATTGGACCAGCTACAGACATCGTGACTAATATATCCAAAGCCTTCCCCTTTATACCACTCCTTTAGCCACATATTTAATCGTGCTATACGCTGGCCTTTTCCATTTTGCTCCTTAAATACTGGTAAAACTTCTGAAAAAGTAAGCCTACAGCCTATTCTGCTAAGTTCCTGCCCCAAGCTCTGGAAATCTTTCTGCACAGAGAGTACATCTTTTTGGGACAGATTGTTAGTGCCAAGATGTACTATAGCCTCCACATCACAGTCCTTGCTGGCAGTCTTGATTATTTTAGAAATACACTTCTTGTCGCTACTGGCAGTAGCACCTGGAAGATATCTGACCTCTTTCAAAACCTCTGTGTCCTTTCCTAAATTTACATCCCTTATAATTGAATCACCTACCAGAAGGTGGCTTCTCTTTTTGGATGCCTTTCTGTTCTTGCATGACTGATGTGTAATAGTTGATTCAGACTTCTCCCTGTCAAAAAGAAGTTCTTCATCTCAGACCATGATCCCCTGCTTATTTGAGTTATCTTTCATTTTTTACTATGACAACATATGAACTTACCAGTATTTCTAAAATTAAATACAAAGGAGAATATAACCCTAATAATACACCTTAGAATATGTTTAATATGCTACTGTTAAGTATATATTGGCAGGCAGCATTCATTTGGAGCCTTTGTCTGTTCAGTCAATAAGTCATGTTTAAGCAGCACCAAAGGATTCATTGACACAGTTGATATCAGGGTCAATTGTGTCTCCTTTTAAGAAGTCCCTTAGGATAAATTTACATCTCATCATGCACACTGAAAAGCCCTTAGATACTTGCCTATAATGAATTTGAATTACACATATTTAGGACTACTAAATTCCCAAGGTATTGTTTGCATATGAAAAATATTTCATGAACATAGGGGCAAAAATCTTCCAGGTGAAAAAATATTGACAAATTTGCAATTAGGACCAATCAAAAGTTTGCACATTATCACATTACCCACACTGAAACTGATATATTGATATAAAACTATTCATGACTGTTTGGAGGAAAGTTTTCTCCTTAAGCTAATTACACTGAAGCCATTCAACTGAAGGCTCCCAGTATAAGCATAACAGCCTACTGCAGCCACCAAATACATTGGTCTATTTCTGTGTTCAGTACTGCTAGATTCAGTCTGCTATTAGTTTTTTACATTCTAGTTTACCTAAATCTAGTATCAGTTCAGTATGGTGCCAATTACATTTATATGATTGATTTATAAATTTTTACATGAGTATTGCAGTCTGAGAATGTAAGAAGAAAAACTTGAGATTGGCTTGGCTATAGAGAGTTCCTTCTAATGCAGGGGTGTCAAACTGCCAGCCCGCGGGCTGGTTTCATCATACTGAAGCCACGCTTATCCCATTGCCAGCAATGCAAAAAGAGTCTTGATACATCCCGACACATCACGTGACTTGGTGAGTTTGACACCCATGCTCTAATAGAATACTTCTATATGTTGGAGGCAGCTGTCTTGCAGGATCAGGAGAACTGGGTAGGAAAATTGACCCTAATAGATAAGTGTTCTTCTGTTTGCATAAGTTCTTGGTAAAACACTGCAAGTGCCCCTTTTCAGGATCAGATGAGTACACAGAGTGACATTTAAAGGAGAGTGCATTGGCAGACAAGAGATTGAAGGTTTCCAAGGAAAACTTTACAAAAATGCATTATTCTACTGATGAGTGACTGCTTTCAGTTCAGCTGGTTATAATGTGGAGCAGGATTGGGAATTGTTTGTTTGTTTTCTTGTTTGTTTTTACAGACAAATAATTTTTGCAGCTTATTTAGAAAATGGCCTGGTAGTCTAGAAGGGCAAAGATGCATGAATGTTGACGTAATTTTGAAGTTCAACAGTAAATGGATTTCCCAGGTTTCATTTAATCTGAAAGAAAGACTTTTTTTACTTTATATGCAGCTCTATCATTCATCTCTATTGTATTTGTTTCCTGTGTCACATTGCTACTCTATGATTCATCTCTACTGTTCCTGTGATGCATTTCCTGTTGTATTCCCTCTCTCTAAGAAAGATGGCTTTTGCACAGTGAGACCTTGTATTGTATTTACTGACTCCACATGAAACATGGTGTCAGAAGCATCTGAATCTGCACTGTCCCCACATATTTGATGCATGCCAGTCTAGCGCTTAAAGTCCTGTCCTGGAAGCCAAGCATTTGAAGCCAGGAAACCAGCATCATGGTAGCTGCTAACAGCATTCCACTGCCTGAGGCAATGAGGATAAGTGGAGATTGCAGCAGTAACTGGGCCAACTTCAGAGCAGAGTTTGAGGATTAGTCCCTACCCACATGCTTACATGACAAACCGGCAGCAGTGCCAGTAGCCACACTGAGAAGGCTTATAGGCAGCAAATGCCTCCATGTTTACAAGCATAATTTAATCCTTATAGAGGAGCAAAAGAGACTAAAGCCATCCTAGATGCCTTAGATGTCTTTTTCAGACCCTCTAAAGATGTCATATATGAAAGATATATATTTGGTAGCTGTAAGTAAGAAGAAGGTGAAGCAATAGACAGTTTTGTCACACAGCTAAGAGAAAAAGGTGCAAGCTGTGATTATGGCTCTCTAAGAGATGAACTTATTCATGATAAAATAGTTCTGGGTATCACTAGTGAAAGCACACAACACCACCTTTTGAGGGAACATAACTTAAGTTTACAAGCAGCAATTGAGATACATAGTATCACAGAACTTACTGACAGGATAACTTATTGGAGCAGGATAAATAGATTGGCAGTGTCAATGCAGCTTTCAAACAACAGCTAAGCATAAAAAAACCATCAGCACAAAATTCATCTACACAACTCACCTGGGAGCAACCCAGTATCATGCAAGTACTGTGGCAGTGTGAATGTACAAGAGGAAGCAGTGTCCTGCATATGGGAAACCCTGTAGAGCATGTGGGAGACCAAATCATTTTGCACGAGTGTGTCTCTCTAGTAAAATGGAAGCGAGAAAGCTGCACACAATTGAGCAAATGTCAGATCCTGAAGATGAACACTTGTTTACCACCAATGTGATTTACATGAAAGAATGCATTGATGCTGTAAACTCTAAGGGTAAAAAATGGTTCATAAATCTCAGATTAAACAATATAATCCAACCCTGCCAACTGGACTCGGGTGCAACATGAGATGTCATGAGTTTAAAGGACAAAATGAAACTGGCACCTGAGATACCCCTTTAGCCTAGTAGCACCAAAATGAAATTATATTCAGGGAGACTTATGGAATCATTGGGACTTTTTCAAACAGAATGCAACATACGTGGGGGTATTCACAAACTTGAATATGATATTGTGGAAACCGATCAGAAACCGCTACTGTCTGGAACAACATGTGAGCATCTGGGTTTGATGCAGTTCACCATTCTGGCTGAGTTACACAGTGTTGAGATTCACCCCTCAAAATCCTTGGTAAGGCCACTGAAAAAAACTGCAAATTCTCCAAGTCTACAATGAGGCGTTTGAGGGCCCGATAGTATCTGTTCCAGGAGAGATTCACTTTGAATTTGATCCTGCCATTTAACCAGTAAATGTGCCCCATGCAATGTGCCTATAGCCATTAAACCAAAAGTCAAAGCTCAACTGGACAAGTAAGAAGCTGCAGGACATATTACTTCAGTATCTGAACCTACCGATTGGATAAGTAACATGGTTGTTATTAGGAAGCCTGAGAAGATCAGAATCTGCATCAATCCCAAGTTTCTGAAAAGGTCACACTTCCTAATGCCAACATTTGATGATGTTTTGCACAAGTTTTCACTCTTATTGATGCTAGAGATGCCTTTTTACAGTGCAAATGGATGAAAAGAATAGCTACATGACCACATTCCGGACTCCTTGGGGCAGAAAGAAATGGCTCAAACTACCATTTGGAGTCTCTGTAGCACCAGAGGTGTATCAACGAAAGCAGCATGAACTTTTGAATGGGCTCAGTGGAACTGAGCCAATAGCTGTTGACATTCTCATAGTTGGCTGTGGTGATACAAATAAAAAAGCTGAGCATGACCATGATGAGAAGCTAATAGCACTATTAGGCCATTTTAGGCAGGTGATGTTGAGGCTCAGTGCAAAGAAATTACAGTTCAAGGTGCAAGAAATCCTTTTACATGGATATATCCTGTCCTCACAAGACTTAAAAGCTGAGCTGGATAAGATTAGAGCTATTGTGGACATGCCACCACCTGCCAATGCCAAATTGCTGCAGAGATTTATCAGTTTTGTCACATACTTAGCAAAATTCCTGCCGCACCTGTCTGGACAAAGATTCAGTTTGGCACTGGCTTACCAATCATGACCAGGCAGTAAAGGAGATAAAACCCTTGGTCACGATTGCCCCAGTGTTGAAATACTATGATGTCACAAAGCCTGTTAAAATTCAAAGTGACTCAAGCAAAAACATTGGAGAAATACTCCAACCGAGGGCATGGACAGTAGTCCGGCACAGAGACTGACGTCAGGGAGACTAAAGACTTTCTTACCAGTGGCAAATAGGTTGCTTGAGCCCTCCGTGATACAAGGTGTCCCAGAAAAGTTACAGCTTAAGAGACTAGTATTCAAGGCAAGATATGACAAAAAAATTTTTTTTTATTTTACGATTTTTATACCACCCCCCTCCCGAAGGACTCGGCGCGGTGTACAGCCCAATTAAAAACATTAAGATACAAAAGGTAAAATTATTAAAAATAAATTAAATAATTTGGCCCAATCATTTAAAAACCCAATTACCTAAAAGTAATTTGGTCCAATCATTTGAAACCAATGCTATCTTAAAACTCAATCCCCTAAAAAACAATTATGGCCTTGTTGGAACTGGAGCTACTATCCCAGGCCGGCTTGTCGAAATAAATATGTCTTTAATTCTCGACGGAAGGAACGCAATTCCGTCAACGTACGGAGTTCGGGGGGGAGCTCGTTCCAAAGCGTTGGAGCTCCCACAGAGAAGGCCCTCCCCCTGGGGGTCGCCAGCCGACATTGTCTGGCCGACGGCACCCTGAGGAGACCCACTCTGTGGGAGCGTACCGGACGGCGGGAGGTATTTGCTGGCAGAAGGCGGTCCTGTAAATATCCGGGTCTGATGCCATGGAGCGTTTTAAAGATGGTCACTAACACCTTGAAATCAGCCAGAGATTTGCCAGAACTGAATATTGGGAACAAGTCCCTATGAAACTGCTGCCTGGAGATCAAACAGGTCACTGGAAAATAGGTATCTGTTTACAACAGGTGGCACCAAGCTCCTATCTAGTGGACGTTGATGGAAACTTCTATCGTCACAATCGTGTGGATCTGTGTGTGGCTGAGCAGCCTGACTCGCAGCCTGACTCTCCATATCCAGTGGACAGGCCTGACTCACCTGGTATTACTGGGCCACACTTACCCACTGGCAATAAGGATTGCACAGTATTGATGCCACAGACCAATACTAATAACAGTCCTGAGGGAGGCGTTATACCTGACACCAGTCAAACGCAGAATGTCCCAGTAAGTGGTGAGAAGAGCCCAGCAACCTCAGCAAGGTCAGAGAAACTCTTAGTACAAAGAGGGCCAGTCTTCACCCATAATAGCAGACATTCACAACTACCCAATAGACTCAACCTATAGGAAGTGTTGTCACTGGTTTTCATCCAAAATTTCATAATATTGTTTGGTTGAAAAGGCTTATGGGTGTTATGTTTACCTTATATGTAGCTCTATCATTCATCTCTATTGTATTTCTTTCCTGTGTCACATTGCTACTCTATGATTCACAGGGAGGCCTTGTACTATATTGTATTTACTGACTCCACGTGAAACAGTTTACCTTTTTGCTTTGTATGTAATGGCTACTTGTTTTAAATTCAGAATCATCTTCCTTTAAGCTAAATGTGACAATTCAAACAATATATTTGCAAACATTTCTTTCTTTGTCTTCAAAAGACTAAGAAAAACAACCTTTGGGGACATTTATTATTAGATAAAAAGGAAGGAAATTATAAAAGCAACTCTTATGTTCTTAGGATTCAGAAAGAGACCCCTAAGTCCATTTTTCATTGAATAATAGTTCAGCACCAAATGATTTTTCTAAAAAAATAAAATTCTTCCTGAGCTGTTGCTGACATTAAACATAAAGGCAAACCTTATAGATTATAGTTACCAATGAAATGCATGAAGTCACTTTAAAAGAGCTCACATTATAATGGTTGGTTTTGTGCATCATTGTTTCCGCTGCTTTATTCCACCAGACAGCAAGAAAGGTGATGGGTCACAAGCTGTATAACCAGGCTGCCTCGACTGTTCAGAAAACAGAAAATAGACTACCAGTTCCTCATGCAAGCCTAACCTCAGTCTTCCAAATTAGTTTTGCCCAGTGATGATTGTTACAATGAACAGATTTTATAAGGCATATGAACCAGAGCTATCCTGCTGGCAAATGGTTCTTTCTTCAGCTTATAGTCTCATACTTTAAACATCACATTGTCTTGTCTCATATATTTGCAATAAACTTTCTTAGTAAAGTTTTCTTTCTGAAACTGGACTTTGGGAAAATAACACAAAACCAGGTGTCAGTTATTTCTATAGACTAGAACCACGCTCTTTGAAAAC